>CM031241.1:182406691-182847510 GCA_018340775.1 Taxus wallichiana var. yunnanensis
GGTGAAGGTATGATCCATTTTTGAGTCAAATATTCTGTGCTCTACAAGACTATCATGGGCATCCTTGCTTCGAGATTGATTGGGGACAAGGAGGACACTCTCTTATATTGCTGGGCTCCCATCATTACGAGATTGAGGGCCGCTGGCCACATTTACACTTGGGAGTAGACATCCTCGGGACCACCTACCATGATTTATACGGAGGGTGGTCGGACTACGGGGCAGTCATTGAGCCACCCTACTCTTGTCATGAGTTGGTGTATGAGCACATCACTCCGTATGGGAGAGGTGTACGGCGCGAGAGATCACAGGGCCGTCGGGGGTAGCGAGGTGGGCAGGGATGACCATTCTTAGAGCACCTCACTAGCCAAAGTGGCCTCTTTGACCACTTTGTAGACATGGAGGCTACTCCTTATCGAGGCCGCGAGGGTTATGGGGAGAGGAAGCTGATACATTGATTTCTTGCCACACTACCAGATCAAGCTGGTTAATAGGATGGGGAAGTTAGAGATCCACCCCTTTGTGTAGAGTACCCACAATGATTCAAAAGCCTCCCATACATTGACATGTTTCCTCAGCCGGGGCCAATGTATAGATATGTTTGTGAGGCTCGAGGAGGTCAGAGGCCGGGGTTGGACTACGATTACTCTTGGTGTTCCCATAATAGCTAGGAGGGTAGTTCGTGCTTGAGGATAGCCAATGCTCCTCGGGCACCTTTACTTGATTGCCACCGGTCCTGCCCATAAGCGAGAGATGAGCCTATTAGCGTGGACTCGAGTTTGAGAGTTCAGGGGGAGAGACAGAGGAGATGAAGGCTGGGCGGTGGGACAGGTGAGGAGGATGACAGTGATTCTGAGTGGCATGACACTCAAGATATCCTGTGGGCCGAGAGGGCGAAGCGAGCGTAGAGAAGGTGAATTTGATTTCAGAGGAGTTGCCTTCTCAGGATTTAGGGGGAGATGGCGAGTCCGTGGCAAGCCATCACATTGCTCCAGATGTGGGAGAGGGATGACAGATCGGTGGCGGCGGTGGCGAGCATGGATCCTAGAGATCCTACCTAGAGGCCTAGAGATCTGAGTGAGTTACTACTCCTTTCTCGACTTTGTTTTAGTTAGAATTGTTTAGTTGTTATTTCCTTTTGTTGTTTTGTTTATCTTTGGTTTTATTTTGGACAACTTTCTAACTTGTGTGTTTCTCCTTTTTTATTTGCAGCGCATTGCGAGGATAGCAAGACTTGATTCACTGGTGTGCGGCGACACTCTGTGCTCCTTGATGGTACTGGGCCGAGCTCACTTTGAGATGACGGGGATTCCTCGTGTTTGGTCGATATACATATGTCTTTGCCCTATGCGGAAGGCGGAAAAGATCATTACCTCCCTCCGCACCAAGCTGGCTGGATATAGGACTGCTGAGCGCTTGATGAGGAGGAGTCGCTCTCATAGTGAGACCACAGCTGCTGGCCATGATCGTGAGCCCTCCATCCATTCAGAGCGTCATCACAATAAGAGTCCTAGAGTGCGGCCATACACCCTCTGAGGGATCTCGTAGAGATTGAGAGATCATAGTGTCTTTTTGTAGCAATTTTGGTCAGATATTTGTATGTTTGTTTTGTATTTTGCGGGCTCATTGAGCGTTTTGACCATGCCTTAGTGCATGATGGCATTGTACATGAAACAACATATATATATATCTATCTTTTTTTGGGTCTAGACTATCTCGGTATCAGCATTTTGTGACTTTCGTTTTCCATGTGTATACTAGATGTTTTTGAGTATTTGTTTTCATGATTTTTAGAATGTATGCAATGGGTGCAACGATAACAAATGCTAAATAGAATGCTTTACTTTATATGTTTTAATGTAATCTTGACATGTGATAGCGAACATGTTATAGTTTTGAACTTTTGGCCTCTTTGGGCAATGTACATGATTCCTTCTTATGTTGGTAAAAACGTGATGAATGTATAGTGATAAATAGATGAACTTGCCCCATTCCCAACTCCACGCTTGACGGTAGGATGTGAGGGCTCAACACCAAGATTTGGGAAGGGAACAAATTATATGAGTTTGAATGAATGGAATGATGAGAGATAGACAAACCAGTGATAGAAACCAAACTTAGACCTACACACTTACCCTACTCAGAACTACCACCAAGCTTAGAAGGCCACTTACTTTTCAGTTTATCTAGACTTAGATCTATAAATGGCAACTTGGTTGACAAAATCTAGTTTTGAGCATTTGATCTCTTTGGAATTTGGACATTTGCTTTACTTAATATAATTTGGTTTTTATTTCTAGAATACCAAGATTTGTTGATTTGTGTGAATGGACCCCCCACACCCTGCCTCATGCCACTAGTAAGAAGCATGGGTTTGTCACCAAAGGTAAGATATAGGTGAGTAAGGGCACTTCTTTCCTTTCCCAACCTCGCACCACTAGTAAGAGAGACGTGGGCTTATCACTGAAGGTTGGTGGGGCAAAGAAGTGTGTAAAATAAAATATTTTGTTTGCTTGGTAATTTTTGATTCTATTTGATTTTGACACTTTTGATCGTGACTTTGGGATATCCTTTCTTTCAAAGAGACATAAGAGGGATAGATGTGACACCAAGAAGCTTCTAGAATGCAGGACTATAGGTAAGGACAACTTTACCTAGTAGAAAGAAAGAGCAAAACCAAGTATGCAGGCCTTGGTATGGTTTTTGTCAATACTTGTCTGTCAAACTTGATGAGAAGATTTGAAATTACTTGATGATGTTTGAGGAGATGTGATTTGAATGCTTTTGCCAATATTTTTAGAAATTTGTAATAGATTGCTTAAGAGTAAGTTCCTTGACTACCATTTTTACGAAATGAGTGGACAAAATGAAACAACTAAATGACTAATGCAATGTAGGTAGCTATAATGTACAAGTGGTGATTCTGATGTCTCATGCGTAAAACTATTTAAGATGTAAGGAATTGATAGTTTCATTGAATTCCTCACCTTCTAGTGTGCACAAGAGATACACATAGTTTTGTAGTCTTTCATGACTTGGTATGGGCCCAACCACTTGGTGGAACTTCCTTCACCGGTTTTCTTATCAATCGGCTATCTAGTCTTAAAACTAGTGTTTCACACGCAGAGAATGTTTCAACTTTTGGAATAGAGTTGCTTCTATCCTTTCATTCCTTTGAGAAAGCAGATAAGGGTTAGGGCTAGGAGGAATACCTGTTGAATGTCGAGAGGGTGTGCGCGTACCATAGAGAAAGATCGAGATCGATTGCAAAGAACTCCTTTTTGTGCGGGAAGGACTACCTGTAGTAAGAATACGAGACCACGAGATTCTAATTAGATGACAAGTGAGGCTGCCTCGGGCCCAAGAAATATGAGACTTCCTTTCGAAGGTGGTGAGTTCCCTTGCTTGATATGAATTAACAAAAATTCTAACAAATAAGCTATTGTCCAATTACAATTTGTTTACCTTGTTAGAACAATAGAGAAAGGGCTGGTCTTGGTTTTGAATCTTTGTGACCGACGCCGGTGTAGACACCAAATTTGTGTCTTACGACCCCTTGTGACCCGCATCTCATCTCGCAATCTAACCTCATCACCTAAACCTTACACAATTATTTATTAATTACCTTATAATTGATAAATCCACATCACCTTACCTGACCACCTCACTTTGCCACCTCATCATGACGACTAGCCCTAACCCTAAACTAACCTAATTAAGACCCATGACTTGGTCAGACTCACATCCATAACTAATGCCTCCTTACTCACACCCAAAGCCGACCTTCTAGCCACTTGACCAAGCCATGGCCCAGTCTCTCGGGAGAAAGCGAGTAGGGAAGGTGGGCTATTTTACTAAAAATAGCCTACTTTTTCCTTATTGATGCCGGTTCTACTCGATTGCCGTCAGAAGCGCCATCATCGGTTCCCTATAAATGGGCTCCCCAAACCAAAACAACGGATCGGAATTTCATTTGGGAGATCGGTCGAATGATTTTGAAACAACGAGAGAGATCATTGGGAGCGAAAAGCGAGTCAGATCTTCACTTAACCAAGCGAGACGAGTGAAGAAACGAGAAGTGCATGCGGTAGAGGATATCAACTTGCATCTTCGCAAAACCAAAGTAAGTCATATCTTGCATGTCCTCTGTTATAACATTTCTTATGCTCTTTGAATCACGGTCCTCCTAAATCCGATTACGAACCCACTACTCAAGATCCCATTGCATCTATTTGTCATTCTTTTACCCCTCATCATCTCATTTCCTAATATCATCCATAAACCAACCTTACCAACACCAAGAAACACAAACACCCCACCAAAACAATCAACCTACGAGGGTCCTAGACCCAATCTGATGCGGCGGCACGAGAACCGGTATCGGTTACCTGACTATAACTAGAAACTTGACCTTCTCCTACTAGTTTCAACCAAGTAATCTAATTGATATTTTAAGCAGTCTTTTGTGTTAATTCATATTAGCTAGGGAACCGACCACCTTCGAAAAGGAAGAGTTTTATATTTCCTGGGCCCAAGGCAGATTTCCTCATTTATTGTTTAATCAAAATCTTGTGGTCTTGTGTTCTTATTTGCAGTAGTCCTTCCAAGACAAAAAGGAGTTCTCCGCATGATCAACCGATCTTTCTCTCTACGGTACGCAAGACACCATCTCGACATTTAACGGTATTCCTCCTAACCCTAACCTCATCCCCTGTTTCTAAAAGGAATGAAAGGATAGAAGCAACTCTATTCCTAGAAGTGCAAACATTAGAAAGCGAAAGCTTGGACCGGTCGGTGTCACGGTGCGGTTGATGAGAACCGATATCGGTAGGGGTAGTGATTTAAGGGGTTGGGTGAAGGTTGGCTATAAGATGGCTATATGATAGCTATGGTGTTTATAAGGCTGATAAAATGACTGGGGATAGGTAATGAGGTGATGGAGAAGACTCAGAGAGTATGGGGGCTGTTCTTGGGGCAAAGTAGGGGTAGAGGAATGTAAGTTAGGTGGAGAGTGTTACCGGGTAGTGGATCTGAGGGTAGACTTGTAATTACTTGTGATTCGAGAAATCCAAGAAATATTATTAAAAGAACGTATAAGACTTACTATTTCTGATGGAAAATGCGAGTTACGGGGTGATGACGAAGACGAAGGGCTCAAGTAGGATGGTCGACAATCCAAGATGAGCTATCTCCTCTCGATGCTCGGATGAGTGTCATGTTTGGGTTACAGTTATTCGATTCTGATCTTGGGCTTGATGTCCTTCTCTGCAAACTTCTCTCTTTCCTTCACTTGTCTCTGCTCGACCAAGTAAATTCCGGATCCTTCAATGAATTCTCCTTTTTCGATCAAATGAAAATCCAACCCTTGTTTTTGGTTGGGAGAGGTCATTTCTGAGGGAACCGATGGCGGTTACATGTAACCGACGGCCGGTCGAGTAGAGAGCAGTATCAGTCCAGTCAAAGTGGGCTATGTTTAGTAAAATAGCCAACTTTCCCTCCTTTTCTTAGGGATTAGTTGCGGGCTTGGTCAAGTCATTATGAGGTTGGTTTTAGGTGCGGGTGAGGAGTCATTAGTCATAGGTGTGGATGTAGACCAAGTTATAGGTCTTAATTAGGTTAGTTTAGGGTTAAGACTAGGTCATGATGAGGTGGCGAAATGAGGTGGCAGGTATGGCGATGTGGATTTATTAATTATAAGGTAATTAATAAATAATTGTGTAAGGTTTAGGTGATGAGGTTAGGTTGCGAAATGAGATGCGTGGCAGTGGGGTCGTAAGACACAAATTTGGTGTCTACATTGGCCCCTTGTTGTCGTGTAGTTTGTCTTGTAAAGCGCGGACAATAATAAGAAGTGGTTACCCCTGTTAAGGGTATAGGTAATCCCCCTCAAATCTATCACAGATTGAGGTAGCATGAAATCAGGGATAGGGTTGATAAAGGGTAAATGGTGTTGAGATGATGGTAAGATGGTGGGGTAGGTCGAGGAAGCGAAGGACGCACATTGAAATGCGATAGTGCGACCGGGGTACATGATTTGAAGAGCAAACAAGCAATTCATAGGCAAAGGTCGATAGTTTATCCAAACAAGGGTGACATAATCCTGGTATCCAAGGCATAGAAGTAGCTCAGGGGATATAATGGGTAAGGTACGAGCGTTTAGTCATGTTCGGCGAGTACCAAATGGTTGGTTTGGTTGAGATAAACGTCACGGTCTTGGTCTAGGCAAAGTTAGTCGCCCGATCAAGTCAAGTACCTAATCATGCTAAAACACGAATATGTGAGCTCGATTGAACAAAAAGCTACATGATGGGTGGATAAAATTGTAATTTGTTGGTTTTGGGCGAGGTATTTAATTGTGAGTACGGCCGTGGGTCGGGCCGATTGTTAATTCTGACCTTGGATTATGCCAATTGGTTTGTTGCGGCCTTGGGTCGGGCCAAATGGTTGGTTGCGGCCTTGGGTCGGGCCAAATGGTTGGGTGTGGCCTTGGGTCGGGCCAAATGGTTGGTTGCGGCCTTGCGATGGGCCAAATGGTTGGGTGTGGCCTTGGGTCGGGCCAAATGGTTGGTTGTGGCCTTAGGTCGGGCCAAATGGTTGGTTGCGGCCTTGGGTCGGGCCAAATGGTTGGTTGCGGCCTTGGGTCGGGCCAAATGGTTGGTTGCGGCCTTGGGTCGGGCGATTGGTTGGTTGCGGCCTTGGGTCGGGCCGATTGGTTGGTTGCGAAGGTGAGTGTTATCAATATAAATACGTGAAAATATTTATATTTTTAAGGAAAACACAACACATGATAGGTTATGGTAGGGGATGGTCGAGCTAACCTTGGGAGACCCCATGTCTCCTAAGTGCTACTTACATAGCCCATTCCACAAAGAAAGGAGGGCCTCGGGCAGAGTGTAGTTCTCCTTAGGACCGGGGAGAGGTGAATTCGAGTAATTTGGTTGTGGTTAGGCAATTTGTTGGTTGGTAAAAAATATTGATATTGGTAGGAGTAATGTTGTTGGTGTTGGTAAGGAATTGGCGATGTTGGTATAGGTATAGGTGAAGTGAAAGTTAGCCTACCCAAGTGGTAGGGAACCGTATCCTGATTAAGGTCAACACACAATCCTAGAGTCGAGCAAAAGAAGCAAAAGTGTCCCGTAGTTGAGAAGAGCTAAACAAACCACATATTAACATAGGATGAGCTTGAATCCCTAGGTACCTTGCATAGTTGAGAAGTCGATAGGTGAAAAGAGTTGTATAATCACAATATATCGGATATCGTCACGTCCCTTGAAGTTTTGTTGCTTTGACAAGCGGTGAGGTGAGGTGGTTGATATAGGTGAAGTCTTGCCGAGAGCTTATTCTAAGGTGATTATTACGACGAAAGAGAACCAAACCTAAATAGACAAGTCCATGACTCAAAAGTACTTTTGAATGCAACTTTTATTTTCTTTGGATATAGGTGATCGATGCGGGAAGTCTACAAGGATATGTATTTTGTTACTCTTGAGGTCTTCACAGAAAGCTGATCAATGCGAGAATCTTGATAAAAATTTGTGTGTATAGCTGTCCTTGAGGAGCAGATCTATTTATAGTTGCAATGCGGCGTTTGTGTATATAACTGTCCTTGGGGAGTAGTCTATATATAATAGCGGCAAATAGTTTGGCATATAAGCTTTGTCCTTCGAGGAGCGAGTCTATGTATAATTTAGAGGTCTAGATGTCCGTTGGGCATAAAGCATCTAGTTTTGTAGGAAGTTTGACTCAAGAATATCCCATAAGTGTATAATTGAGAACATGTTATTTTGATACTTTTAAGTCATGGACCAGACTAAAAAGGGGAAGGCATCTTTAAGAGGAGGTAATGACCAAACCACGTGAGCTTGATTCTATTTTGAGATGCATGGAACAAAAGTGTATGAGGTAGTAAATGAGCTCAAGGGACGAGCGCGAGGTAGATAAGAAGTGATATAACACTAATTTCAACAGTAGAATGGTCGAAGATGCAAGGCATTAAGGGGTTCAGGCTCAGGTTTACCATTAAGCGAAGCTAAACGGTAAGTGCCTGATCCGTAAATATGAGTGATAATGTAAGGCCCAATCCAATTAGGAGCAAATTTTCCACGTTTGCTCTTTTCTAGTTTGGTTACATGTTGATTCTCTTTGAGGACAAGATCACCAACCTTAAAGGTACGCTCATGAAGGCACTTATCATAAGCACGCTTGATGCGTTTTTGATAGATTTGAAGGTGGTCAAGAGTGTAAGGCGACTCTCGTCAAGAAGCTCCAATTGGGCTAACCGCTCTTGGCGGAAATCATCGTTGGTGAGAATATCTGAAGAGATATTCTTAGGGAGGGTATTTGTATTTGAGAGGAAAGACAACCTCGGTACCATATACCAAAGAAAATGGTGTGGCATTAGTGGAGGTACGAATGCTAGTATGATAAGCCCAAAGGGCAAAGGGGATGTGATCATGCCAATTTCTTCCAGAGTCGTTAACAACTTTCATGAGGATTTTGGTTAGGGTTTTATTGGAGGATTCAAACTTGACCATTGGCTTGTGGATAGTAAGGTGATGAGAAGCTAAGTTTGATGCCAAAGTTGTCACAAAGGTCTTATAACAACTTATTTTTGAAAGATTTACCATTATCATTATCGGGCGATGAGGAATACCAAAACAACGAGATAATATGATGGTTAATGAATTCGACGATTTTTTTCTTTTTGGTTGAAATGAGTGGAATGGATTCCACCCATTTAGTGTAATATTTAGTTGCGGTGATTATCCAATGGTGACATTGCGAAGAGGGCGGTGAATCTCACCAATAAGGTCTAAACCCCATTGTGAGAAAGGCCAAAGATCTCGTGCGACCTGTAGCGGATGACTAGGAGTATGTTGAAGGTTGGCATGTTGTTGACACATAACACAACGCTTAACATATTCGTAGCAGTCGTTATTAAGAGTAGGCCAATAATAGCCTAGGCGAAGGATCCATTTGACCACGGCCGAGCCACTAAAATGTCCACCACAAATACCGTCATGGACTTGTTGGATGGTATAGGTGACCTCCGCGCCGGTTAGACATCGAAGGAGGATGCCATCAAAGCCACGTTTATAAAGGAGTCCCCCCATGACAACATAACGAGAAACACCTTTAAGAAAAGCACGTTTGCCGTTACTAGTAAGGTCAGGTGGGAGAACAGAGGTTGTAAGGTAGTCGTGAAATTGGTGATACCAGGTATCCTACGAATTAGCAGACACATTATTTATCATACAAACAACCTAGGGGTTGAGTAAGTCAGGGCAAAGAGTTGTTGGACCAAGACGAATATGTCGAGTAGTTGGTGAGAGGCAAGAATTTGCGAGGCTAAGCAAGCCATAGTATCTCGCAAATTTGTTAGTGGAGCGGGGAATGGTCTGGATAGAATAACGAGTAAACAAGGTCAAAAGTGAATCCACGTAATGTTTGTACTTTTGAAGTTCCTCATTTTACATTGGTAGATGCCCATAACTTGATTAACTACCAATTGAGAGTCGCGAAAATATTGATAGATTTGACACCTAAGTGTAACGCAACCCTGGAGACCCAAAACAAGGGCCTCATATTCTCTTTGTATTATTAGTGCAGGGAAATCAAGCGAGAATGAAAGAGGCATAGGCTCGGTGTCAAGAGGAATGAGAACAACGCCGGCTCCACGCTACGGCATTTGGATCCATCAAAGAAGAGGGTCATTGGATATGAATCCTCCCGAGTGAAAGAGTGTCGATGAGTTTGTCGGGGAAATTAAAATTTGTAAATTGTTCCCGAGGTAAAGGGGCCTCATGCGAGTTGGTCTGCAATAGTTTGTCCTTTGATTGACTTCGGTGTATAAATTCAAGGTCGAGGTCGGCGAGGAGCATAAGCCATCGGGCGATGCGTTGGTTTAGATATGGTTTGGCATACATATAATGAATGGGGTCGCGTTGGTGATGATAAAAGTTTGTGATTCGTGGAGGTAGTGTCGGAATTTGGTGGCTACGAATGATAGGGCTAGGCACAATTTTTCTACATGTGTATACCTAGTCTCGTAATCCACGAGAGTATGACTTATATAATAAATGGCTTGTTCTTGATGTTGAGTCACGATGTGCAAGCATGGCTCCTACAACATGGTCGATGGCGAAAGGTAAAGGTAGAAAGGGCGATCGTCACGAGGTGGGATAAGCACGGTGGCTGCAAGAGATAGGCTTTGAGAGCCTCAAAGGCTTAGTGGCACTCTTCGCCCAATGAAAGGCAATGTCCTTTTTAAGGAGGTGATGGAAAGGTTGACATCGATCCGAGAGTTGGGAGATGAAACGCCGAGATAGATTGGAGTTTACCTTGCAAACTACGCAATTGTTTAAGGTTTTGGGTGGGGCATTTCTAGGATAGCTTTGACCTTAGATGGATCGACCTCGATGCCACACAAATAGACGATAAAACCAAGAAGTTTTCCGAAAGAACACCAAAGACACATTTCTTTGGTTGAAGTGAAGCAGAATATTGTAAAGTGATCGAAAATAATGGTTAAAACATCGAGATGTTCACTGCGATGTTTAGATTTGCCAAGAAGATCATCGACATAATCTTCAAGAATAGTGTGCATAATGTCATGAAAAATGTAAGTCATAGCCGCCGATAGGTCACACAAAGCATTCTTAAGGCCAAGCGGCATGACATGATAACGAAGGTTCCCAAGGAGTGATGAAGGTAGTTTTATGTTGATCGGCCGGGGCTACCAAAATTTGATTGTATCCTGAAAAGCCATCCATGAGAGAAAGCATCTCATGGCCCGTAGTGAGATCAACAAGTTGATCAATACTTGGGAGGGGGAAGTCATCCTTGGGGCAAGCGAGGTTAAGGTCTTGGAAATCCGTGCATATCCGAAGTCCCCCCATCGCTTTAGTGACAGGTACGATGTTAGAAATCCATTGAGGATAGTCAATAGGCAAGATGAAGGAAACAGAAAGAAGTCGTTGAAGCTCTTCTTTGACCAAGAGGGCAATGCGTGGATACATTTTCTCGGTTTGTTTGGTGGTTTGGAATCGAGGTTTTAGGGTAATGTTATGGACAGCAATGTAAGGATCAATTCCGCATGTCGGCGTAGGACAAGCGTAAAGCTTGGTTGTGGGTACGAATAAAGGTAGTAAAGGTGACTTGTTACGATGTGTTAAGGATTGTCCGATCTTCACAATGTGAGGATCTTCCTCTATGTGGATGTTGATTTCTATAGTCAACTCATTCAACATGGTTTGAGTTTCAGACGGTAAGGTGCATTGAATATAGGAGTCGTCCGCACCAAGGTAAGTGAGGATGGAGTCGTCATCCCGGCACTCAACAACATTAATTGAATGCGAATCCTCTTCGATCATGTCCGGATACGAAGGGGAAGAGAAGATGGGTCCTCATTATTGCGTTGATAAGTGAGAGGACCCGGAAGATAGCATTTATGAAAAAAAAAAAGTTAGGAGGGATAGATTCGAGGTCTATCGACTCCATGGGTGACGATGGGAAAATGGGTGATGATGGTTTGGTAGGGTGACGTCGTCATCTTCCGGATACAATTGACACGAGGTTTCTCGGTGTAAGTGTTTCAGGGAAATCCAAGACCACTACGATCATTGTGTTTGCGTGTAGTCACGGGGATGATTGTATGTCGGTCTTGTTCATAAAGACCAAAACCAAAGCGTTTCCAAGACAAATGAGTCAAGAAGGTGAGGGTGAAGCGACGATTTGTCAAGTATTGAAAATCGGATTGGAAGGGAACCACACCCGAGAGGAGGTTCGGGGGTAACGGAGGATGCGTCGATACCCCCATACGTTAGGTTAGTACGGCAATTAGGTGGTCCGTAAGAGATTACCTCCCCACGCGCGGCAGTCGTAGGTAGGATGCGCGTAATCGTCCGTACTCTATGAGGTATGGAAAGAGCTAACGTTATATAGCGATACTCCCCAGCAGTAAGGCATTGAAAAACATCTACTAAGGGGTCGAGGTTGGGATGTTAGCTGCTGGGAAAGAAGTGGTATTTGCGGCGGCGCGCTTCATTGGTTGAAGGTGTAGAGTGCGGTTGAAGTGGATGGTAGAGGTGTGGTTAAAGTGGATGGTTGGGTTGGATGAATGGGTGTCTTGGTGGTACAAGCACATCATTAGGGAGATATAACATATTGCAGGTTTTGAAGGGGGAGGATCAGCTTTTACGGTGTAGGACTTCCCTCGTACTCAAATTTTATGCATCTATGTAAGGTGGAGGGAACACATCCCATAGCCCGGATCCAAGGGCGGCCTAACAACATATTGTATTGGAACTCTCCCTCAAGGACATAGAAGAGTTCGGGTAAAGTGCATGGCCCTACACGAATGTTAAGGATCACGGTACCTAAGGTAGAAGTAATAGCATCATTGAATGACCGCAACATGATGGGGTTGGCACACATGTAACTAGAAGGGATATTCATTTGTTGGAAGGCTTTTGAAGAGATGATGTTTAGACTAGCGCCCCGTCAATCATAACACGACGCACCCGAATGTCCCAGACATAAGCTGAGATGAAAAGAGCGAGTCAGGATCTTCAGCACCAAAGTCGATAATTTCATCTTCGGAGAAACTGATAGCAGCGGCTTGCTGTACAGAGACAGAAGTGGTTGGGGAGATAGGTTGTTTGGTGAGCGAAGCAACGTGATTGGGTGTGAGAATGGAAGTAACTTGAGCAAGGTTTCATTAGGTAAGACATCTATCCCTTGAAGGATTTCAACGAGAGCTTGTCGATGAGATTCGAGAAGTCGAATGAGATCATACGATGTCATTTTACTGGGCGATTGGTGAAGCTGTTTGATCATGGTTCGGTGGGAAATTCCATTAGAGACGGGATATGCGGGTCTGCAAATAACCACTTTAGGTGGTGGTGTAATCGGGATGGTGGACGGAGAAAGAGATGCCGCAGTGTGTTTTCTTTAGCTTTCCCATTATTTTTGCCCTCGAGTAGCAACACTAATCATATTGATCTCGTGAATACGAGAGGAGGAAGACGATAGGGATAAGTCATGGTCTTCGAGAGGTGGGGCTGTAATAATGATAGATCTTGGTGAGGTGGGGATAGGTGGTATAGGAGAGGAATGAAGCTAAAGGTCTCTCCCTTCGTAAGTTGTCTTTCTTAACTTTTCTTTCTAGAGAGGTGACTCGACGAAGTAGGGCTTTCAACGCTTTGCATCCCTCTACGTCATGTCCTGGTGTGCGGTGGTAAGCACAGATTTTAGACTCATCATAACCCATAGGTCGAGGTTTAGATGGATCATAAGGTCTAAGTGGGGGTAGGGAAATGGTCGCATTCTCCACCAACATAGCAAGGATTTTGGCGTAAGACCCTTTGAGTGGGTCAAAGTCAGAGGAAGATGAGGCTATTGACTGGGTAGATTCTGGTAATGACGGGGTATGATTGATTTGTATGGGTGACGGTTTAGCCAAGGGGTTTTGATAATGGGTTTTAACTAAACGTGGCTTCTTTGGCGCAGAAGCTATGTTTAGTTGGTTAGATGATGAGGCCACAGATGATGTGGTATCAGAAAACAACCACGGAGAAATAGGAGTGACAACAAACAAATCTTTTGATGATGGAATTTGTGTAGGGTTGATAGGTGGGACGGAGATACGCGGGGTGATGGTGTGGATATACCCTTGGATCTCTGTATGGGTGCGAAAGGCGTAGGTCGTTTTAAAGAAAATGCGGGAGGTATGATATATTGATGCAAGGTGGAGGGATGAGGTCCTAATATGGAAGGTAGGTGTGCATTGACGATGGTTTTAGTTGTGATAGAGACATAGGTTGAGGAGATTGAGTTTGTCTCCTAAGTGGATGGACGGCTTTATTTTTAGATAAATCTAGCCGCTTAGGTGGGTGTGTTAGACTGGGTATTGGTGAGGTCCCAAGCATAGGGGAAGATTTGGTTAGGCTAATAGAGGTGGATGAGGTATTTGGTAGAGATGAGGGGGGTGAAGATGAGGACATAGGCATTTTAAGCTTCTGTAAACACTTCGGGTATATGGTAGAGGCGTCTGGATCGGTCATCTGCATTTGAGTAGAATATGGGGTACTCAAACGTTCCCATAGGACTCATCTATCTTCTGAGGGATGACAATCCTCACGTGTGAATAGGAACTTTTGTATGGAAGAAAGGTGGGTTGTGATTCGGTCCCTTTGTGGGTGTGATACGGGGGTAAATCGGGGATTGTATCAATGGGCGTTAAGAGGTCAACCGGTCGCTAAAAAGATTTAGGCGATGAAGAACTAATAGGTAGGAGGGTGTGTTTGAGAGGATCCATCATGTTTAAAGAATGTGGTGATGTCGGTGCAAGAGGTTTCTCATCTAAGGATGACAAAAGAAGTGGCGAGCCTTCCTCTTGTACAACAAGAATGGTAGAAGGAGATGTTTGGGAAATAGATAAGTTAGATAACATCCGCTCACAGTCTTGCAAGGATGTGGTGTAAGAGGGCTCATTTGTGAGAAGAGAACTCTGGGCGGTTAATTCCTTGATGGGTAAAGGAACGGAAAGGATTTCGTCTTGTCTTGATGGTGATGAAGGGGTTCGGGTTCTGCGTTAGGGAAGAGGCTTGATTCAAAATTTCCTCGATAGAGGCTTTTGGCAGGAGTCGAAAGACCGCATGGATTTCATGAACACTCTCCTCGGCTAAGATATCTTGATTTATGTTCTTTGTTAGAAGAGTGGTTTGGGAATGGTTTGTTGAAGATTTTCAAATTTCGGTTAGCAGGGCGTTAGGATTATCGAGGGCTATATCCCTGCATCAACCATTTCCTACACTATGTTTTTCAACATCTTGCAGTTTTCATGATTTGTGTCCCTTCACGCTGGTGGAGATTACTGAAGTCATTTTCTTTGTACCAAGAAGGTATGGCACGAGAGGAATCAAACCCGGAGTGAGGTTTAATAGGAGGTAAGGTAATGGCTCCTGCTTTAAGCAATTTTCCAATATCACACCATAAGTTTCTCCCAAGGGGTGTAATTGATGGGCTCAACTTTATACTTATAGGTGGTTTTTGGCGGGGTATTAGACGGTGGTTGGGATTTGACCATCACCGCGTGCACAACTCCTTTTGATTTTGAAGCAGTCGATGTGTGAGGATTGGTGGTGTTAGGTTTGTTGGTGGAATCTTGGGTTCGGAAATTGGGGTTTTTGTTGCGCAACCGCAATTTCTCTTCCTCTAAGGCTCGAATCTCTAGTTTTCGAGCCATAGTAAAGGCTTCGTCAAATGTGCAAAGGAAAGTTTGAATTTGGAGGGTAGGAGAAATGTGCTTAGCGCGAGCCGCGTAAAACATGATTCGATAAGTTCGGCTGAGGCAAGGCATACGTAAGTTGGTTGATAAGGCCCGCCATCGTCCAACGAAATCTGCGATAGATTCGTCTTCAAATTGTCGGATGGCATAGAGGTCGGTGATAGATACTTTCTGGCAATGTTAATGGAGAAATGATCCAAGAAAGATTGGGCTAGTTGGTTAAAAGAGAAGATTGAGTCTTTGGGTTAAAGCAACTGTACCCTCAAGGCGAGTCACGATAAGGACATGGGAAAGGTGCGGAGTAGTAAGGCATCGTCATGAGCAATTAGATAGCAGGCATGTCTAAATGATCGCAAGTGTTGTTGAGGATCCTCCTTACTATTAAAACGAGTAAATTTTGGTAATTCCCATTGAGGAGGATATGAATGAAGGGGGACAGAAGGGTGGATAGGCTCCTGACAAACTTGCTCGTATGTTAGGGTGCTACGGCTTCCTGAAATAGAAGCCTCCAGATTTTGCATCTTGTCCATCATTTGTTTGATTAAATCAGTAGTTGGATGAGATGATGGTGCGGTTGTGGTAAATGGAGGCAGATTGGGCCAAGGGCCACCACTAGACAATGGTGGGGTTAAATGTTGATAAGGTATGGAGGACGAATGTGTTGAGGCGGCCGAATAGGGATGTCCTATATAAGATGTTGAGGTCACCGGATACGTGTGTGGAAATGAAAAGGTGGGCGGAGCTTGAGAAGGAAAGCTCGTGTGGATAGGTGGCAGAGAGCAAGTCATGAAAGGAGCAGTCTGCAAGAGAGACGAGGTAGGAGCGGTCGGCGGTAATGATATGTGGGGCCCAAGATTAACCAAAGGAAAGCCAATATGTGCCGTATGAACCCCTGAAGCCGTTGGATTGGGAGACGGGGCTAAGGATGCAGAAGGCAAAGCGGAGTTATCAGGCAGAGAAGGAGCTAAATGAGCAGCTATACTAATAGGCATGCCAACAAGGAGTTGACCATCGGGCGTACGGTCAGGGGCATGAGACAAATAGTATTGTACAGTGCTAGGATTAGCGTCCAAAATTTTTGCAAATTCCTTATCTCCTACAGGGATTTTGGGAACCTCGCTGGTGTCCGTAGGATTTCCCACAGTATGGGCAGGAGGTGATTCAGGCAAAGGCACGGAGCAGGCATGTGAAACCATGGCTGCAGCTTGTTTCCGAGTGATAACAACCATGGACAAGGGTACACAGCAAGATGCAATCTATCAGGAACAGAAGTAGCAACAAAATGTTGGAATTGGTAGGCTACTAGTTTTAAGAACTGTGAAAGAAAGTAACCGATATCGGGGTAACCGATGTCGGTCAGGCTGTAGCCGGTGTCGGTAAGCTAACCGATGTCGGTAGAATAGGACTAGTGTAAGAAGCAGTAGGAAGTTGCTGATTTGGTGTTAACAGTGCTTAGTATGCCTACCAAACCTGTCTGTAGTGATCACAGAAAACCGTGTATGACAGAGAAACAGAACTGAAAACAAGCAAGAATGCACAAACAAATTAACAGACTAACCCTAGGGTTAATTTTAATCAATTTGGGATTATGCCTTTAGACACAGAATGATGTCAATCCTAAACAAAAGACTTAGGGGAAATGTCAAGTTTGTTTTGGCTTATAAGGTTACCTCAATCGGGCGGAGGAATACCGCGGAAAAAAGGGGGATGTTTTGAGCTGTTGTGTTAATTGTGAAGTGATTCGGTATGTGTTGTGCAGTGAAAGTAAGATTAATTTCTTGTCAATACCGTGGAAATCACCCCACGTAATACACTGACACATTACTTAATCTCTCGTTCACTAGAATTGAAAACAACACGCAAAAATGGGATGCACGTGTTTTAAACCCAAATTGAAAATGTTATTCGATGAAGCAAAGAAGATGACTTTTACTAATGCAAAGCTGGGAAAGCAAGACAAATTCTTTTACCAAATATAACAAAATATCGTGTGAAATTTTTAGAAGAAGAAAAAACAAGCAATATGCTCCTATATGAAAGCAAGCAAGAAAGAAAGAAACCCGAAATGGGTCCCACTTAAGTGCGTGCAAAATGTTTCACACAGAGAATGTTTCAGCTTTTGGAATAGAGTTGCTTCTATCCTTTCATTCCTTTGAGAAACAGATAAGGGTTAGGGCTAGGAGGAATACCTGTTGAATGTCGAGAGGGTGTGCGCGTCGTAGAAAGATCGGATCGATTGCAAAGAACTCCTTTTTTGCTGGGAAGGACTACTGCAAGTAAGAATACAAGACCACCGAGATTCTAATTAGATGATAAGTGAGGGCGCCTCGGGCCCAGGAAATATGAGACTTCCTTTCGAAGGTGGTCGGTTCCTTCTGATATGAATTAACACAAATTATAACAAATAAGCTATTGTCCAATTACAATTTGTTTACCTTGTTAGAACAATAGAGAAAGGGCTGGTCTTGGTTTTGAATCACGGTGACCGACGCCGGTCAGTGTCACCGGTACGGTTGATGATAACCGATATCGGTAGGGGTAGTGATTTAAGGGGTTGGGTGAAGGTTGGCTATAAGATGGCTATATGATAGCTATGGTGTTTATAAGGCTGGTAAAATGACTGGGGATAGGTAATGAGGTGATGGAGAAGACTCAGAGAGTATGGGGGCTATTCTTGGGGCAAAGTAGGGGTAGAGGAATGTAAGTTAGGTGGAGAGTGTTACCGGGTAGTGGATCTGGGGGTAGACTTGTAATTACTGTGATTCAGAAATCCAAGAAATATTATTAAAAGAACGTATAAGACTTACTAGTTCCTGATGGAAAATGTAGGTTCTGGGATTGTGATGACGAAGACAGGGCTCAAGTAGGATGATCTGACAATCCAAGATGAGCTATCTCCTCTCCTGATGCTCGGATGAGTGTCACTGGGCTCTGGTTATTCAGTTGTAGTCTTGGGCTTGATGTCCTTCTCTGCAAACTTCTCTCTTTCCTTCACTTGTCTCTGCTCGGCCAAGTAAATTCGGATCCTTCCAATGACTTCTCCTTTTCGATCAAATGAAAATCCAACCCCTTGTTTTTGGTTGGGAGAGGTCATTACTGAACTGATGGCGGTTACGTAACGGCGGCGGTCGAGTAGAACCGTGTATCGGTCAGGTCAAAGTGGGCTATGTTTAGTAAAATAGCCAACTTTCCCTCCTTTCTCTCGAGGGATTAGTTGCGGGCTTGGTCAAGTCATTATGAGGTTGGTTTTAGGTGCGGGTGAGGAGTCATTAGTCATAGGTGTGGATGTAGACCAAGTTATAGGTCTTAATTAGGTTAGTTTAGGGTTAAGACTAGGTCATGATGAGGTGGCGAAATGAGGTGGTAGGTATGGGGATGTGGATTTATTAATTATAAGGTAATTAATAAATAATTTTGTAAGGTTTAGGTGATGAGGTTAGGTTGCGAAATGAGATGCGGGGCATAGGGGTCGTAAGACACAAATTTGGTGTCTACAACTAGATCTCCCTCATAGACTTTTTTTGTTATACTACGGCACATCTGGTCAACATAGGCTCTGTGATGTTATTTAGTGTTTAGTCTAGCCTCGTCAAGGCTTTCTAGTTGAGAGAGGCGTGCCTCCCTGTAAGATTCTTCATCCAAAATCCCTTGTAATGAGATGCAGAGACTGGGTATTTCAACCTCAAGTGGGAGAACTGCTTCTACCCCAAATACCAACGAGAAAGGGGTTGCTCCTATTGGTGTTCTTATTGAGGTTTGATGGGCCCACAAGGCTAGATATAGTTTTAGATGCCAATCTTGCTTGTTCTCCTTGACTGTTTTGAGGAGAATAGCCTTTAATGTTTTGTTTGTTGCTTCGGCTTGCCCATTGGCTTGAGGGTAGTAAAGAGAGGCTGTGTGATGGTTTATTTTGAATTTTCTGCATAACTCACGGACCTCATCATTTTTAAAGGATGTGCCATTATCTGAGATAATGATTTGTGGGACACCATACCTGCAAATGATTTGGTTCAAAATGAATTTGGCAATTATTGAACCTAGTATGCAGTGGTGAGGGCATGGCCTCTACCCATTTGGTAAAATATTTCGTGGCTGTAATTATAAAATTATGGCCATCGGTTGATGAGGGAGAGAATTTCCCTATCAAATCTAGACCCCATGTGGAGAAGGGCCACGGGGTTGCTATTGGTTGCAGGGATTGTGTTGGCATGTGAATCTCGTGAGAGAATTCTTGGCATTTGTGGCACTTACGTACAAACTCTACTGCGTCGTGTTCGAGAGTGGGCCAAAAATAGCCCATCAATGTATTTTACGAGCAGTGGCATGACCACCAAAGTGGCCTCCACATATCCCACTATGGGATTCATAAATAATCTTCTTGGATTCTTTTGTGTCGATGCATCTTAGAAGCATGCCGTCAAAGGCTTTACGATAGAGTACTTGTTCTAAAACAACATATTTAGCAGTGATAATGCGTAACCGCCTTCTTTGTTGCGATGTGGCATTTTATAGGTATGTGTGGTTTATGATGAAATTGATGATATCAGTGTACCAAGGACATGTAGAGATGGGGGCTTGGTTTCGAAAAAGTATATACACTCATCAGGAAAGTCTAGATTTACCAAATCGCCTCCATTTAATAGATTATCACTAACCAATCTGCAATGATTTGTCCTTAATATGATTTCTAGTTTACACATGTTAACTCAAATTAGCCCATTAAGGTTATGAAACACCCAACCTTTTTAGATAAAGACCCTTGTATGAGAAATGTTCGCAAATGATCTGTCTTTACAATGACCCTTGTTTCTTGGTTTAACATGTAATGTCTTAAACATTTTGTTGCAAAGACTATGATAAGGCATTCTCTCTCTGCTCGTGTATAATGTGTTTCATAATCAAGCAACGTTCGACTAATAAAATAGACTGCATGTTCTTGTTTATCATTGTCTTCTTGAGCCAACATGTAGGCTAGCGAGACATCAGTGGCTTGTGAGTATAGGATCAAAGGGTGGTCTAGTCTCGGGAGGCATTAACGGGTGGAGACAACTACTTTGAAGGCCTCATTGCATTCTTTAGTCCAATCAATGCTATAATCTTTCTTTAATAAATTGTTGATTGGATGAATGACAAAACTTAAATCCGGGATGAACCTTCGGATTGCACCAAGTTTCCCAAGAAATGACCTGATTCTAGACTCGTTCGATGGTGGAATCATTTCGAGAACAACCCAGATTTTGGTTGGATCGACATTAATCCCTCGTGAAGATATAATGTAGCCTAGAAGTTTACCTCCTGTCACACCAAACATGCATTTCTCTGGGTTTAATGTGACGCCGTATTCAATTAATCATGAGAGGATGATATGGAGTACTTATGGATGATCACAACACTTCTTGGCCTTGGCCAATAAGTCATCCACATAGGATTCCACAATTTTATGGATAAGATCGTGGAATATGTATGTCATTTCCCACCGATGATACGTAGCACCGATGTTCTTAAGACTGAATGACATGACAACGTAGCAATAAGTTCCCCAGGGAGTTATGAATGTAGTTTTGGCTTGATCCTGTTCAGATATTTTAATCTAATTATACCCTGAGAACCCATCCATGAGGGACAACAATTCAAATCCAGCTATTGCATCAACAATAATGTCAATGGATGGTAACGGGAAGTCATCCTTGGGACAAGCTTTGTTAATATCCCGAAAATCTATGCAAATGCATATCTTCCCATTCTTTTTGAGAACAAGGATGATATTAGATACCCATTGTGAATAGTCAATGGGTTTGATGAATCCCACTTGGAGAAGTTTTATTACTTCCTCTTTTACCATGAGAGCCACTTTTGGCTTCATTGGTCTTGAATTTTGTTTAATTGGTTTTGCATCTGGTTTAGTGACAAGGTTATGTACCGCGATGTGTGGTGCAATGCCCATCATTTCTTTATAGTTAAATACAAAAGCCTTTTGATGTTATTTGAGGATTTGGGTGTGTATTTCTATCTCCTCTAGAGTTAATGAGGATCCCAACTTCAAAATTTTGGTTCTTCCTCCGTTTTGATGTTTATGTCAATGGTTTCTTCTATTAAAGAAGCGTTACCTTCTTCAAATTCAGGTGGGGTTGGAGGTAGTTCCAAGATTTCTCCGTATTCTACCTCGTAGATATCGAGATCCTTTTGTGGAGGAGACTCTACCATGGGATTTCCAAAATAGGAAGAGGAATGTGGTATTAGGGAAAGATCCACTATGCAGTAAGCAAGGTGTAGCTCCACGTAGGCGTTTAGATATTCGAGAGTGACTCTATCACCGTCAAAATGATCTATGATAGGAAAATCATTCTCGGCTTCTCCATGAGTCGAGTGGGTTTGTTGGTATTTTACACACTAATGGTTCAAGACAAAGTGATACCGTGAAATTTGTATCTTCCAACTCACCGTTTAGAGTGAAACGGAAGCCGAGGTTGCTATTGAATCGGTGAGAAGGTTCGCTCTCGTGGGATTGCTTCAATTGATATGAAGTTAAATCCCTTGCTTAGATCTAATACCACTATTTTGTAGAGTTGTAAATTTTCAGCCCTAGTTTCATATACCTCGAGTGACTTGGTTTGCATCTAGTTGTGAGTCTCCTAACACTAATGTTATTAATACCCATTCTTTTGGCTAGAATAAGGCCAAGAAGGAGAGCTTCATAGTCAGCTCCATTGTTTGTACATTCAAAGTTTAATTTAAAGGCAAAAGGTAGGATCTTTCCTTAGGCAAAGTAAAGATCACTCCCGCCCAACTCTAAAGTGACATCTAGCTCCATCGAAGTGGAGAGTCCAATATTTGCTTGGAAAATGGATATTGGGATATTTGTCGTATCTATTTCTTTTCTTCACATTTATTTCTACCATAAAAACTTCATCCGATGGAAGAGAAGCAATTCCCTGTGGTGCATCCCATACCTATAGAATCAAATGGTAGGAGAATAGGTAAGTCTTTCTCTAAAGAACTCGACAATTTTTGCTTTGTAGTCCCTAGTGACACTATTTCTATGACATTGGTCTCATTTTTGAGTGTTGGAATGCCTTCGACTAGATTTGTAATTTCTAACTCGTGGTGGGTATCAACTTCTCTTTTGGTTTTGAATTAATTGGTTTTGCTAAGTTGATTTATTGGGAGTTCAAACTCGAGTGAACGCCCTGGTCTTTTCTTTAAGTCGGCTAGGTGTATATCGAAGGGTTTTGGGTCACCTTGTGCCACAAATATTTTCCCTAAGTGTAGAAATCTTATTTCTTGGAATAACGTGGAAGGGATTGCCTTCATGCGGTGTATCCATGGCTGACCGAGGATCATATTATAGTTGGTTTCCTGATCTATAATATAAAATTCGGTGAGGACCATCTTGGGTCCTAAAGTGACTGGTAAAACTATGGTTCCAATTGAGGTGGCCTTGAGGCTATCATAACCTCTTAGCGTATTTCATGTTGTGGAACAATTTGTCTCTCCATATCCTAAATTTTGAAGAAAAGTGAAGGGGACTATGTTAACTACTGCCCCATTGTCAATCATTACACATTTAACATAATTATTGTAAACCCATACTTGTAAATGTAAAGTTGGGTCACCTCTTCATGCAATTTCAGCATCTGTTGGCATTTTTCTTATATCAAATATAAACTCAGTATCCCTATCTGGCTGCCTGGAGGGTAGATGTCAAAGTCTACATGGTTTACTTGTGTTTCCGGAGGAGGAGTGATGTTGATTAAATGACCAAGGCCTAACACTTCTAAGAGGGCAGCCCTATGGGCGGAGAGAGTTTTTAACAAATCCAAAAAGGAGATGTGAGAGAAGGTTTTAGTTAAGTCATTAATTAAATCATAAGCGCCTATGGGTTTTACTAACGTTTGTTGAATGTTGTCTAGTTCCAATGGATAACTTGGAGTTGGTTGAGAAGAATAATCCCGTGTTCTTGTTATGGTTTCTACTGGGTAGCTTGGTGTCTAATTCTACCGCACCAACTATTTTGGTTTCATGGTCGAGTTCCTAATTAGGGTGCAATGGTGGATTTAATGAAGTTGAAGCTTCATGATCATTGTTTCCTGTTACAACACCTTTGTTTGTTCCACTTGGATCTAACATGTTATTGTTAGAATGGTTTGGGAGCGGATCATTAAAGATCTTGAGGGGTGCATTTTGAGGGGAAACTACCCCTGTGTAAGTGTTTGGCACTTGGTACTATAGAATTTGCTAAAAACATATCTATAAAGAGTTGTTTTTGATCTTCTGGAAAATGCTGCATGAATTTATTGTAGTCACGAAAAGTCCTAGTATCATGGCCTTGAATTTTGTGGAAACCACAATACAAATTGGGATTATAATTTTGAGGTTGTTGATTTGAAACTGTTGTGGTCCAAAATTTTGATAAGGTTGTTGGTTGCTAGAGTTAAAATTTTGAGGCCATTGCCTTTGGTTTTGACTCTGATATCTAGTTGGGTTTTGATTTGGACCTTGTGTTTGGATTTGTCGTGGTTTTTTTGTTGTTTGTCGTGGTGGACGATTAAAATCCACCGTGTTGATTGTTGGAGTAAAATTGTTATTTCGTTGATTGTTAATGGGTGGTGAAATGTTTACAACATTTTCTCTTTTAACTTGGTTAGTTACTCCATCTATTGTAACTCCATGGTTCTTGTTAAGGATCTTAGGTCCTTGATTAGCATTCCCAGGTATTAGGATAGGCCACGATGTTTTGATTGGGAGTGGTTAATTTCCCATTTGTCCCATATGTCTTATGACCACTATCTATCGCTGCTTGGTCAATTTGGAGAGCAATCTCAAGTACTTCATTGTAAGTTCTTAGCGGGAACTTATGGACTTCTTCCTTTATCTCTCTATTGAGAGAATGAAGGAATAAATCACATAGTTCCATTTGATCCATGTTTGGAGCACTTGCTAATGAGTAGAGAACCATATGCCATCTTTGAATAAAATGAGTAAAGCAGATTCATTATGTTCTTGTTTAATATGCAAGAATTTCCTGATTTTTGTCTTAATAATTTGTTCATATAAAAGGCTTTGATGAACTCTAACACGAGTTGTTTAAATGAGTGTATTGAGGCTTCAAGTATTCTCAGTAATGCCAATCAAGGGCAATACCCTCTAAGGTTTTAGGAATATCTTAGTAACAACCCCATCCCAAGGGAGTAATTCCCATATGGTCGTGGCATAGGCCTTAATGTGTGCATTTGGATCTCTTTCCCCTTTGTATTTAGGTAAATCGGGAAGAGGTCTTGGAAGCATAACACTTCGTATGGTGAAATCTAGGGGATCTTTTAAATATTCTACGAATAAGTCCCTACCACATAGGCCTCGACCATCGATGGTGCTTACTGAGGGGGTGGGGGTGGCACGGTTTGTTGATATGGCATAGCGTATGCATTTGCAGGGACATAAAAGAATCCATGTGGTTGAATGAACATCCCGTGAGAAGAGAACATGTCTCCTTGTGGTGATTTTGAATAAATGTTTAAGTAGGGAGGAGCATTGTTTTGGTATGGGTTGTTTGGTGCCAAGTCGAGGAGGTATCATATTTTTAATCTGGAGCGGTGTTTGAAAATGCGGTCTTAATTGGTGTTTGATGTGGGTAATTATATGGATGTTGAGGAGGCATGCCTAACGTGCCTATTCCTGTAAGGAGGTTAACTTGACTGGGGTGATCCAGAGGGTTGGGGATTCCTGTTTGCCCAAAATATGAATTTTGGTTTTCTTGAGCAAGTTCCAGTCCTCTAACCTTCTCAACTAAAGCTGAAATGACCTCTATTGACAAAGACATAGTGTTTTGCCTTAATGGCACTTGTTGTACACCTTGAGGTTGTAAAGGGGTATGATACCCTGCTATGAATTGATCATTACCCTGCCAAGCTTCACCGAGGGTATTTCCCATAGGTGGAGGAATGGGGGTGTTTTCTTGGAGTAGGGTATCGATTGTATTTACAGACTCCCTATGCAGTGGATACATGTTTTAGAAGCATTGTTCACTTTTAACATAGCATGTTAAGTACTCATACAAAAATGGGAGTGGATATGATTGTCTACCTTGATCGTGGTTTGAACAAGACCTGAGGAGATGAAGTGGATTCTCCAATAAACATCATATTATTAGAGTCCGAGGGCTCTGTCATTTGTTGTGTTTGTACAAGATGATCCAACTCCTCAATTTGGAATGAAGAACTGGAACTAGTTCTTTGAGGGGGAGTTTGAGACGACAAGTAATTACTTGAATAGTTATCATCCCATGTAGAAAGCGAGGGTGATGATTGTCTATTTGTTTGACCATAATTTGCTTCGAGACTTGAGAGAGGTCTACTATATGCGTCGTATCCCGACATATTCGGGGGTATATGAATACCCACAGAATAATGGGAAAGAGCAAAGGTGGATGAAAGAAATGAAAATAAAAGGGGAATAATTGTTTGTTTCACGTTGGGTTCACCAATTTTGTACGATGGAAAAGTGACATGCGAGCATGGGAATCTACAAGTAACTCTTCCTCGTACCCGACCTCCCGAGGTCATGCCGAGATGGCCAGTGAATGTGGAATATATATGGATACAGAAAAATTAGTTGGGTAATCTTATATCCTCAATATGCAATAATGGAATCTACGAATCTAAGGTGAAGAAGGCCCTCCTAACTTGAATTGGTGTAATGGATTGCTTAGATATAATGGTTGTTCTGTCAACACCAATCCGACACTATGATAATTATTCACCATGTAATCTAGAAACACAACAACAAACATAACACAAGAATACCATAGACTATGATAAGAAGGAATGATGATAAATCTGAAATATAAGTGTAAATTATAATATCAACATGAAATTGTTACAATCTCACCCATGAGGTACTTCAAGTGTTACTGACTTCACTTGCCTTCCAACAATAACTATGGGAGAAACTTCACAATTACACCTCTTAATGGCTTCTTTAACACACCTTCAAAATGATGGCTTCCTTTACACACTTACTCATACAATATTTCTCACTACTTCCTTCTATGCTAAATGAGGGGGTGGCCTCTTTATTTATAGGAATTCAGGCTTATCCACCCTATCTCTAAGATAGGATAGGAAATCTCTTCCGGCCAATCATATTCCATGCCTAAACTCTTGCCTTTACATGTAGGCTTATCTTCTAAGATAAGATAAACCTTATCATCTCACATGGGTTCCACCTTTTTAGACTTTTCCACAAATAAAATACACAAAATATTTATGACATCACTCTTTGTCCTTATTACAAATATAATATTTCTAATTCCTAATCATGTAGACCCTACTTCTCTACTTACCCCAACTTTGACATTTTAACATTATCGGACCACTTACGACAAATATTTACTTTTTACCACAACATTCCTATTGTACTTTGACTATTACCTACTACTTACATTATCGGGCACATGCATCGATGGTGCACCGTTATCTTCTATTGGACGCCACTACTAATTATACTTAACAACATCCTATTCCTAATACATACATTAATAAAATAGAAATTACGGAGGAAAATTTTAATGTCGACATTTTCCCCTTCCTAGCTTCTACTCCGTCCTGAGAGTAGAGTTATGGACATTCTCAAGTCGGTGCCTGAAAATCTTTAACTTGTCATGGTTGACCCATTTCATAATGGGAGTACCATCCAATTCCTCCAGTCGATATGTACCATTTTCATGCACAACTGCTATTTTGTAGGGCCCCATCCATTTGGGAAGAAATTTTTCTGTCTTCTTTTTTTTGTATCTGGAATCATATACTAGAACCAAGTCATTCACATGAAATGGAGACCAACGGATCTTTTGATCAAAGTATTCCTTCTGCTTCATTTTCTTCTTATAGCTTGTATCCTTCGCTATTTCCCTCATTTCCTCTAGCAAATGAAGATGTACCAACCTTTCTTTTACTGAATCACTTTCATCCATCCTTTCATTTTTCATAACTCTCACAGTGGGAATATCAAACTCAATAGGAAGAACTGGATCAATGCCATAAGCCAACCGAAATGGGGAGTATCCTGTATTGCGACTTTGATGTTGCCCTATATGCCCACAATGTCTGCATGAATCCTTTTATCCCACTTATGTACCGCAAGGCTGCATCTTTGCTAGAATTTGACACAACACAAAATTTGTTCATTCCACCTGTCCATTTGTGCTTGGCTTGTATGTTGTTGCCTTCCTGTGCTTAATAGAAAACTTATTGACTAGGCTTCTACCACCTCATTAATGAAGTGGCTTCCTTGATCTGTTACAATTTCTAATGGACAACCAAATCTAGTGACAATGCATTCATATATGAACCTTGCCACTTCATCCATGGAAGTTGTTTTCAATGGCCTAGCTTCAACCCACTTGGTTAAATAATCATGTGGCAACTACAATATACTTATTTTGGCATGGGGTAGTTGGAAGTGGACCTACAATGTCTATTCCCACTTTTCAAAGGGACCAAGTGGAAGAATAGGGCATAATGGAGCTGATGAAGTCTTATGGTTACCATGTGTTTGAAAATATCACATGTCTTACAATAATTATAACAATCTCTAAAAAGAGTGGGCCAGTGATAACCTACATCCAAGATCCTTCTTGCTATAAGTTGTCCAGAGAAGTGTCCTCCACATGTACCATTGTGGAATTCTTCTATCAGCTCCTTCCTTGATCACGTCCAACTTCCTCTTGTACTATCCATCGTGTCCTATTCAAATAATACTCCATGCAGTAATAGAATATGGACGACTCGCTTGAGTAATCTTCCTCTTAGTCTTTGCATGGGCACCATCAGAAACTTGAATTCATTCAGATAATTCCAAATATCTATGTATTCACTAGGGATTGTGTCAAGGGATAACAATGTTGCATCTGGGAAATCATCATCATCACAAGATGAACCTAAACCATCATAGGCTCGAGAGAGTGCATCTGCATTGACATGCTTCTTTCCTGGCCTATCTATAATATCAAATTCAAATTCTTGTAGCAAAATTATCCATCTTGCTATCCTCCCTGATGGGTTAGGCTTATTTACAATATATTTTAGAGCCCGATGATCTGTTACAACTATAAATTTTCTGCCCTAGCAAGTAATTTCTAAACTTTTTACAAAGCAAAAATGATAGCTAGAGCCTCTTTTTCAGTTACAGTATAATTTACCTCAGCACTGCTCATTTGTCTGCTCCCAAAGTAAACTGGATGATCATTCCCATTTTCATCCTTTTGGCTCAAAGTACTTCCTAGTGCTGCATCTGAGGCATCAAGTATACACAATGAATGGCTTGCTCCAATCTGGATTCTTTAAAACAGGTGAAGACACCAAAGGCTTCCTTCAGTTGTTCAAAAGCTTCATGCGCCTTATTTCCTGGTTCATAAGTAACATCCTTCTTCAAGAATTGGGTTAGTGGCTATGCAATCTTTGAGAAATTCTTGATGAACCTTCTATAATAACCCACATGGCCTAAAAATGATCTCAACTTACTTCTATTCATAGGAAATGGTAACTCTTTGATTTTTGAAACTTTATCAGATCAAGTACTCAATACCATCTCTCGGATACAACATGCCCTAACAAAACACCTTTTTAACATCCAAAGACACACTTTGTAGGGTTTAGTGAGGCTTGTGCTTCATCTAACCTTTGAAATGTTGTCTCCATCTCAAAGTGCAGTGGTCCATCTTGCTCCCATAGATGTAAAAATCATCCAGAAATACTCTGATGAAGTTCCCAATGTAGGGTTCAAACACCCTATTCATCAAGCGCTAGAACGTTGCCGGAGCATTACACAACCCAAAAGGCATAACTCTATAAGCAAACATTCCCAAGGAGTGGTGAACGTGGTCTTCAGCTGATCTTTCTCTCGCTATACGAACTTGGTTGTATCCGCTATATCCATCAGCAAAACTATAACACTCCTGGCCAGCTACTTCATCCAAGATTTGATCTGAGAATGGAAGAGGGTAATGATCCTTCTTTGTTGCCTTATTGAGCTTCCTATAATCAACACAAATGCGTAGCTTCCCATTTTTTTATTGAGATCACAATGGGAGAAACCCATTCTGAATTCTCCACAACAAATATGAATCCTGCATCAAGCAACTTATCTATTTCTTCTTTTACAGTCTTGGAAAAATTAGGATTCATTCTATATGGCATTTGCTTTATGGGCTTAGCACCATCTACCAGCTCAATAGAATGTTCTACCCAACTTACTTGATGGAGTTCCTTGTAATCAAAAGTGAATATGTGTATGTACCTTCGAAAGAGCTGGAGGTAGGATTCCTTCTCACTCTCCATCACAACATCACCAATCTTTATTTGCTGGAGACGATCATCAATTTCTTCTTCGATAAATTTTGGGGTCATGAGTCGGTGTGACTGGAAGGATATCCATGACCGAAACATCAACCTCACTTTCTTCATCTTCTGTGTCCACTTCACTGGTACTAGAGTAATCAGAGGATGTCCAATCATCAATTTCATCACTTGAATCCACAGGTTCTGCCTTATGATGCCGAGGGATCACGTTTATCTTCACCCTCTCTCTACCACATCCAAGTGTCATGAAGCCTTCATTCCAGTAGTTTCTTGCATGAACTCTCCTTAGCCATGGTCTTCCTAACAACATTGGGTATGCAACAGTACCATTTTTCATCACCTGAAAGTCTACCACACATACAACACCCATAATAGATATTGCCACATTTGAAACTACACCTTCTGGTTTAGTTTTTCCTTATTTAATGACCTTAACATAAGTGTTGAGGGGTGATCAATTTTTAAACCCAACATATTCATTACAAACTTGGTCATTACATTAACTGCAACACCTCCATCAACTAAGACATCATGAATTGAAATACCATTACATAATACCTTAGCTTGTGGAGCGTAGGGATCCGCCTCTACCTCCAAAACAGGGACCTCAACCTCCTTCCTTCGCCGAGCATCGAGTCCACTTCGCAGCCTCCCGCCTCTTCTCGAAGACATAGCCAAGAGTTGACCATATGTAATATTTGCAGCCTTTTGGACAGATCTTCTAAGATGGAGTATGGTCCTTGTCCCCGTGAAATCAAAAATCCCGCACACCCAACTTTCTTCTCCTATGTTTCTTACTAGTTTCTCCTTTCATCTTCTTAGGATCATTTCCATCTTGGTTATCTTTTTTTCTTTTTTTTTTGTTACAAACACATCTCTTCATTATTTATGCTCTTATCTACTACATCAAAAGAATTCACAGTGTGCTTTTCCTTTATCATTATCTCTGTACAAGATGTAGAAGCTCTATCTGACAATTATACTTATAATGACCCTTTTATAACAACCATAACATACAACTTAGAAATATTTCTTTTGGACCTCTATCTCCTCCCGAGAACTAAATTCCTTTCCTCAAGAAGATTAATAGTTAATCGACCCATCTTCCGAGCAGATCTTCATACTCGTGAGATGTACTAGGAGAAAGATTTGTGCTCACCGAGAGTGGTCAGGATTCTGACCAAAGGTGTTGGTGTAGGCTCTACTTTAGCAACAATTTCTTTGGGCTCCTCTTCCATGCTTTCTTCTTGCCTTCTTGCAATCTCCTTTGCTTGTTCAATGGTAGTTGGGTGGTCATACTTCACTCATTGTCTGATCTCTGGCTTCATCCCAAGAATGAAGTGCTTACAGAGGAGATTATCCACGCCATTCATCAACCCATCCGCTAATCCTTCCTTCCGGATCTGGGCATCGAGCTTCCTCCTTAGCTCTAGAACACGAGCATGATAATCTCTTATCTTCTCCTTCTCTCCTTGGGATAGCTTTGTGATCTCGATCATGAGATCTGCATATTTTTGTTGTTCACCAAATTCTTCAAGAAAACTTTCAGTTAATAAATCCCATGAGTTTTTCACATTATCACCTAGTGTTTCAAACCACCTAAGGGTTGAACCATCCAAAAAGGTAGGAAAAATTCAGTCCATTGTTCCCTTCTTATAAGGCCATTACAAATACAAGATCGTTTAAACTCTTGAATGAAAGAGGAAGCATCTTCATTAGATTGGGCTGAAAAAATAGGAATCTTCCCCATTTTCAAAAGTAACCACAGTGAAATACCAACCCACAAGTACAATCAACAAGACTTATGTGCACAAATAATTGGAATCACTATAATAGAAAGTGACTTTACACCTTTCTACAGTAAAATAGAAATGACCATGGTAAACTATGGTAAAACTTGACTTATTGTGGTAAAAAATGACTTTACTGTGGTAAACACTATTCATGAAGTCGTGGGTAAACACTAAAAGTGAAGTTACTGTGGTAAATACTATTCATGGTAAAAAGTGACTTTATTATGGTAAATACTATTCATGGTAAAAAGTGACTTTACCATGGTAACTACTATGCACAGTAAAAACAAGGTTACCCTCCAAATGTTTTTTGACTAAGTGGGAATATCTCTCCAGAAAATCCACCAACGAGGAATGGTCCTAGCAACAACGGAACCAAAATGTCATCACCAATCCGACACTATGATAATTCTTCACGGAACTCCTCGTGCTATGATTATTTACTAATGCACAACTTTTAGTTTGGTGGATGTAATCTGGAAACACAACAACAAACATAACACAAGAATACCATAGACTATGATAAGAAGGAATGATGATAAATCTAAAATATAAGTGTAAATTATAATATCAACATGAAATTGTTACAATCTCACCCATGAGGTACTTCAAGTGTTACTGACTTCACTTGCCTTCCAACAATAACTATGGGAGAAACTTCACAATTACACCTCTTAATGGCTTCTTTAACACACCTTCAAAATGATGGCTTCCTTTACACACTTACTCATACAATATTTCTCACTACTTCCTTCTATGCTAAATGAGGGGGTGGCCTCTTTATTTATAGGAATTCAGCTTATCCACCCTATCTCTAAGATAGGATAGGAAATCTCTTATGGCCAATCATATTCCATGCCTAAACTTTTGCCTTTACATGTAGGCTTATCTTCTAAGATAAGATAAACCTTATCATCTCACATGGGTTCCACCTTTTTAGACTTTTCCACAAATAAAATACACAAAATATTTATGACATCACTCTTTTGTCCTTATTACAAATATAATATTTCTAATTCCTAATCATGTAGACCCTACTTCTACTTACCCAACTTTGACATTTTAACATTACCGGACCACTTACGACAAATATTTACTTTTACAAACATTTCTATTGTACTTTGATCATTATCGTACTCTACATTATCATGGCACATCGCATCTTGACGTGCCGTTATCTTCTATTGGATGCCACTACTAATTATACTTAACAACATCCTATTCCTAATACATACATTAATAAAATAGAAATTACGGAGGAAAATTTTACGTAAGTTCATGGTTGTGTCGGACCTCCTATGGTCATGTGAAGAGTTAATCTCTCCTTCCGATTATCTAATAATCATATGTCTTTTTAGCCTTTATGTTTAGAACTAGAAGTTGTGTAATTTTCGAGAATACCTTATAGGTGTTTCGACAACTTGAATGCATAAGCTAAAGTATCGATGTTAATGAGGAGGTCTCCTGTGTTAGGTTGTGGAACTAAAGGATCGCAACCAAATACTTGTTCTCTTTCGAATCCTTGTACAGTCATACAGATGCCCTATCAAGGCAATCTATAGTTAGGATGATTTGACCAAAATGTGTATGCCTTGTCATCTTCAATATTTAACTCTCTCAGTTGTTCACTAATTACTCGTAGGTTTACCGTTGCTCGAAATACTGTATCCTAAGGTCTTGATCTATATCAGCTAGTGTTGTGGGGATATTTGGTTGAGGCACTATTGGTTCAAATATGTATTCTTTGGGCTCTCTAGGTCCCGTGATTGTCATGCAAAATGATTCAAATTTTAACTAAAACTAATAAACTAATTATGAAAGATGTATCTACACTATGCATGTATTCTTTTATTTTTGTATTTTCGATGAAGTATTTTAACAAAATTAAAAGAGCAACTATTATAATATATTTAGCAAATGGACAACTAATCTAGTAACAAAATTAAAACAAACAAAGTAGCTTGGTGTAGCTTATTTGCCTATGCAATTGTGAATTTATCCTAAATATCTAAGCAACTAATTGTTTTAAATTGAAAGGTTTTTGATCCTACCTCAGAAGTGAGGAATGAATCATAGTTTCTCAGAAACTATCAATCCCCACTGACTTTAGAGCGATATCGAGAGCGAGCTTTGAATGAAATAAAATAATTTACTATTCTATTTGATACGTTGTAACTAGAACTTTGATAGCTCAAACATGGAGTTTACAGAACAGTGGTAAATCCAGTTGTGTGTGACTTCGTCCCCTTAGTGTGATCTCCTCATTCCTTCGTGTTCTCTTGGATCTAGAAAAGCATGTATATGATAGCATCAGCAGAATAAGGTACTTTGAACAATGCAACTTTGGATATAGACCGAATACAATATGAGTAAGAGAGGGATAGTGCAAGTGAATAGAGCTTGACTATGTAATTCCTAGTGGGATTTATTACAGGAATACAACACAAATATGCCGAGAGTTCTAGAAACTATCTTTTGTGACCAAACAAAACCTACAACTCTAAATGGATTCCAATCTAAGAATGAAACTACCTTATTCTAAACTAGTTTGCATGGAACAACAATGAAGCAAGATTGAAACAAGAAGATCAAATGACCTCTAAAAAATAAAGGAAGACTAAGAATGGATGCAAAACATGAAATTATTGGAATTCTAAGCAAGAAACTCAAAAGAATGAATGATTAAACAAAGGAGAGGGCCCATTTGTTTGAAAACAAGCTGGTTATTTATAGCAAATGCATTCACTAGAAGGTAACTTAGAATGAAACTCTTTTACCATTAAACAAAGTGAAAACACTATTCACAAGGCGGCCAAAACATAAATGCAAAGCAAAGTAGCTGAAAAATGTGGATAGAAATTGAAATTTTACGTTTGATGCGATCATTGGAACTTTCTAGAAAATGTGCATAGGACCGCCACCTTGTGTAGGCGGCGAACATGAGACCACCGCCCCCTATCTTGGGCGGTGGTCACGGGACCACCACCCAGGCAGGGCGGCGGTCTCATCACTTAAGACCAAAATGCAAGGAAAAAGGGGGCAGAGGGTAGAACAAAGCATGCGGAGGCCGGGTGAGGCATACAGATACAAACATATACTTGGTGAGCTTTTCTAGATCCCGAACACCTTATGAGGAGACCTGTATCATCATTGGGGTATGTGTAACATCTTTCCAGTAGTGTAGTACCCTACAATTTTGGGTATGTACAGGACTACAATGAGACTAAATGGTGGAAGCACAATATAAAGATTATTCATGTGGGTGAAGATAGATGAGACATGCAACGAAAATCGAAGATATCAAATATACATGTGTTGGATTTCGACAAGTTATTAATTAGATGCACCCGGTGGATGTGAGGTTCAAAGAATCAACCAAGGTTGATAGATTTTAGGTCTGAAAAAAGGTTGAAAATTCAATGGGACAGGTGGAAAAATCTCAATGGCTAAGGAAGGTACTACATGTCAAGACTCAGGTAAGATGAAGACAATTGGGGTTTGATAGACTTACACCTCTAAAATTAGTCATGTTTAAGAAAATTTTTTTGGGTCCAGAGAAGGAGAGATAAAAGATATGTCGTGAAAAGGTAGAGAGAGGTGGACTAAGAAGAGAGTGCCACTTGACGATGATCCAGCGAGCAAAAGTGGACACATGGTAGCATTTCGCCATATTTTTGAGAGATGGCTCTGGGTGGACATGAAGTTCTAGAATGGGTCAAATTTTAATGGATTTCAAATTCTGTTGATTATGAGAAGGCTTAATGGACTTATAGCTCTATAAAATGTGGTTTATTTTATGGGTTGGATTCCGGTTAAGTCCATTACTTTGAGGTTTTTGGAATGATGACATGTGTCCTGCGAATGAAGGGATAAGATTTAAGATTGACCAAGAAATCAATGCCAATTTTTATTGCCTACTATACACTATCAACTTTTTATTGTCAAAGTGAAGAAGCTCAAAAGTTATAAAAACATGAATCGTCCTACTCAAAGTGAAGGAGCTCATAGAGAATCTTAGAAGTCACGAGAAGAGTTATAAAACATGAAATGTCAAGAGTCGTGCCTAGGAGTCTTGCTTGTTTATTTAAGATCAATTCTTGAGCATGAAAATGTTATTAAAAGTGGAGAGAGTTGTGTGCTCACTCATGAGAGAACAAGAAGAGTGTTGGTGTCTTTGAAACCATGAAAATTTGAGAAGATGAGAGAAGAAGAAAATGAGTGAACAAAGATCACATCAGGTTGAAGTATGCAACCAAGTGAAGAAGGTGGTCAAATTTTTTGTCGATGAATTCATATTCACAATGCTTAAAGTCTAAGTCGCTTCTTAGCAATTATAGAGTGGGTGCTTGATTCGGAGTGAATGCTTCCCAACAAGTGGGTGCTTGCTAAATCTGTCAAGTGGGTGTTTGGCCTTAAAGTGAATGCTTGACATTGTATTGGAGTGGGTGATTCAAAACTAAAGTTAGAGCTTCAAGGTGAGTGGGTGCTCACCACTTGGTGAGATCATTGTAATACTTGTTGGACAATTGTCCTTGATATTGCCTTGATTTCTCCTTTTGTGGGGTTTCTCCCTTATTGGGTTTTCCACCTCAAATCTTATATCTCCATGTGCTTGATTGTCTCTTCTTTCATGATGGTTTGCTTTGAATGGTTCATTGCTTAAAAGGATAATGAATGTATGTTGTATTGATTGCTAAGTTCATGTTCACAAGTTTTAGAAGGCACTAATACCCCCTCTCAATGCTTGAATTTTCAACAATTGGTATCAAAGTAGGTACCTTTAGGAGAAAGTATAACCACTTTAAGGAGATCCTTCTTACAAAACATGGATAACAGTCAAGGTTTCTCTATGACCAAGTCACCTCTTTTTAATGGGACTAATTATACCTTTTAGAGTGTTAGGATGAATGTGTATCTTCAATCTCTTGGACATGACATATGGGAAGTAGTTGAGAATGGTTACACAATTCCTAATACACCGATTACTTCAGCAATTGATAAGCAAGCTCATGAGAACAATTCAAGAGCCATGAATTCCATTCTTTGTGGACTAACTGAGACAGAGTTTGTCAAGGTCATTCATTGCAAAATTACCAAGGAAATGTGGGAAAAGTTATATATGAGGGAGATGAAAAAGTAAAACTTGCCAAATTGTAAACCTATAAAACATAATTTGAAGGCCTAAAAATGAAAGAGGATGAGAACATTGCTTCATATCTGCAAAGAGTGAATGAAGTAACAAACATGATAAGAGGACTAGGAGAAAAACAAGAGGAATATGTGATTGTCCAGAAATTACTAAGGTCTTTGACTCCCAAATATGATGCAAAATTCTCAACTATGGAGGAAGCTAAGGACATAACCAAGCTAAAATTGGATGAGCTTCATGGCATCCTAAGTGCATATGAATTGAGAACTTTGGGAGAAAAATCAAGTAAGAAAGAAGCTTCTTTCAAAGATGACAAAGAACCAAATCCAAAGAAGAGAAAAGACAAAGAGGAATTTGATATGGAAATTGATGATGAAAAGATAGAGGCCATGTTTGTGAGAAAACTCAAAAAGGATCAGGTAAGTATAAAGGAAAATTTCCCTTTAAGTGTTTTAATTATGGCCAAGTAGGTCACTTTGCATCAAATGTCCTCACAAAGTAAAGAGGAGAAAGATGAACATGAAGAAAAAGGTAAGAGACATATCAAGCATAAAAATAACTTTAAGAGAGAGGGAAAAGGAATTTCTTTAAAAGTAAAAAGGAACCTCTACTCCAAGGAGGATTCAAGTTCAAGTGAATCAAGTGATATCAATAGTTCTGAGAGTGAAAAAGATGAAGCCTATAATGAAACCTTGTTCATGGCCTTTGAAACATCACATGAGAGCAGCTCTAAAGGCAAGAATCATGTTGAGATTGAAGACTCAGATGAAGAAGATGTTGTGGTAGACCTTGAAGCTGAATTGGTAAGTGCTCTTGAAGAATTACAGCTATCTAGAAAGAAGTACCATAAACTAAAATCCAAGTGAAGGACTATGAGGAGAAAATTAGTATCTATGAAAAGAAACTCAACATGAAGGAGAGAGAGGAGGAAGATGAGTTCAAGGAATTAAAATATCAACTAGAGATAATGTCATTATCATTCACATCCAAGAAAGAAGAATGCTTAAGAAAAAATCAGAAATTTAACTTCTAAAGATTGGGTTGAATCAAATTTTGAGAAAGGTGGAATTGTTTAAAAATTGGACAAAAGCACACATGATCTAGTTGATATTCTAAGTAGCCAAAGAGATAAATCAGGTTTGGGATACATAGAGGAAAACAAGGAAGTTGGAGCAGCTAATCAGAAGAATGGAAAGAGTACCTCAGAATAACCTCACATCACCAACAAAATAATCAACAATGATCACAAGAAATGGAACAAATCCTTCAGACAAAACTCCTTCAGACACTCCTATGCAATTAGGTACTCCCACTCTTTTTATGGATATTGTTTTTCATGCAACATGTTTGGTCATAAGGCTATCAAATGTAAGAAAAATGCTAAAGGATATGGTAGGAATCATGATTCACAAAAGATGATAAGAAACAAGGGTGTAATTTGTTACATTTGTCAAAGACTAGACATATTGCAAAGACATGCAATCAGAATCCTATGAGAAAATATGGAAATGTTTATGTAATAAAGTTTGATTCTACAAAGAAGAAGGAACAAACCATGATAGCCCAAACAAAATTTCATGTTCAAGATGAAGGAAGGATATGGTATCTTGATAGTGGCTACTCTAGTCACATGACAGGTGATAAAAAAGTTCATCTCTCTGACTATGAATGCCTTAGGAGCTGTTAGATTTGGAGATAACAATTCAACTAATATTGTTGGTAAGGGATCATTGAGTTTGGATAATGGAAAATCAGTCACTGAAAATGTGTTATATGTGGAAGGTCTCAAGCACAATCTCCTAAGTGTTAGCCAAATGTGTAAGCAAGGATACACATTAATTTTCCATGACAAAGGATGTGACATCAGAGAAAGTAAGTTAGGTAAAAAAGATTGGAAAAGCTAAGAGAACAAATAATAATATGTATGTGTTAAAGGAAGTCTACAAATAAAAGTGCTTCACTACTCAAGAATACTACAATTGGATTTGGCACAAAAGGCTTGGGCACTTGAATTTTGATAACCTTGTGAAAATCAGCTCAAAAGGTTGTGTTAGAAACATGCCAAGGATAATCAAACCAGCTGATACACTTTTTAAGGCCTGCCTACATGGAAAAAAAACTAGGAGAAGTTTTAAATCAAAAGAACATTTAGCATCAAGGCCTTTAGAACTGATACACATTGATCTTGTTGGACCCAATAGAGTTGAAAGTATATAAGGAGACAAGTACTTTATGCTATTGATTGATGACTACAATAGAATGACATGGGTTACATGTTTAAAAGAAAAATCAGAAGCATTGGACAGATTTAAGAACTTCAAATCCTTGGTAGAAAATGAAAAGAATACAAGGATAAAATGCTTAAGATCAGATAGAGGTGGTGAGTTTTGGTCTAATGAGTTTGATGCCTTCTGTGAAGAGAATGGAATAAGGAGACAATTTTCATCAGCTAGAACACCTCAACAAAATGGGGTGGTTGAGAGGAAGAATATAACAATGCAAGAGATGGCTAGAACAATGTTGAATGAGTCTAAACTTTTAGATGGTTATTGGAGAGAAGTAGTATGTACAATTGTATACATCTTAAATAGGGCACAATTAAGAGTGAATAGCAATAAGACACCATATGAGCTTTGGAAAGAAAGGTCAGAAAATGTAAAACATCTCAGGGTGTTTGGAAGTAAATGTTACATTAAGAGAGATGAGGATGATCTAGGAAAATTTGATTCTAGATGTGATGAAGGGATATTTCTAGGATATTCAGCAATGAGTGCAACATATAGGTGTTACAATAAGAGGCTCCAAAAGATAGTTGAAATAAATAATGTAAAAGTTGATGAATCCTACCCTCTAAAGATCAGATATCAACCCAAGAAGAGAATAAGAAGATGCATAAGATAAACCTCCCATACATGAAAGATTAAGAAGACGATGGAGATGAAAAAAGCATTTGTGAAGAAGTAGATGAAGAACAAGAGAGACCTAATAAAAAAACATTTTCAAGGGAAAGTTAAAAGGAGCATCCTAATATGATTAGATTATTGGAAACAAAGATGTAGGCATACTCACAAGAAGAAAGTTGAAAAATTGAAAACTCATGAGAATACAACCCTCCTATCCATGGTAGAACCCAAGAATGTTGAAGAATATTGCAAAGATCAACATTGGGTCAAGGAAATGAATGAGGAACTTGATCAAATTGAAAAGTGTGAAACTTGGGAACTAGTACCTAGACCCAAAGACAAAAATGTTATAAGCACCAAATGGGTTTTTAGAAACAAAATGAATGAAGATGGAGTCATCACTAGAAACAAGGCAAGGATGGTTTGTAAAGGCTACACTCAAGTGGAAGGAGTAGACTTTGAAGATAATTTTACACCTGTGGAAAGAATGGAGGAAATTAGAATGTTCTTATCCTATGCTAGCTTCAAAGGATTTAAGGTTTATCAGATGGATGTGAAGTCAACATTCCTAAATGGAACCTTAGAAGAGGAGGTTTACATAGAACAACTAGATGGCTTCATACTAATAGATGAGCCTAATTACATGTGCAGACAGAAGAAAAAAACACTCCATGGCTTGAAGCAAGCACCTTAAGTATGGGATGCAAGGCTAGATAAATACCTCATAGAACAAGGATTCAAGAAAGGATATGTTGACACAATCTATATGTCAAGAATGAGAATGGGCAACAAATGATAGTGATAGTCTATGTAGATGATATTATTTTTGGTAACAAAAAAGAGAGCATGACAAAGGACTTTGCAAAATCTATGAAACAAGATTTTGAGATGTCAATGTTGGGAGAATTGACATACTTCCTTGGGCTGTAAGTGAGCCAATCAGTAGATGGCATATTCATAACACAAGCAAAGTATATCAAGGACATGTTGAAAAAGTTTCATATGGAATATTACAAATAAGTAAGCACTCCCATGATCATGTGATGTAAACTAAGTAAAGAAGATGATGCTCCAAAATTGGATCAAATGTTGTATAGGTCTATGATAGGCAGATTTCTCTATACCACAACCTCTAGGCCTGACATCATGTAGGAAGTTGGATTAGTAGGAAGATATCAAGTTGATCCAAGAGAAAGTCATATGAATGCTATAAAAATAATCTTTAGATACCTCAAGGGAACTCTTTCTCATGGTCTATGGTACCCAAGGAGTAGAGATTTCATTCTAAAAGCATACACAGATGTTGATTGGGTAGGAAATGTGGATGATAAAAAGAGTACTAGTGGTGGGGTCTTCTTTCTAGGTGAGTGTCTTGTATCTTGGATGAGTAAGAAGTAATCATCAATAACATTATCCACCTATGAAGCATAATAAATTGTCTACCACATGTTGCACGCAATTTTTATGGATTATGAAAAAATTGAAAGACTACAAAGTGGAGTATGAAGGACGTACTCCTATATATTGTGACAAAACTAGTGCAATCAATGTATCTAATAATCCTGTAATGTATTCCAAGACCAAACATATACCAATCAAGTACCATTTTTTAAGAGAGTAGGTTAATGAGTGCAAAGTCAAGCTTGCATATGTTCCTAAAAATAACAACTAGCATATGTTTTAAGCAAAGCCATTACCAAGAGCAAAGTGTAAACATTTGAGACAAATTGGGGGTTGCGCTTATTCCTAAAAGCTATTAAAGACAATCAAGCAAGGGGGAGATAATGAAGTGCCTTAGCTCCAAGAAATGAGAAGAACATGCATGGACATAGGGAGAGCATGGTAAAGTGAGATGGTTGAATATGAAGAGAATAGGTTCAATGAGAGGACTAAGGTTGATTGGGAGACATCTATACTTTCACTCAATACACAAACGGCAAGGAAGTAAGGTTAATCCAAGAGGGGGCTTGAGGTAAGTTTTTCCTTTAAAAGTGATTATCTACATGTTGTCTATATTGTTGTGTGTATGACCCTTTGTTATAGATTTCAAAGGGGGATAGAGTGCAATAAGAAACTAAATATGAATTTTGTGAAGATGCTAGGATGATTATTTTCCATCAAAGTTTCGAGTGTGTTTCCATCAATGAAAAAGGGGGAGATTGTTGAACCATGGTCATTGGTGTTGTCATTTATGTGAAGTGACATTGATGGAAAAGGTATGAATGGTGAAGTGAAGCTCAATTAGAGTTAGAGGAGTGAAGGTTGATTGGTAGTTCCTTCTCAGTGATAGTTGGAGCTCATAAAGAGGTTCCAGGATGGTTTTAGGGTGGTCTCAGAGTGCTACAAGCTTGAACAATGAGGTTGATGTCCACTAAAGGTATGGAGAAGGTTGGTATGCTTGGCTCAGATGATCTACATGTATGAAATTATTGTTCCTACATGTGCACAAATTTTGTAATGAGAAACGGGTGTAAGAGTTCATTGTAGGTCATGAGAAGATTAGGTAAGCATGGAGGTCTTGTTGGTGAGAAAATTTGTCGTGGACAAATTAGGTGTCTCCACCAATGTTCACGGGGCTACGCCCCTCTGCATTGAATGGTACAACTCCCATTATTGAAAGTAAACTAATCCTAATCCTATCTAAATGTTGTGGGTGGCAAAATTAGTTGGGGATCACACAAGGACACTCCACTGAACTTGTGGCAAAGTGCTTGTACAAGGGTACAAGGGAGGAAATTATAATGATAAAGGGAAAAAGGGGGAAATTATGCAAGGAAGATTACTATCATGAGTAGATTACAGAGCTCACACCCAGTAACCGGAGTAGTTTAACCTTCAATATAGAGGAAAGCATAATGAAGCTAGTGGGACCAATGAATTAAAACACCAAGTTTTTAAATTCATCTATCGAGGACACCAAGTTCCTCTCCAATTCCATATAGGATCAACTATGCTTGCAAAGTGCATGAAAGAGAGAAATAGAGGAAAAACAAGAAAGGGAAATAAAATAAGTGTAGATTTTATTCCACGTGTAATGCGATGAATACAAAGCTTCAACCAAGCTATCATAATGCTACATAGTAAGAGTTCTTCCCAAATCTAGAAAAATCCCATTGGAATGAACAAGCCATCCCAATTTATAGCAATTTGAATTGTCCTTTCACCTCCCTCACATGACTCTTAATTTCCATATTCCACTTGTGGCCTTTAATTTTCCATGAATTAAGTATTTCTCTTATAATTTTGAGAAAATACTTTTACAAATTTAAAATAGGTCACTTAAGTGAATAGGATGAAATACAATAATGACGCATAATGAAGAATTAGAATGGAGAGATAAAGAAGATAGGGAAAGAGAGGGAGAAGGAAGGATGAAGGGAAAACACTCCTTATGACGAAATGCTTTGAATGCCTTGATGCAGTCATGAACTTTGAGCAAAGATTTATGCCATTGGTGATCTTCTACACTAATGAAGATTGCTCCCTTGAATAACTTGGAATCATTTTCCCAATCTAGTGATGACCACAAACTCCTGGACCATAGAATGAGTGTTCGAAACACTATTTTGAGGTTTACCACTGCAAGCTCAAGATGAACACATACAATGCCCATGATGACCCTCCTTGAAACTTGGTTGATGAACTCCTTGACTCATTGAAATCATTCTGATCAACTCTCTTTGAATCACTTGAATCTTTAAGTGATGAAGATGAATTCACATGATGTGCCTTGTGATGCCCTACTTTGTAATATGAGATGATCATTCCAAACCATGAAAAACCACCATCTCTTCATGATTGATTACACCTGAGAAACTAGACCAACCTGTGCACTTGAAATTCATGTTTCCTTGACACTTACTATATTTGGAAGGGATAACTTACTATATTTAGTAAGTGTTGGAGTTTTCCTTTCTAGACCCCAAATGGTGATATCAACCTGAATGATTATCCCTCAATGTCCCGTTGTGCCAAACTTTCCCTTTGAGAACAACTTGTTATTTTTAGTAAGTACACATGGGGCAACTTATTATTTTTAGTAAGTGTCATAGTTAGCTTTTCCCAACCTCAACGCTATGGTAGCTTGAATTATTTCTTATTACTATGCTCCCCTCTCCTTTTAGACCAAATGACTATTTATAGCAGGGGCTTGTGGAACCACTTACTATTTTTAGTAAGTGTCAATTATGAGTCGAAATGAACTTTTTGATGACTTTGCTGCGATACTACCTCCGTGTTCTTTGCATTCTTCATAGCCTCTTAAAATTGTGGCTTAATCAAAGTAATAGCACCATATATAGGAAGGCATGCTATTTTTATTAAGTGCACCGCAAATGTTAGATTGCAACGAAATAGGTCTTGAAATTCGGGTTTTATTAGGGGTTCTACGCTCCGAATTTTGAGCAATTCCTTTGTTTGAACAAGTTGGGAAATTATATTTTCATTGGTGGGGGAAGAATACTAACAAAAAACATAGCCACCCATATCCCTAAAAAATAGGGACTTCATGGCACAAGAACTAGTTTATGTGAAACTAGATATTTTAACGATTATTTCCTCCAATTTTTGCACGATTTCGCCCACTAGAACCCTGAGAAGTGAAGAGGTAGATCACTGACTTTTTCATAGTTGTTCTTCATGTGACAGGGAAGAACTATGATTAAAAATAATTCCTCCATATCCCTAAAAATAGGGACTTCAAGGTGCAAAAAATAGTTCATGCAAAACTAGATTTTTCAACGATCATTTCCTTCAATTTTCACGCGATTTCACCCAATGGAACCCTAAGAAGTGAAGAGGTAGCTTGCTGCCTTTTTCATAGTTGTTCTTCATGTGATAGGGAAAAATTTGATGAAAAATAAGTCCTCTATATTCCTAAAAATAGGGACTTCATGGCATAAAAACTAGTTCACGCGAAACTAGATTTTTCAACGATCATTCCCTCCAATTTTTACGTGATTTCGCCCACTGGAACCCTGAGAAGTGGAGAGGTAGCTCATTGATTTTTTCCACTACTATGTCATGACAGCCATTAATGGAGCTTGAAATTTTTAGGTCTTGTTTTTTTCTCCATTCGTGATGAAATCAACTCCATTGCGATAGGTTTTTACTTCTTGTCTCACTGGTGAAATTTCTCTTCGATCCTGGTTGTTAGTTTGAGGGAAATTGAACTTTTTTCTTCATGGACCCTGGAAGCGAAATTTCTTCACTATGAGAATTCCTTAATGATAATGAGAGGTTTAAAGGTGATTTTTAATGGCATTAAATATTTAAGAACTTAGTAATAGACAGGTCTTCGTTTCATGCACTGACTTGTAAGATATGTTCAAATCTTCGTCTCAAGGCAATGGAGGTTTATGAAGAATTCCTTCATTCTTGTCTTTCATTCTTCATTACTCTAGCTCTTTCGATGAATATATTATTTGAAACCTATGTATATTCATAGAGTGGAAGGTTTGGTTACCATGGTGGAGCTGGTTCAGAGCAACAATGGTGGACTGAGGTGTTCTCTGCAACTTTTCTTCTAGAGTGAGAAACAACAAGAAGCGACAAACAATTAGATTTTTTTTCAAATTTTTGAGTTTTATTTGGGTGAATTTTCATGTCCCTAACATCCCTCACCTCAAAGGGACATGAGGGAAATAAATTTTCATAGCGTGCCTTAGCTTGACATGTGGCAAAGATTCGACGATAAGGGATTAAAGCCAAAAAGTAGCTTTAAAGCACTGAGGGGCTGGAAGCTGGTCACATGGGTGACCAAAAGTCTCCTTAGGGGATGGGTGAATTTTTCCATGTCTGATGTCCATGACCTTAAGGGATGTGAGGGACACAAAATCCCACCAAGCTCTTGGAGTTGACACGTGTCCTTCCAAAATTTGACTAACTCCTAAACTTGCTCCAAGAGGGCAACTTGAAATGACGATAACTTGAGCTCTTGATGGAATTTTTGATGAAATTTTATATGATCTTGACTGAAAATGGACTTTTAAATCCAATGGTGGGGGTATCACATCTTGATTCCTCCACCTGTACATCAGAAAAATTGCTTTCAAACCCATTTATCGAAAGTGTTGTGAAAAAACTAATTTCACCATCTTGTAGGGATTGTAATTCCATTTCCGACGATGTTTATATTTGCTCCTAACTCCATCCAGAGCTCCCAAAATCACGTTTGAAAGCTCAACAATTTTTTCGGGACAAAGCAACCGCCTAGGCCCGTGAACCCTGATTTTAGTGAAACTGTCCCAACTTATCTCGGATCCTTCCTAAATCTTCCTAAATTGATTCCATGATGTTCATAGGCCTTTGATTCACCTCCTTGTCTAGTTTATATTTTTGTTATGCTTCATGGGGTTGTTCTAGTCCTAGGAAGGCCAGTGAAGCCCTTCCCATAACTTCCACGAAGTTTGCATTTTCAATGAGATCCTAAAATCACCCAAGGGAAATGGTTGTAATTTCCTAAATCCCCTAGGGGAACGAGTTAACATCAATTAGGAGGTCACTCTGACCGAATGGGAAGACCGGGGTGCCTTGGAAGGGTAAAACTTGAAAAAACTAATGAGGGGTATAGTTTTCATTCTTGGAAATTGTCAATTTCCTTATTACACATTTGCATGACAACAGGTCTATAGCCTTATTTGGTCTAGCATAATAAAGTGTTACAAAGGTACTACAATGAGACTAAATAGTGGAAGTGAAGTTGAAAGTAGTGTCACATGGTTGAATATGGATGAGACATGTGGAGAAAATTGAAGACATCAAATAGACACATGTCGCCTTTCTCGGAAAATTCCTAAGCAGATGCACTCGACGGACATGAGGTTCATAGAATGAACTAAGGTTGATAGATTTTAGGGTTTGGACAAGGTTGAAAATTCAATAGGATGGGTGGAAAAATTTCAATGGTAAAGGAAGGTGCTACGTGTCAGTATTTCAAGTAAGATAAAGGAAATTGGCATCCTGATGCAGACTTAGGCCTCCGAGAATCACCGTGTTAAAGAAAGTTTTGGGTTTCAAAGGGGAGGGAGACAAGATACGCGGCAGAAGGAAGATACAAGTGGACCAAGTAGAGGGTACCACTTGGGGATGAAGAGAGGAGTGAAGTTGGACACATGACAATATTTTTCCATATTTTTGAGAGATGGCTCTCGACGGATGTGAAGTTCCGGAATGAGTCAAGTTTTAATGGATTTCAAATTCCATTGATCGCGAGAAGGGCTGGTGGACTCTGAAACTCTATCAAATGTGGTTTATTCCATGGGCTAAAGTCCAGCTAAGATTGTCATTTTTAGGTTCAATAGAATGGTGACACATGTCCAAAGTGAATGAAGGGCTAAGATTTGAGATTGACCAAAGTAAATTTTTATTATGAAGTGAAGAATATCAAAATTCATGAAAAAATGAATCATCCTACTTGAAGTGAAGGAGCTCATGGAGAACTTGAAGCTCGAAGTCATGAGAAGATTCATAAAACATGAAAAGTCAAGAGTTGTGCCTAGGAGTCTTGCTTGTTTTTTTAAGCTCAATTCTTAAGCATGAAAATGTTGTTAAAAGTGGAGAGATTTATGTGCTTGCTCATGAGATAACAAGAAGAGTGTTGGTGTGATGAAACCATGAAAAATTGAGATGAGAAGAGAATAAGAAAAGGTATTTAACCACATAGGAGTACCACATGACAAAATGATTTAAAAGGTAAAGGTAAGGTACGTGAGGAATACCTGGAGGTCGTGAAGAGGTTATGCCCCATTGTTGAAGACCAAGCTGATTGTAGAGCACTCCTTATTTTGGAAGGACTACTTGAGAATCAAAGCAAGACCAAAAATTGAGTTAATAACATAGGTCGTGGGTTTCTAGCATGAGCTAGATCTAGGAAGTGAGGTGCTTCCTTAAAGGCTGTCAATCCACGTTTTAATACAAATTAATGTTGATAAATATCATGAAATGGAAAGTCCTATTGTAGTTATATGATTTAAGTATCTCACACAACATAATAGTCTAAATCTAATCTAAATGACGAATATAAGATTAAATCTAGAAAATGGTCAGTTGTCAGGGTTTATATGTATGACATAGGGCAAAAAAAAGGTCTAGGTGAAGTCTTGGGAGGTTTTGGAGAGTTCTAGGTGGAGGAATGAGCTTTGGTTTGAGGGGAAAATGCCACACACAGAGACCAATGCCGGTCATTGCTTATAGCCGGATCGGTACAAGAATCGATCATGGTAGGGGCAATTGGGTTTGAAAGGTAGAAAGAAGGTTGATTTGGGCTATTTGTGATTACACAGAGTATTGGGAGGTCTTAGGTAGGGTGTAGGAATTTAGGTGAAGACTTAATAGGGGTAGAAGGGGTGGTTGAAAGGGAAAAATGGTTTTGACTAGTAATAGGTGAATGGGCTATGGAAGGTATTTGAGAGAGGAAGGAGGTGATTAGAAAAAGATAAAGGATCTAAAACCAAAGCTAATGAAATTAATAACCTGGTTAAGAATACTTATCAAAGATCTAAATATTGGTATAAGGTGGTGGTTGGTGGGTGTGTGTAGGAGAGACAAGCCAAGATCTAGTGTCGTGGCATAAAAGGTTGAGTACTTCTCTGTGTGAATGGTTTAAGCTTGTGAAGTCGTAGATTGGTTGTTACATTAGAGAGTTTGATTCTCTCGGTGCTCAATTGATCACTAGGGTGTCGATTGAGTGCCAAAGATCCAAGATCAAAGAATGCCAACCGAAAGAAGAAACCAAGAGAGAACCCAAGAAAAGATTTGAAAATTCTTACTGAAATGAGACGATGACGGTTCTTTCGACCGACACCGATGACATCACTTAGGAGAAATAGTCTTATTTGCTAAAAATAACCTTTTCTCTCCCTTTTTGGCATAAGTCAAGAATGGTTCTAGGTTAGGAGTCTTGATTCTCGTTAAATCACATGGGAAATTAGTGGGAGAGGTAGTTGGCAATTAATATTAGGTTTAGAAGAAGTCTCAATTGGTTAGGGGAGTGATGACTTAGTCTTAGTTATTAAATGGGCTTGGAATGGGTCCAAGGTGAGGTAATAATTAATCTAATATAGGTAATTAGATTAATAAAAATATGTGAAAGGGTCATGGTAAGGGGGTATGTAATAAAAGGGGACCTAGAGGGTGTCGTCCCAATTTTGGGTGTCTACATTTTCCCCTTTTTGTCACGTAGCTTGTACTAATGAGTGACAATGAAAAAAATAAGAAGTGGATGCCCCAAATATGGGTGGAGGTTATCCCCCTCAAACTAGGAACTGATGTAGTGGAAGGTAGAATCAGTGATGGGTTTGATAAGGTGGTAGGTGATGAAAAATGGGGTTATTGGAAGGTGTAGGCAATAGGGATGATAGGGTGATCAAAAGGTGATGACATCAAACACATACACATGCTTAGAATGCAACAAGGCACAAGGTTGAAGAGCACACAAATGCTAATTTGTCAAAGGTCGATAGTTTATCCAAACAAGGGTGATGTGGTCTAGGTATCCAAGGTATATGATGTGATCCTGGAAACACAACGAGGCTAGGTGCAGGAATGGGTATAGGTGTGTTCTGAAACACCAAAAGGTTTGGTTTGGTCGAGATAAACATCATGAAATAAGGTAAGGTAAGGTTGGTAGGCTAAACAACACGGTAACATTATCACACAATAGAGCAAGTAAGTGAATCTAATTTTCATATAGGTGATGTCGAGTTGGTGAAGGTATATAGGTAAGGTCATGGGTAAGGCCTAGGTGAAGGAAAATGTGCCCTTGAGCATTCGTAGGGAGGTGATGAGGTTGTTAGGTGAGTTTCAGACAAAGATTGAGGTCGTTTTAGGTAGAAAAAGGAAAGCGAGAGCAAAAATTAGGCAAAATTGAAGAATATGGGGTTATATGCAAGGTGACTGATGCCGGTTCGAGAGGGAACTAATGCTGGTAGGGTGACCAATGCCGGTCACCTAGGGTACGAGTCAACCAAAGATCGGTCATCAAAATGGAGAGTTAAAAATGAAATTTCGCCAAAAAGTGCTTATTTGAGCATTGGTTGAGTTGGAAAGTGAGCAATGGAGAGGCTATTTGTGAGGATGATGATAAATAACACCAAGAGACTAAGTTGACAAGATATAAGTGGGTGGAGGAGGTGATTTCATGGCCCCACGTGTAACTATTTGATTAGTTGGAGAGATGGGAGCTAGTTGACATGATAGAGGCATGGGAAGGATTAGGGGGTGCTCCAGCCTTAGGTTCTAGCCATCCCATCATGGAGGTGCCGATGAGTGGAGGTAGAATTTGGGCTTTAGGCTTGGTTTTTGTACAATTATTGGTTTTGTTTTTGTTGATTTTTTTGTGTGAAATTGTATGTATATTGGGGTGAAAACAGGCATGGGATGGTGTAATTAGAGTAATTAGGGGTAAAAATGAACCTAGGGCCATTGTAAGTAATTTTGGTGGTTTTGTGTTTTTTTTTGGCAATGGGGGCGTGAGGGTTTGATTTTGGGGCTGAACTAATAACCGACATCGGTCGGTTATCGCCAACGTCGATGGACTAACCGACTCTCAGTCAATTGAAGGGGACCAACATCGTAGGGGAATCGATGTTGGTTTCCTAGTTATAGAAAAAATGGTAAGAAAATGTTGATGTTAGGTCATCTAAGGGAACATGAGGTTTGGTAGGGTGGTAAAGAGAAGTCTTAGGGAAGGGTTTGGGTAAAAGAGGATGTGATAGGATGATTTCGGGAGGGATGAGGTTGGGTAGGTCAACAGTGAACTAGTGGGAGGAAAGGAAGAATATGATTTTGGTAAGTAGGTTGGGTGAAGGTGAATGGTCTAGGTAAGGCATGGTAAATATTAGGCAAGGTTGAGTTTTGAATAGAAATTTGAAAGGGAAAATGATTAACTTGTGTGGGTGTTGATGATGCAGACTAAGAAAAAGATGACTATGAGGGACCAAATTCTACCCCTTTTAGTATAGATGAGACCCACCATTTCAGATGAGGAGTGGGAGCACATGCAAGAAGTTGGGCTAGGTGTAGTGAGGAGGTACAAGAGGATTACATGAGACCACAATATGATGGTAGCCCTCATCGATAGATGGGACCCGACTACCAACACCTTCCATCTTCTCGATGGGAGAGATGACCATCACATTAGAGGATGTGTATAGGATTATGTGACTTCCAATCATTGGGGAGCCACTTTATCAAGTGTCATCTATAGATGTGGTAGATCATATGATTACGGTGTTTGGTTTGGCCATGACAGAGTTATCTTACCATAGTATGACGAGTATCATTTATGGTGTGATGTATGTGGTGCATCCTTAGAGACCCGTATTTCAATGTTGATGATGGTTGGCATCAGTTTTTTTTCCCTTCCAGACTCATAGGGTGGGAGGTTTCCACGGGACTTGATGGGATTTCTAGAGGACATGGTTTTTGACAGTGGTTTGTTTTGCATGGGCACCAACTTACTTAGTTTAGCTTATACATGGAGATTTGGGCTTATAAGAGGTCATGCGATATGGTCTCTGTTGCACTTATTTGTTAAATCTGTTGGGTGTATGAGCACATTATGTGCCTTCGTCCCCTAGGTATACCATGATAGGGGTGACACGTGGGTGTATACAGGGAAAGATATAGGTGGTGGCACTGATAGAGAGCAGGAAAGGGTGGATGGGGTGACTTGGGATATTACATACTATTGGTGGGTACTAGATAGCCTATCACCTGTAGAGATTCTATGGAGGCCATACCTCACTTACCTAGAGTTCACAGGCATGGAGGAGGAGTTGGAGGGTATACATATTTTGAGATGAATCTAGGGGTGCAGGGACAAGGAACATGAGCTCATACCCATAGATCGAGTCGATGAAAATTTAGCTTATGGCAGATGTGCCCCACCATTCCCACATTACCATCGAGATGATGTGGAGAGGCCATTATCTCTACTATAGCCGACACCACCAATAGGAGTGGAGGAACATGTAGTTGATGAGATGATAGATGATGTTAGGTGTATAGATAGGTATAGGTAGTGGTGGACAACATGGTTATAGGTAGTACCAACTAGGACAGATAACCCGATTTGGCCACTATTATCAATGAGAGAGATAGGCTATGGGGGGGGCAAAGTTACGGGACTACAGCCCAAGTTACTACTTTACTGTGCACAAGTGGCCACATTACGTACATAATAATTAACAACAACACATGCATGTACCGGTGCTAGGGGACATGTGGCTGCCCATCCTTCACCTCCAAAGGCACATGATGGGAAAAAAATATAGGAAAGGGTCCATTATCACAGTATAGGTACTAGGACAATGTCCACCACCACCGGGACATGTACAAGGACAAGGATAAGGTCAAGGTCCACCGCCACTAGGACATGGACATGGTTAGGTTCTATAACCTAACAAACAGAGACACATAGGTAGTGGAGTGATGCCACCACCATAGGTGGTATTGATGAACCGATACAAAGAGGTTGTGGCTAAGGATAGATATGATGAGGATCAAATTACAAAGCTTCAACTCCCTATTGTCGATATGCTACCTATAAGGCACAACAAACAATTACACACATGTCTTCATGTAGTTAGAGCTTTGACTCATAGATCCATAGTACTAGTAGTTCATCACATGGATATCATCACAGTCATAGATCAGGGAACCACTATACTCATGGGAAGGGGAAGTAGGAGGTGAATGGTGTACCGAGATAGAGGCTAGGTGAGGGGACATGAGGGAGTGACAGAGGCATCGAGACCTCCCTGTGGATGATGAGAGAAAGATTGAGAGTGTTTTTATTTTTTATTTATGAATTATATATACCGGCCCGGGTGCCGAAGAGACGAGTTGTTTATGAGAGTTATATAAAGACTTATTTATATCTCTGTGTATGCTGTGTATTGACACATAAACTTTCCAAAGATATAGATGATGTAACATTCCCATTTTAAGACTTTAGAAACAAGGGAAATTTTTTTTTTTATAAATAATGTTCTCTGTTCTAAATTCATAACTTAGAACACACATTCTTTATCAACCATTCATATAAAAGATAACCATATGCAACTATAATGACTCGGTGTGCTACCGATCTATTCATTCTATGACTCGGTAAACTACCAATCTATTCATGTTTAACATTAAGTATTAAATACTTATCCGTATACTACGTATACTTGGTTCTCTTTCCTTGCTCGTGGTATTGAGTGATATGTCTAAGGAACCTATCTCGAATATTTGTTACCAATATTCATCTCGCATCACGCACCTTAGACTAGGTGACATAGGACAACACAAATAGCAGCTTGCGATACTTTGGCCAAAGATTTCTAACATACTGTTCATATTACTATTCCTTGATGACATACACAACTGGAATACGTTCTTCACCCCACTCTATTGTTATCTAGAATGTCCTTTACCGACTCCCACCACCCACTTCAGCACAGTTTAACTCCTAGTTCGAGTTAACAACATATGTTATGATAAGGGGAAGCTCACTAAGACTTAGGGTAAGTTGGAATATTGGGTCAACCTAAGTCAACCCCATGTGCCAAGGTATCCTGAGTTTTAGAGGGCTACTCCATATCTTAAAACATGTTACTAACTGCAGACCTAGAGAAAAATGAAGATCAAGTCCATGTGTGTAGATCTAGATGATTAATGTAGAAGGTGTTGCCACATGACAACCGCATTATTGTATCCTCGAGAAGATCCTAATCTTTCAAGGTACAACCCTGTAGTTGGCATGTGCCAACATCCTACAGAACAACCTCATCAAGATGTAGATACCCCAAGGAGCTTATTACAATTTTAATTAATTGGATTATTAAAAACAAATTTCAGCAACCTTGCTAACCCTAATCCAACACTCCTTAAGTTATTTTCTAAATTGATTCATTTAGCCCATTAAGAACTTTGTTATATTCATTGTCACTTTTAATGTTCGAATACATATTTAAACCACAATTAAGTGTAATCGCATACAATGTTATAATATGTCTTATGTAAAAATTACAATAACTTTTAGGAAAGTTCAAGACCAAAATATATTCAATATAAAGTATACTTCATACCAAATGAAGTATGATAAATTGAAGTCATGTTACCAAACCTTTTTGGTTTATGAACCATTATGAAAGATAAATAATCTTTCTCTACATGTAAAGCGTTAGGGTTTATTCTACCCAATGTCCACATTTCTCAATGTATGTTCATCCTACTTTACATTACTATGTTATATAGTTTATATAACGAATATCATATTCTACAACTTTACAAGTTACATCACAAGTAGGGAGATTGAACTAAATCCCTTGATCCAATCTTATTAAAATTTAGCCATTTAACATATAAATAATATGAAGATTAACAACAAGATAGAACCCATCTCTTTCATACAAATACAAAATAATTTACACAACCAATACAGGTAATCTCACAACTTTCAATTTATCTTTATAACCATTACATTTACAAGACTTATGCATTTAGGTATACTGCATAACAACCATCTTAATTATAAAATAATACTACTTTTCTTTTCCAATACAATCTCAAGAATGAATCAGAGTTCTTCACAAGAATTAGACTTAAATCAGCCAATGCATCATATAAGTTTTGCCTTCTTTATCACTTACGAAGTCCATCTGCAAAAAAATTGCTAGCACGGGTTAGTTCAATGAATTGAGCATGATAAGCACTAAGCCTTAAAAAGAAGTGCATTCCAATAATTGTTCCATTAAAACAACTCTGCTTTAATGAGACAATTATTACATAATATAATCAATATAAAAAATCAACAGTAAAAGAAGTACATTCTTCAACAATTGATTTCGCTTCCAAGAAAAGGACAAAATATAATCCACCATATCAACCTTACAAATTAGAGTCTAATTGATCCTATCAATTATCCTTAGGCAAACAACATATTATAATATATCATTGTACCCAATCTTTCATAAAAGGAAACAACATTTATCTTTGCTTCAAGCTAAAAGAAGAGTTTAAAACATGGTTAAGATTAGAATGACCCATCCATCTCCTAAACCAAAGAAGAAGAAGAACCATTACAACTATGCCCAAACACAACACATCCGAGAAACAAAACAGATTCATAACGTGATTTAACTATTTCTTTCAAAAGATAATTAACTTAAAATTTAACAATTAAGATATTCATCATAACAAAATTTCATTTTCAATCCAAGAAGGAATAGAGAATCAATCGGTCTACCTGTAAGTTTAAATCTACTTCCGCATATAGAAGTTAACTTTTAAAGATTTGAAACAATGTTCAATAATCAAGGTAGACTCATACATGAGTTAATCTCTACTCGAGTTCATCCAAGGAGAATTCTTAAAAAGATAGAGTGTAAGAGACAAAACTTACTCATCTCAAACCTATCAAGTAAAGTGTTGTCAAACAACAGAGTCTTCCAAACAAGCTGGCATTTCTAGCTCAATAAAACTGAATAATATAATCTCTTCCAACATCATTTCTACAAGTGATTAGATAAAGGAAGACCAGACAACTTATAAAGAAATCTCTATATAAAAAGAGGTTCAAAATAGAGAAGTTCAACCAATGATTTATCCAATACTAAAAAGCACACTGTCATATTCTTTACACTTCTTTGCTTTTAATGAACACAAGTTTCAATTCCCTACTCAGAATGAAATACAAATAACATTCTTAAAATATAGTTTGTTTTAAAGGAATCAAATTCCTTTCCTTTATAAAGACATAAGGTGTCCATTTTAATCCAAAAAGGAATAGAAAAATAACCATTCAGAAATCCAAGCAGGATCATAAGCATCAACAAATATTAACGACTAAAATCCCATTATCCTTAGAAAATGTTTCCATTTAAATCCCAAGAATATTTAAACAGCTCTAATTAATCTACTCTTTCAGATTTCCTTGACTAAGTAGTTGGTTAGACGAGTTTTGAGCTTTAAACTCTTAAGAAGTTAAAAACCCAAGTCAATTACCAAAACCAAATCAAACTTATCGAAAATACTAACAACTCAGAGCTCAAAGGTACAAAATCCGAGCACGATACCGATCACAAGCTTCTCACAAAGGTACAAGACTTCCCACGTAATTATTCACGGGTTCAGGGGAACAACAATTTCCCACCTAAGCTTATATCAATAACAAGAAAACTCTACATACTAGAACAGAACCTACACATCATTCCTGTTACTTATTTCCAAACACTAAGTACTAAATTTCATGTACAATATCAAATTACAAAAACTCAACATGAGCTCAGATGTGCACAATATCTTAGTATGAGGCAATATGAGATACATATATCCAAAAACAGTTCATATTCAAAACAAGGAGTCCTATTTCCCTTTTTAAAATGAAACACGAGTTTCCAAAGAGAGTTCAGAATCGAACAAATAATAAGATAAGAGTGCGGTGAAATTATGAACTTAAATTTAACATCCAAAATACCACAAGAGTATAGCAGCACGAGTATAGAGCCATGTAAGAATTCAACAACAATTCCTAGTTACCCAAGATACCACACTGGTTCAGCACAACAAGTGACTCCAACATGAGTTCATATCAAAACACAAAGCCCAAATACTAGCTCCAACAGAACTAAGGGTTCCCACAAAGTTCAGAGTCCAAAAAGTAATAAAACACGAGTGCCATGTACATTATAAGCTTACATTAATAGTTCAAATGGTCAATAGAGAAAAACACAAGCTCTAAGCCATATACGGACTTCAACAACAGTCCAGGTCATCACAAGAATAAAAACACGATCCCTAAGAACAAGAATTCTCTAACAACAGTTTAGGGAAAACACAAGTAATAAATTACGTGTTTAGAGCCAATTACTAACTTGAAAAATAGTTCGGAGCTACCCAGGTTTCCAAACACTAGTTTAGAACAAAAAGAAGCTCCTACACAAGTTTATATGAAAATATGAAGTTCAAATATAGAATCAAATGGAACTCGTGGTTCCAACAAGTTGAGAATCCATGGATTGCAATGAAGGTCGGCCCAATACCACAACAACTTAGTATACACAAATCGAATAAGAAAACATAGATTTTAATGCAAGCTTCGCATGCATGAATCATTTCAAATATCACAAAACAATTCTAGAACCAACATAATTTTTTTCCATGGGGTTTATATCCAAGATGAGATATTTTAAAACCAACAAATAAGAGACCAGATTAAATATGCAAGCCAAGAATCTCAAAAGAGCAGACTTGTTTTAATGAGACATTTATAAGAAAGCAAGAGATCTTAAAGTTTAGAGCCTATCATGCCTGATAGCGCTTCTGTAAAATCGAAGAGAACCTCCAGTTGAGCTCAAAACTTCTCCTCTTCTCCACGAAAGATCAAATAATAATGTTCTTTTTCCACAATGCCTCCTATATATTCCACGAACTGAAAATAGGTTTAAAACCTCAAAAATAGCCATTAAGTGTAGTTCAATCTACTGGTTCAAAAAACTAGAGAGCATGCAAAGCAAAAATCACGAAATATGTAAAGTGAAACAACCACATTCCAACCCGTTTGCATGCCTTCCAAGGTAGTTTGAGCACGAAAACCAAAAACAATTAATTCCATTAATTCTAATTTTCCCACCTAACCTTCCTTGCCACCACCTTTCATGTTTAGCGAATGCCAAATCAAATTTAACAAGGAATTCCATTTTAGTGGAGTCTCCACCTAAGCCTCCGCCAAGTCAACTAGTCCTGCCACAATTGGCAAGCGGTACTTCCATGTAATTAAAACCTTATCAACAACTTAAATGCTATAGGAACCATCACCCATGATACATGCGACCACCAATCCCCCTTCATGCCCATTAGTTTAGGGTAGACATATTTTCTTAGGTTAGATCTTAGGTTATCTTAGGATATGTAACCTTAGGATATAACCCAATAAATAATTTACCACCTTAGGTAGTTTCCATATAGGTTAGACTAATTCTAACACAATTGTTTTTAGCATTAGTTTAGATTATCACACAACCATATAGCATTAGGTTTTAGGATAAAATTCAATTAATTAACATAGCTAGGTAGTAAATATGTATATTCTTACCTAGCTTAGGATTTCATAGGACAATCCCTTTAGTTTTAGGAACCAAAATGTTTCTTATGCCGTGAAAAGGCTATAGTCCGTTTGTGTCAGCATTGTCCTGCCACGATCAAACTGAAAAGATCCAAGCACAACATACGACTGAATATAACACATTCACACAACAATCAAAGAACTTATAACCAACAAAGTTAAGTCATATGTCTTTTAATTCATGGAATGTCGATTTACCATTCATTCATAGAGCAGATTTAAAACATTGCTTGGATCACTGAAATTGATCCAAGGATGAGTCAGATTAATAGATAAGTTTACAATTCTTAAACCATATTGCAACTCACCTACAAGAAGTGAAAAATGGATTCAAAGAAGCCATTCCAATTCAGTCAAAGGATCTTAAGAACAGAAGATGATTTATCCATATCAAGCATGATCTCCAAAAATCAAAAGAACATATCTTTATAAGGAAAATATCATGTCAACACTTGAAATGTAAAGGAGGAAAATAACAACTGTCAAGGGTGTTACAGATGATGGTATTTATATCTGTTGTGTTTGGTTTCATTTCCATTGTATTGTTATCATGGAAATTATATGTAGGTATGATTGATAATGTTGTGTTTCAGTTTAATTTCTAATGTATTGATATTATGGAAATTAGATGTGTAGACATGGTGATGATGTATGGTTTGGTTTGGGTTTAATTTCCAATGTATTGATATTATGGAAACTAGATGTAGGCATGGTTGTTGTATGGTTTGGGTTTAATTTCCAATGTATTGATGTTATGGAAATTAGATGTAGGCATGGTTGTTGTATGGTTTGGGTTTAATTTCCAATGTATTGATATTATGGAAACTAGATGTAGGCATGGTTGATGATGTTTTGGTTTGGTTTGGTTTAAATTTCTAATGTATTGATGTTATGGAAATTAGATGTAGGCATGGTTGATGATGTTTTGGTTTGGGTTAATTTCAATGTATTGATATTATGGAAACTAGTTATAGGGTAGGAGAGTGCATAGGTAAGATAGGAAAAGTCAGAAAGATCACGTAGGAGGTGAAAATAATGGCTGAGCTAACCTTTGAAGACCCTATGCCTTCAGAGTGCTGCCTGCATCCCTGCAAAAGGGGAATTAGGCCGATGTAGTTCTCCCATAGTATAGGGAAGAATATGATGGTGGTAGGTAAGTTAGGTTAAATTGGGTAAGGTATATTGTGGTAAGGTAAGTTGGGTAAGATTGGGTAAGGTAGATTATGGGAGGCAGATTGGGTAAGGTAGATGTTATTTGATTTAATTTCTAATGTATGATGGTATTATGGGAACTAGATGATGGGTATAGGTGTGGGTGAGATGAGAATAGAACCAAGATATCTAATGTCAATGGTATCATCCTATGAAGAAGCAACAAGTAGACAAAGGGGAACCAAAAATAAGTGAAATGCTCCATAGTTGGAAAGGACCATAATGGCCATACCAAATAGGCTTATGAACATAAACCCCTTGAGATGTTACATGATTGATAGGTCTATGGTTGAAAGAAGTTACATGATCACAAAGTGTCGCATGAGCACCACGTCCCTTGAGTAGATAGGAGAAAATAAAAGAGGGTAGGGTGGAGTGGTTTGTTTAGCGTAACCTTGTTATGGGACAACATGCCCCTTCTGCAAGATACCCAAAACCAAAGCATAGGCAAGTCCATGACCAAAAGTTTGTATTTTTCTTGATTTTTTTTTCTTTTGCATTTTTTTTTTTGCATTCATAGACTAATCGATGTGGGAAGTCTATATTGGGATGAATAGTAGTGTCTCCTTGAGGTCTTTATGAAGCTAATCGATGCGGGAAGCTCCAAGATAATTTTTGTTTTAACAAATACAAATTAGTATTCTTTTTGGATAGACTAAGTACAACATGTGGCTAGCTTTTTATAGTTATCCTTTGAGGGAGAAATATACTTATAACAACAATAGAGAGACATAAATGTTCATTTGAGGGAATCATCTATTTGCAAGAAGTTTGACTCAAGGAGTAGATTTTTGTTATCCCAAAAATTTTACATTATTTTGGACTTGTAGTCATGGACAAGACTATAAAGGAGTATAGGCCTCTTTTATGAAGGCAAAACCATAACACAAAAATTTTTAGCTATGAAATAGGGGTTTCAAGTGACGAATGACCATGGGATTCCATCTTGAAAAGGACAAAAGTATCCATGAGAATCATGCCATGAGTAGAGCCGTGGTACTCATATTCAAGATAAGGCTGAATGGTGACAGATAATCACACAATTCTATTTAAGTCATTGGTCCTTAAAATAGGTAGGTGGAAGGAGAGGTTCACTCAAGGGATAAACATATATGAGACATAAAGTGATGTAGTACTTTATTCAACAATATAATGGTCAAGATACCAAGGCATTAAAGGGCTAAGGTTTGGGTTTACCCTCAAGAGAAGATAAATGATAAGTTCTTGATCCACATGTATGGGTGATAATATAAGGTCCAAGCCAATTAGGAGCAAACTTGCCTCATTTAATTTTCTCCATTTTGGTTACATGTTGATTTTGGTTCAGAAACGATCGTCGATCTTGAATGTTCATTCTCGGATGTGTTTTTCATAGGCACGCTTAATGTACTTTTGGTAGATTTGGAGATGGTATAGAGAATTTAAACGAAATTCGTGACAAAGAGCTCAAGTTGTACTAAAAGTTCTTGGCAAAAATTATCATCAGAGAGGATATCTTTAAGAGATATACAAAGAGATGGAATTTGGACTTCGAGAGGTAGGACGGCCTCTATACCATAGACCAAAGAGAAATGTGTGGCAGCGGTAGAGGTGTGAATGCTGGTATGATAAGCCCATAAGGAAAAAAGAATGTGTGTGTGTCAATCCTTACCAGTGTCGTCAACCACTTTCATAAGAATTTTGTTGAGATTTTTGTTAGAAGATTTGGCTTGACCATTTTCTTGTGGGTAATATGGTGAAGAGAAACTGAGTTGAATACCAAAGTTGGCACATAGTTGGTGTAAGGTTTTATTTTTGAATTGTTTTCCATTGTTAGTGATGAGGTGATGAGGAACACCAAAGTGAAAAATGATATGGTGGTTGATAAATTCGACTATTTTCTCTAGCTTTTGTAGAAATGAGAGGGATGGATTCCACCCATTTAGTGTAATATTCAGTCATCGTGATGATCCAACGATGACGTTGTGAGGAATTAGGGTTAACTCTCCCCAACGAGATCCAAACCCCACTGAGAAAAGGGCCAAAAGTCTCGAGTTACGTGTCAAGCGTAACTAGGAGTATAATGAAGTTTAGCATCTTCTGTGATACTTCACACACCATTTAACATAGTCACATCAAGTATTGGTTAAGGGTTGGATAGTAGTGTTAGAACATAATGATTAAGTGGTCCGCCAACCCTTAATGTATATGGGTCCATCACTAATATATAGGTTAATATTTAATAATATTTCTATTATTAAATATGTTAACCTAGGTATATGCTTTAGGTTAAATATTTAATATCATGAAATATTATATTTCTAATATTAAATATTATAAACCTTGTTGTATGTGTCAACCATTTTAGGTTGAAAAGGTGGGTCGGGAGACATACCCGATCACCTTATATAAAAAGGACTTTAGGTCCTCATTTGATATATTTGGGAAATATATCAAAGGTGTGTAAATCAAGTGATTTGGTTTTACCCTTGGTGAATAGGGTTTCAAAAGAGGAGGTGATCTTACTGGATGTAAAATAAGTTCTCTCAAGTAAAAGGTTATTTTCAAAGTGGTTTTTACCCTATTAGGGTTTTCCACTATAAATACTTTCGCACACTGTGGTATTTATTTCGTAAGTATTTATATATTTACTTATGTTATGATGTAATCTTTATTTAAATATTTATTGTAACATTATATAATATGTAAGTTGATTAAATCCATATTTATTAGAATCATCAAATCTAACATGTAGTAGCCGAGTCAAAGGATATGAATTGCAATAGTGAGGCTACTAAAATGTCCCCTCAAATTCCATCATGAATTTCTTTGATGGTGTACGGGATTTCAGAACTAGTGAGGCATCGTAGGAGAATACCATCAAATCTACATTTGTAGAGAAGACCTCACATGATGACGTAATGAGAGACACTTTTTAAGAAGGGTCGTTGTCCATTGTGAGTGAGATCTAGAGGTAAGATTGAAAGTGAGAGATAGTCAATGAACTGCTTATACCAAATGTCACGTGGGTCAATATCGATGCTACCCACAAAATTAAGGCTGGGGATAATATAAGAAGGTGACTACAACCGTTGGATTGTGATAAATATTTTTGAGTCCGAAGGTGAGGTAGGTATTTGAGAAGCAAGACAAGCCATGGTATCTATGAATTTTTTAGTGGATCATGGAGTGGCTTGAATGAGGTAGTGATCAAACATGGTCAAAAGTAGGTGGACATGATGTTTATACTTTTGAAGCTCATCGTTACGACACTGGTACAAACCATTGATTTGGTTCATAACTAGTTGAGAGTCACCAAAGATGTTAATGTATTTAACACCTAGGGAAATGACAATTTGAAGACCTAACACAAGTGATTCATACTGCTATGTTATTTGTGTAGTTGAATTCTAGTTTAAAGGATAGTGGCATAGGCTCACCATCAAGAGGAATGAGGATGACCCCCGCACCTCCCTCACGGTGACATTTGGATCCATCAAAGAATAATGTCATTTGATAAACAATATCATCAATGGAGAGGGTGGTGATAGATTCATCAGGAAAATTGAAGTTTGAGGATTAATTCCTATGAAGAGGAGCATCTGCGAGTTGATCCGTGATGGTTTGTCCTTTGAATTTTTTTATGAATGAACTCCAACTCCAAGTCTGCAAGAAGCATGAGCCAATGAGTGGTGCATTAGTGTTGGTAAGGTTTGGCATACATGTAATGAAGAGGTTCAGTGTTGGTAACAATTTTTTTTTTTGTTATTAAGAAGGTAGTGGCAAAGTTTGGTGGCCACAAATACTAGGGCTAAGAAAATCTTTTCAGCGTGAGTGTACCGAGTTTCGTAGTCTAGAAGAGTATGACTTATGTAATAAACTGCTTGTTCCCTATGCTTCTCATCATGATGAGTGAGCATGAAACCCAAGGAATGATCAATAGTAGAAATGTAAAGGTAAAAAGGTTGATCATATTTAGGTGGAGTGAGCACAAGTGGTTGGTCAAACTGTTGGCATCTATTTGAAATTTGAGAGATAAAGCATCAAATAGATTATAATTTTCCATGAAAGCTATGAAGCTATAAAAGGTTATTAGGTGGAGGCATGTCAATAAATTCCTTGATATTAGTGAGATCAACTTTGATACTCCACAAAGAGATGATGAAACCAAGGGCTTACTCGAGAGAACTATGAAACACACTTCTTTGGTTGAAGGTGTTGACACCAAATTTGGGTCACACTCCCCTTTTACCCCACATATATATTAATTTAATTACCCATAGTTAAATTAATGCACATTCTCACAATATTTATTAATTTAATTACTTTAATTAAATTAATTAACAGCTCACCCCGCCACATCACCTAGACACCTCATCATAGACCTATTCATAGCATGTTTCCTTTTAACTAAGACTCAGTCCTACTTACCTTAATTAACTAAGACTTAGTTCAACCCTAAAATCACATGCCTATTCTTCCTCTAACAACATGCCCACTTATCTAAGCACAATATACCATTTTGATCTGCAAAATGGACAAAACTAGCTAAAAAGATTGCAAGATCTGTCATTTTAGAAAACCTAGGATTTCCGCCTTAACCAACACCGGTCAACCCTAAACCAACACCGGTCACCTCTAACCATCATTGGTTACCATATATTCATTTTGGTAACCTTTGTTTAGGGTTGGTTGATCATTTTTCCGAGTCTGAGAAGAGAGATACTTGCATGTAAGCATGAACCAGATCCCTCTTGCACATCTAGACATGTTAAATCAACACCAAGCTTGATCTGAAGGTTGGGCATTCACGGTAACATTCCGAGAAGCACCGCCATGAAACTCGAAAGCAACAGGTTTTACAGATCAGCCATCATTATCCTTTAACCACCAAGTCTACGAATACAAGTGATTATATTATGATCTTCACCATTCCATGTTTATTTAGATCAGTTTCTGTATCTCTTTTGGTTAGATTCTAGTCTCCTTTACACCCCATCATCCTCACATTCCTTTAATTTATTTATCTAACCACCCAAGACCTCTCAGCCCTTGTATTTGACCCCATACACCTCTCGAGCATTCCTAGTGTTGTTACCAACCTCGAACATTCACCTTCTTTTCTCTCGTGCAATCACATAGAACCCCAAAACCCCGACTTATTGAGTTTTTACCATCCCGCCTCCACCGATGTTGGTCACCTCTAATCGCTACCATCGGTTCCTCTGAATCATCATCGGTCCTACCCACACCAACATTGGTCTTTGTGATTGCTAACCCTCCTTATAACAACAACCTAATAACTTTCACCCAAATAACTCAAACCACTCAAAACTTAACCTTGACCTATCCCAACCACCTTATTCATCTGTCTAACTTCTAGATCTGATCATAACTTAGCCTGTTAGATTAGATTTTCTTATTATACTTGAATGAGATACCTAAATTATATCAATTACAGTAGGATGTTATTGGTTTACATTACTTCTTGCATTAACTTGTGTTAAACAGTGGATTGACAACCATCTAGGAAGTATCACACTTCCTAGATCTAGCATATGCTAGGAAGTCCATTGACATATATTGTTTAATATTCTTCTTGTGGTCTTGTTTTGTATTCACAAGTAGTTCCTCCTAGCAAAAATGAAGTTCTCGTAATCAACATTGGATTAGGAAATCAGAGCACGCGCATTCTACCTTCCACCTTCATTTCACATGTATTCCTCCTCACCTTTACCTTATTTTTTTTCTCATACGTATGCAACTTATTGGTGAAACATTTTGGCACGCCCGGTGGGACCCTCTCTTGGGTTCATTGCATTTTCTTCATATAGGGAAATTTTTTGTGTGTTTCTTTCCTTTTGAAAAATACACATTTAATCTTCTCCCTAGTAATATTCTTTTCTTCTAATTTTCTAAATGACATTTGTCATTTGGTGCTTAAAATGAACCAATTATTTCTTCTTGCATTTGCATAGTAGTGAAAGAGCATGTTCTTGACCTATTCATCATTTGATTCATCGAATATAATTGTCGATTTGGGTTATAAAATTTGTTGCATTTCATCCTTGTATGCTGCATTATTAGCTCACATTTAAAAATGAGGGCAACCTATATGCTAGAAGTCATGCCCAATGATGGTTGACACAATTGAACCGTAAAAAGCATTTTCTTTTTCTCTCTCTCTCTCTTTGCCAAACTGCACAAATTTGAATTTACACATCTTCTTAAACAACATCCCACCGGAAGAAGTTTTCAATGATCACACGATCAGAGGATTAATAGTGGGCACCCAAGCTGGTTATCTCTGTCCAGTCATTACCTCAGAGAAAGGACCACCCCCACCATAACATAGCCTGAAACCACCCTTTTTAGAATTCCTTCTTCATAGGATGCCTTCCCAACCAAAAACTCTATTCTAAATTCACAAGTCTAGTATTAAATAACATAAGCTAAAACAAACATAAAGTTCACTTTTAGGATTGCGTATTTTTATTAGTTTTTTTCTTGACTTGTGTTTTGAGTTGTGAGGATACAGTTCTTCATTTTTCTTATTCCTTTCACACTCTTCCATCATAGTTGGAGTATTCTGACTTTTTCTGAGTGTGTCATGGCCTCATCTTATCATTCTCAATTTTATGGGTTGATTCTTCATCTAGTTTAATTCACAAAAATCCATTTTTTCTTCATTTCTTATAATTTCACAGTAACCGGCGTCGGTCCAATGTCCATCATCATCGGTTTACATCCGACCGTCATTGGTTTACCTAATCGGGGTGTCGATTTCGCTCTTTTGGTTATTTTACCTGAAACAACCTTCATCACCCATTCTTTTTATTTTTGTTCCTTAGGACACCATCATATCTCCAACATTCTAATATCTTTGTCAGATATAGTTTCCCCATTTCATATTCATCAATTTTGTTTCATCTTGCTAAAATTGGTATTTTTCCACAATGACCGGTATCGGTTATCATAACCGTCATCGGTTTCACTCTAACCATCATTGGTCAAGCGTGACCGTCGTTGGTTGATGTGTTTGATTTTTAATTAAAAAATTGACCAATTTTACCTCATGGAATTCATTTTTCTACTTTTGTTGTTTTCTGTGCCATTTATAGAATACAATTTTACCAGGTCAACATTAATTCACATGGTGTTGACTCGCAACCAAACTAACACTCTTGTATTTCACACTAACCATCAACCACTCCCACCTAGCCCATCACCACATTCCATCTTGTCACATGTGGATCTGAATTAGCCTATCACCATTTCTACTAGTGACGAGGAGTTTGTAAGACTCCTTGATCGAATTCGTGGTCCCTACAATATTATCTTGCCCACTCATCTACCCAAGACTCTCGGGACATTTAATACACGAAATGCTTGTATTTATCTCTCCTACCCTCACCCCCACTCCCATATCAACTACCACTAGCTCGATGTTACCCTCATCCAATTTACCCCCTGTGGTTTCTCAGCTAGGCCCCACACCCACTATGAGTGTTGCATATGCAACATCTATTATACCCATTGTGTTAGTTGTTCCTTCATCGACCACCCCGAGCATAGCCCCTGTCTCGCACCCACTACCTCACATGTACCTATTACATCACAACCACCCATGGTGTCAGTAACCCCTACCCCATTCCAAAACCTTTTCCTCTCCATCCCACAATCTTGCCCCCAATTACTACTAGAGTCACTTGACTACCACATACACATATTACCAAGCAGCCCCCGATCTTGTCCGTCACTTATTCGGGTACGTGCCACCTATGTCTATTCCCCTTTCATAGACCTCCTATTCAATCACCATATACCTGAAAATACCACCCACATTGTATATTCATCATCAACCCTCTTATACTGGAGGAGGCGCCCATTCATCATAGCCCACCAATGACCTCATTAAGATGATGATGGAAAATATGCAAACATTAGAAGCATCACTAGCTCTAGCTCGCACAACTCGTGAATTACGAAGAAATTTGTAATGAGCCTATTCATCCATCTATTCCTATTCACCCATACCTTGTACATTGGGAAATTCCCAAGTTCAATCGTTTCAATAGTAAAGAAGACCCACAACAATATTTGTGGTCATTCAAACATGGGTGTTACCTAATCGCCCATGATGATGCTTTACTCCTAAGGACCTTCCCAATGTCTTTGACATGACCCGCATTAGATTGGTACAGTGGATTACCTAGACATTCCATTTACTCATTTAATCAAGTAGCCCAAGCCTTCCTAGACCACTTCTCAATCAACATTGTCAAGAAAGTCACCATGACCGATCTCTATTCAACATGACAATACAACGATGAGTCTATTGAATTTTTCACTCATTGGCGCAACCTTATTAAACAACTCACATTCCAATTACCTCAAATTGAGCTCATAAATATTTTCACTTGGGCTTGCGCTAGATACATCTCACCAAACTTACAAGTGTAAACCTTCCGTACCTTTGATGAAGCATTTGCCATGCACAAAACGGAGATTCGTGGCATCGAAGAAAAGAAAATTTAGCCAAGTAAAAAAATGCCACATTCAAATCAAATGATACCTCTTCATCTTCAAAACCCTAGAACAATTATTCAAAATCCAAGGGATCTGCCAACGCAATAGTTCTCAAGGTTGGCCCATCTCACCCATCTAACCAAGCAAAACCTTCTTCTAATCTCTCTCCCATCCAAAATTTTTAGTTCAGATGAGAGCAATGAAAGTACACCCTAATAGGGGAACCTTATTCTTATGTCTTAGAAAAGTTTCTTAAGGCTAGTGCCATTACCCTTCCACCCATAAAACCACACACTGGTTTTGACCCTGCTCGCCCCATGCCTGCATATTATAAATACTATGACTTTTACAACTATCATCGTGCATCAAAGGCCATAGTGATGGTAACTTCATCACCTTCAAAAATATCATCCAAGAAATGTTAGAAAATGGAGATCTAGTCTTGGACAACCTAAATGCACTAGCTAACCAGAACCTACATATCTTCAAAAATCCATTCCCTAATCATACTCCATCTTCTAATCAAACTGGTGAAGCTTCAACCAATGATAGCAATGTCCGTGAAGTTCATGTTATCTTTGATAACATATCGACTGTTCCCCAATTTCCTCATATTCCTTCCATTGAGGAAATCCTAGCACGAGATCCCCTACTTATAGAGGAGCCCGCCTTATCTACTCTCCACCCACAAAGGATTCCCTTTCATCTCCTCCACTGTGGAGGAGCCCATAATTTGTACCAATCCTATTTCACCACTCACCTCTCAAACTAATGAACAATCACCAAGTAGTAACTCTCCTACCCACGTGAGAGTCATGTTCACCTTTGCTCCATTGCAAGGGGAACTTACCTCATTTTTCCCATCATCTCCTCTACCCATAGAGGATCCTTTAGAAACATCACTACCTTTAGGTGACCATTCTCCATCGGCCTTCCAAGATCTTGTTGATCTACTTTTGACTCTCTTACCCACAGAGTCCGAAGCCAACCATTTCCCTATTTCACAAACATATTTTACAGGGATCACTACTAAATCAACATTGGCATTTCTTATTGAAGTACATTTTTCATGCCTATCTCGATCACTTAGATTATGTTGATAAATCCCTACTTTGGGGCACCTTCTACTCCCTGTTTTAACCCAAATGTAGATGTCACTCACTGATACCTCCATGATCTATCCAAAAGTATTTCAAGTGACCAAATCAACCATAACTATGCCTGTTGGAACACCTTCTACTTCGTCATCCTTGTCTACATCCAAAGATTTTCCCATGACTAAACACACACCTGTGCCTAAGAACCTACCCACACCTATATCTTCTCCCATACCTAAACCCATCATTTCCTTAGGGGTCATGCCAACATCAAGCCTTGCCCATCCACCCATCAAATTGGATTTAGCCACATCTTCCCAAACCCACACCAAAATCATTCCTCCACCTAAAAGGAAGACCCAACCTTCTAGGGCCAAATACCCTAGTCTCTCCTACCACTCCTTTGTCACCTTCACCCCTTTCATCCATCCTAGGACCTCATCCCTCAACCCTGTTCAAGTAACCTCCTACCCATGATAAATCAAAAACGCAGCAGCCCACCTCTTCACCATGATCCTATAATATGCCCAATTGACCGCATAGCCCCACCGTCACTCAATCAAAAAATGTAGTAGCCCACCTCTTCACCACGATCCTATAATATGCCCAATCGACTCGCATAGCCCCTACCATCACTCATGAATTTCTTACCACCTATACCCCCACCACCTACCATAACTTCATCACTACCCATGAGACTTTCCTCTCTTCCACCCACACCTTCCACTCGGCCTCTACCAAAACTTCCACTACACCTCGATTATCCCCATGGATAACTCATCCCCTTTTGCCATCTTCCTTTCCATCTACATCACACACTCCTTCCTCACCTCTACCCAAGAAAGTGTAACCGAAATTAAAAACCACTACCCTCCAAAGAAGTGGTTAGACCTACTACCCCTTCCATTAGTTCATCTACTACACCTTTACCCAAGAAGGTGTAACCTAAGCCTAAGACAATACCACCCCCCAAACTAGTGGTCCAACCTACCCCTCTTCAAATTCCACCTCCTATGGCACTTCTCCCATCATAATCACCCATCATTCAACCCAAACCCACACTCACTTCACACTGTGATCCATTGGTAGGATCGTATGCCATTATTCTAGCCAACCTCCTAGAAACCTTTGTCATCACATTACCACCTCTTATACCTTATGACCCACTCAAACCCAAACCAAAAGGGTTTGACAAAAATAAAATCTACGCCTACCATCGTGTGCCAGGGCATGATGTAGAGAACTGTAAGGCTCTAAAAACCACTCTTCTCCAATTGTGTCCTCCTGAAGAAAATTTTGATGATGATGATCTTCTAGACGAGGACCCTATTCTGCCTTCACCAATCTCCCCACATCCTCTTCCATTACCTATTCAGTGACCAATATCTCCACCCCCACAACCCTTTTATCCACCTCCAAAATTTGAGATCAATATGGTCCGCATAAGAGAGTTAGCAAAACCTCCGCCTAAATGGCAAGTGCACCCTACTCATTTCACAAGGCTCTTACCCCCCTCTAGGTTTTTTTTCCTCATGTCATTATACCTTTCATGGCACACCTTCTCCATTTACCTCTCTTCCTCAGATCAACATGATCTAGGTTTCTACCCGCGCCCAAAAAGACAAAGGAAAGGAGAAAGAAACCAGCCCATCAACCAACCTAGTGCCCAACATACCATCTGCACCCACACCAAAAATCACCATTCAAGGTCCCACGTACCCTATTTTTGATGGGGTCACCCATTGTATAATGATAAAACAATTACACCAATCCCCACTCAAAATGTCTTTATACGACCTCATCCAAACCTCTGAGTCACATCGCCAAGCCCTCATGGAGGTCCTCCAATCTATTGAGGTTTTACCAAATGAACCTACACCTGTGGCCTCCATTATTACCCCTCATCATGTGGCCTCCTCACTAACTCACCACCTTCCTCTACACCTCCACCTACTCACCAAGTAGCCGCTCTCAACTTTTCTGACAATGAGATTGCACCCCTCCAATCAGACGACCCCGATCCGCTCTTTTCATCTCCATCTATATCAATAATATACGTGCATGACATGTTATGATCGATGGTGGCACCAATATTAACATCATCTCCTCCCATGCGTACAACTAAATTAGCATACCCACCAATTGCATGTATAATAACCCGGTTATGCCACATTCATTTAATGATGGTATGAATTCTACCCTAGGCACCATCTTCCTCCATGTTCATGTGGGTCCCCGTAATTTTCTGGAACTATTCTACATCCTAGAGGGGAGTTCCAATACAATCTGTTGCTTGCCGACTTTAGATCCGCATCATGGGTTGTGTTCCTTAAAATTTACACCACTATCTCAAGTTTGAACATGAAGGGCATATACTACAACATTCCAGTTGACCCGTCACCATTCAAAACTTGTAACATGTTATACCGACCTAATGATGTTCTCATACCCATTAAGGAATCCAATTCCATTGCTACTTCTCCTTCACCCATGACCCCATCCACCAGTGTCGCCGCCACCTCTCCCACACCTAATTCTTCTATCCCCCATGTGATGCCATAACATCTAGAAATAACCCATATACTTCCCAACCAACTCATACTTCTTCTTCCCAAGAACTTAGTAATTAATCTATTCCCGCTACCCACATATCAACCACCGATCCCTTAGAAGGTGTTTTTTCAATGCCTCACTTTGGGGGAGTACCGCTTATACAATGTCAATACATTCCTCACTGCAAGAGTATGGAAATCTTCACCAACATCCTCACTATGATCACCACATAGCGAGAGATTTCCTATGGTCCTCCCCACCTTTATACCAACCTCACATATGGGGGACTCGATACTTCCACCTATTCACCCGAACCACCATCCCAAACACGACCATTTTCATCGACCTCCAATCTCTCACCAACCGCCACTTTGCCCACACTTTCCTACACCGATGTGCATGGAAGGGTTTTGGATTTGGTTTTTACGAACAAGGCCATCATATTGTCATTTCATGTACTACCTATAAACACAATGACCGTAGTGGTATCGGCTTTGCCAAACTATCTTCCAAGAAGGTCCGTATTGAACTCATCGAGGATAATGAACCTTATTCACCCCATTTACCAACTTCACCACCTTCACCAACAAAGTTGATGGATCCATAATCCATTCCTCCTAATTTTTTTTTTTCATAAACACCATTTCCTTGGGGTGTTTGATTTATCAACGCGATGGCAAGGCCCCCTCTTCTCTTCCCTTCCTATATCTTGACATGATCGATGATGATACACCTTCTATTAATGTGTTCAATGTCAGGATGATGAGTCTATTCTCACTTACCTTGGTGCGGAAGATTCTTATATCCACCGGTTTTTCCTTCTGAGATGCAAACCATGTTGAATGAGTCGACTATGAAGTCAACATTAACACTCAGGATGACCCACACATTCTAAAGATAGGCCAATCTTTAGATGTTGCTGAACAGAAGCCATTAATTATTTCCTCAGAATAAAAACCATGATTTCACTTGGTCATATGCTTTGATATGCCCTTAGTATTGACCCAAATATTGTGGTCCACAATATCATAACCATTCCTGATGCCAAACCCATAAAACAAAAGATGTGGAAAATGCACCCTTGCATTGCTCTCTTTATTAAAGAAGAACTTGAGTGCCTTCTCTCGGTTTCCTTTATCCTACCCATCGATTATCCCCAATAGATTTCAATATTGTTCCTATCACAAAAGTGACAATGGGAATTTGCATTTGCATAGATTTCCGTGACCTCAACCTAGATTGCCCCAAAGATGATTTCCCTCTCGCAGGTATTGATTAGATAGTTGATCTCATCGCCACCATGAGATCTATCACTCATGGATAGTTTCTCGGGTTATAATAAAATATTACTCACCGTAACATCAACAAAAACCACCTTCATCACCCCTTGGGGGACCTTCTCGCTATCGAGTCATTCCTTTTGGCCTTAAAAATTTTGGTCGTATATATCAAGGGGCCATGACCTATATCTTCCATGACACCATGCATCATATATTAGAAGATTACGTAGATGACCTTTTGCCAAATCTAAATGTCAAGTAAGAACATCTTACAGTCCATAAAGGTCATCTTTGACTCGCCTCATCAAGTATTGTGTTCACCTTTAGCCCAAAGAAGTGTGTCTTTTCTATTCTCTTAGGAAAGCTCCTTGGTTTATCATTTATTTGTGTGGCATAGAAGTTGACCCGCTAAAGTAAAGGCTATTATTGAAATTCCTTGCCTACTAATCTTTACCAACTTCGTAGTTTACAAGGTAAGTTTCAATCTATTCATCACTTTATTTCATAGCTCTCCGATCACCGCTAACCATTTCATCATATTCTCAAAAGGATATCTCCTTCAAATGGGATGATGAATGCCGAAAGCCTTTGATGCCTTAAAGTGGTACATTCTCCAACCACCAAAGTTGCTCATTCCTCCTAAAGATGACCAACCCTTTTACCTATACATTTCTACTACTGATCACTCCTTAGGTGCCATGCTTGCTCATCATGATGAGCAACATAGGGAGCAAGCAATTTATTACATAAGCTGTAATCTTTTGGACTACGAAACTAGATACACCCATACCAAAAATACTCTACTTAGCCTTAGTTTTTGTCGCCACTAAACTTTGTCATTACCTACTCAACCACAAAACCTTTTCGTCACCAACATTGACCCCTTACATTACATGTATGCCAAACCCTACCAACACCAACGTGCTACACGTTGGCTCATGCTTCTCATAGACATAGACCTCAAATTCATTCATCAAAAATATATCAAAGGCCAAACCATCGCTGACCAACTCACAGACGCACCCCTCTCTGGAAATCAACCCTCTAACTTGATTTTCCAGATAAATCCATTGTTACTCTCTCTTTAGATGATATCATTTACCAGATGACCTTATTCTTTAATGGTTCAAAATGTCAGCATGGGGTGGTGCAGGTGTTATCCTCATCCCCCTTGATGGTGAACCTATACTGCTATCCTTCAAAATAGGTTTTGATTATACTAACAACATTGCCAAATATGAAGCACTCATATTAGGTCTCCAAATCACCATCACCTTAGATGTTAAATCAATTAATATCTTTAGTGATTCTCAACTGTAGTTGTAAACAAAATCAATGATATATACTAGTTCTCAGAATGAAATAATTCAAAAGTATAAACATCATGTCGACATACTTTTGACTACCTTTGACCTCTATGAACTTCAAACCACTCCACATTCCACTAACAAATTTACAGATACCATGGCCTATCTCACATCTCGTATACAAGCTTCACCCTCCGACTCAAAAATCTTTGTCACAGTACAAAGGTTGCAACACCTTCTTATTCACTTCGAGACGTTAACCTCATTAGAGCCATTGAACTTGACCCATGGGACTTTTGTATAAAAATTTGCGGACTACCTTTCCCTTTCAATTCTACCTCCGAACTTACTCGTAATGGACAACACGCCTTTCTCAAAAGTGTCTCTTGCTATGTCATCATGGGTGGTATTATTTATAAACATGATTTTGACGTATCCTCTTATGATGCCTTACAAGTTCTGAAATTCCCTACACCATCAAGGAAGTTTATGACGGAATATGTGGAGGTCACTTCAATGGCCATGGATTTCACTAAATGCATCCTTCACCTGGGGTATTATTGGCCAACTCTCAACTGCGATTGTTATGACTATGTCAAATGTTGTGTGAAATGTTAGCAACATGCTAATCTTCATCACACACCTAGTCATTCCTTATAGGTCACCAACAACCTTTGGCCTTTCTCTCAATGGGGTTTGGATCTTGTTAGAGAGATCAATCCCCATTCTTCACAACGACATCAATGGATCATTACCGCTACCGAATATTATACTAAATGGGTTGAAGCCATACCTCTCATTTCTACAAAAGCCGAGAAAATATGTGAATTCATTAATCATCACATTATTTGTCACTTTAGTGTTCCTCACCACCTCATCACTGATAACGAAAAACAATTCAAAAACAAAACCTTATGGAAACTTTGTGATGCCTTCAACATTCAACTTAGTTTCTCTTCACCTTACTACCCACAAACTAATGGCCAAACAAAATCAACCAATAAAACCTTGAACAAAATTCTTATGAAATTAGTTGATGATACTAGAAAGGATTGGAATACGCACATTCCTTTCGCCTTATGGGCTTACCGCACTAGTATTCATACCTCAAATACTGACACACCTTTCTCTCTAGTATATGGTAATCGAGGTTGTCTTGCCTCTGAAGTCCAGATTCCATCTCTTTGTATTTACCTCAAAGACATGGTCAACGATGATGAATTTTACCGTAACCATTTGGCACAACTTGAGTTATTAGACGAACATTATCTTAATGCTCTTGACCACCTCCAAATCTACCAAAAATGTATCAAATGTTCCTATGAAAAACATGTCCATGAACGAACCTTCCAGGTTGGTGACCTTGCTGAAGGAAAATCAACATGTAACCAAAGAAGAGAAAAGTAAACGGGGAAAATTTGCTCCTAATTGACTTGGACCTTATATCGTGACTCATGCCTATGGGTCAGGTGCTTATCATTTGTCTTCACTCGAAGGTAAACCCAAACTTGAGCCCCTCAATGCCTTGCATCTTCAACCATGTTCTATTGTTTAATTGAGTCCTATATCACCTTTTTCCTATTTCACACTCGTCCCTTGAGTACCATTCACCTTCCTTATTTCCAATTCTTGGGACCAATGACTAAACAAGAATCATGTGATTACCCATCACCTTTCACCTTATCTTCAATATGAGTATCATGGTGTTACTCATGGATAATTTTCATCTTTTAAGATGGAATCCCATGGTCATTCATCACTTACAACCTCACCATCATAGTTAACCTCTATATGCTCCATTTTTTCCTCCTAAACAAGAACCAAATTTCCTCTATAGTCTTGTCCATGATTTAAAAGCCCAAAAACAAAATAATTTCAAAATGGGATTCAACTCCTTGAGTAAAACATCCAGTAAAAAAAAAAAGAAAAAAAGATGACTCCCTCAAAAAGGGCATCTCTTCTCTTTGTCTTACCACTATAAATAGACTACTTCCTCGAAGGACAGCTATACAAAGCTAACCATATTGTACATAGTCTATCACAAAAGAAGACTATTCTTACAAAATACAATAAAATATTTAGAAGCTTCCCGCATCGATTAGCTTCATGAAGACCTCAAGGACACAAATCTACACATCCCACATAGACTTCCACATTGATCAGCCTGAAAAAAAAAGAAACAAAGAACTTTTTGGTCATGGAATCACCTATCTTGATTTTGGGTTTCTTGCCAAGCAAGCATGTTGTCTCACATCAAGTTACACTAAACCATCCTGTTTAACCCCATCACCTTTTTCACCCTAATTTCCTACCACCTCAAGGGACGTGCCACAAATGTGACATTTCGTGATCATGTGAATTTCTTCACCCTTAGAATAATCAATCATGCAATGCCTTTAGGGTCTTACGTTCATAAGCCTATCTATGGTATGGTAGAATCGTTATGGTTCTTATCAATTAGGTGAATCTTTTTGTCACCTCTTACCATTCACCTTTTTCATTACTTGTTGATTGTCCTATATAGGACAAGACCATCGACACCTACATTTTGGGAATTCCTCTTTCACCAAAATCAACCAAAAATCACCCATGCCTATGACCTAAACTCAACCATGCCTAAATGACCTAAAATAAATCATGCCTATGACCTAGAATCAATCATGCCTAAAACCTACCAACCCATTCCTCTACCTCATCATATTATTCCCTAGCTTATGGGAGAACTACATCGGATTAAGGCCCCTTTTAGCCGAGGCTATGTAGGAAAGCACTCGAGGGCATGGGGCCCTTAGAGGTTAGCTTGGCCCATCTTTACCCTAACCAATTCCCCCATTTTACTATTTACATTATACCTTATTTATTTCCATTTTATATCAACAGTGGAAATTAAAATAAACATCAATTAACACACATATACACCTACCTACCATTTTTAACACATCATCAGATCATCCATTTATCATTTTTATGTTTCCACAATAGAAAATATTCAGAAAATTAAACCATAACATACATATTCATCATCATTCATTTTTCCATACTCACTAATAGCTTGAAAATTAAATCAAAACCAAAAACATGACCAAACCATGCCTATACCTGACTCCACCATGCCTAATCGACTGACTCCACCATGCCTAATCGACCTAACTCATCCATGCCTATCCGACCTAACTCCACCATGCCTATATCTAGCTCCACCATTCCTACCCAACCTAACTCAACCATGCTTAAACCGACCGACTCCATCATGCCTAAATTACCTAGTTTCCATCACATACACAAATAACAATGGAAATTTACAAACACAAGTACAAAATCTGTGCCACTAATGTCACCATCTATAAAAGAAAGTCTATGTATTAATTATATATACATTGATAAAAAATAAGTATCTCAAAATCTCTCATAAACACTCTCAATATATTCAAGCATGCAAGATGATATCATAATCAAAATCTGAAAAAATCTCATGTACATCCTCATTATCTTCGACACTCAAGCCGGTATATACCAAAAAAATGATACAATGAGCATATAGAGTGACTAATTTTCACCCCACCTCGATATCGATCCCGCCTCATCTGTCTCCTCCTCCTCCCCTCTTGTAGGGTGCCTTGCTAACATCTCTCCACCTCACCTGGGTCTCGTCTCCACTCGGCCTCGTAGCCGGGTCTCGGCCTCCGTGAACTCGTGGCCTCACCCCGAGCATGTCCATGGGCATGCCGACCCCCGTACTCTATGTGGTGTGAGTGTGGGAGCTAGTCCTCTCACACGATGCCTCTTAGGCCCTATAGTCTACATAAGATGGGACATCTATCCCGGAGGTCATCAGATGATCCCGATAAGAACACACCTCATTTAGGGCATCCTTGAACCTCTCCATCGACACCATCTGAGGTGGTGCCATAGGTCTCACAACAACCTATGATATCTATCCTACTAATAATGGCATTGTCCTCTATACTTTGGTGAACCCCGCCCTCCACTCCTATACCATGGGACCTTGTCCTATCTACTGTAATATGGGACCATGTCCTTGGTCCTATGGAGGTGTCATGCTATGACTTGGGAATGTAGGGCCACAATTTGTGCCTATGCGGTGGACAAATGGCCCTATAAACTGCTACTTACACTGTAAGGTGGCTACCGCCCTCCATCACCATCCCCACTGCAAGGGAACTCCGTCCCCATGCTACCTATGCTATGCCGTAAGGCCACCAACTAAGCTTATAATGCAGCAACATGTGCCTCGACCCTATTAGCTGCCCCTTTAACACCGTGATCTCGGGCTCGTAAAGTGGCCACCGCCCGCAAAGTATCCTCTGTACTATAATGGTAGCCAAGTCTGGTTTCCCGGCCTAGGTGGTGTTGCTCGTAATTGTGCTACTCACCATCGTCTATATGCATCGGTGACACCCACATCATTGATTAGTCTATCCACACCAGCCTGCTCCTCCCATCCTATCGGCACCATCGGCCGTGGTGGAAACATAGGTGTCTCCACATCATCCATCCCGTGATCACGTGGGAACGGTGGTGGAACGTCTTGGGGTAACCCAAAGGACATCTCGACCCTGTCAATGGGTATCATCTCATGCTCACCGACATACGGGCGCCTCTATCCACCTTAGAATGAGATCCTCCAACTCCATTACAATATTTTTGTAGGATGGAAAATTAACATATGGCCTCCAAATGATACCTACCTAGATAGTCCCTCCGACTCACCGTAGTAAGCCACATCATGTGTAGGCCTTGTTTCACTGAAATGCTTCGTGCTCCTTATGAAAAAGTATAAGGTTAGGGTTAGGAGGAATACCCGTAGAATGTTGAGATGATGTGCGCACCGTCAGAGAGAAAGATCAGCCGACCGCAAGAACTCCTTTTTGTCTTGGAAGGACTACTCGCAAATAAGAACACAAGACCACAAGATTTTGATTAGATAATAAATGAGGGAATCGCTTGGGTCCAGGAAGTATGAAACTTCCTTTCGAAGGTGGTCATTCCTCTCGCTAATATGAATTAACACAAAAATCGTAGAGTACTAATTAAATTGTTTCGTGGAACTAGGTAGGGAAAAGGCTGTTTTTCTTGGTTTTGATCAAAGGAACCGATGCCGGTTATCTATAACCGATGGCGGTCACTGATAACCGATACCGGTTGGTTCTAGGATCTTCTGGGCTGGTTGTGGTGTTTGTAATGGCTGGTTTTTGGATATTATTGAGAAATGGGATGGTTAGAAGCTAAGGAATGATGGTTAGAGGCAATGGTTCGTTAGATAATGGGTTCAGGAATGGATTTGGGAAGATTACAATTCCAAAAGCACAAGAAATGTTATAATGGAGGACATGCAAGATATAACTTACTGGTTTTTTTGATGAAGGTGCAAGTTGATCTCCTCTTTCACGCTAACTCTTCGGTTTCTTTACTCGCTCTCGCTTGGTCGAGTGAAGTTCTGGACTCTGCTGATCGCTTTGGACTCTCCTTTGGTTAAAAATCCTTCGACTGATCTCCAAAATGAAATTCCGATCCGTTGTTTTGGTTTGGGAAGCCCATTTACAGGAACCGATGGCGGTTGCGAACCGACATGGCCGAGCAGAACCTGCATCGGTTAGGAAAAAGTAGGCTATTTTTAGTAAAATAGCCCACCTTCCCCCTTTTCTCCCGAGAGAGATCAGCCGGGCTTGGTCAAGTGGCTAGAAGGTCCGCTTTGGGTGCGAGTAAGGAGGCATTAGTTATGGATGTGAGTCTAGACCAAGTCATGGGTCCTAATTAGGTTAGTTTTAGGTTAGGGCTAGTCATGATGAAGTGGCAAAGTGAGGTGGTAGGTAAGGTGGTGTAGATTTATCAATTACAAGGCAATTAATAAATACTTGTGTAAGGTTTAGGTAATGAGGTTAGGTTGCGAAATGAGATGCGGGTCACAAGGGTCGTGAGACACGAATTTGGTGTCTACATTAGCCCCTTATATCGTGGTAGCTTGTCTTGTAAAAGCCGCGGACAATAATATGAAGTGGTTTCTCATGTTAAAGATATAGGTAATCCCCTCAAATCTATCACGATTGAGTGAACGGGAAATCGTGGGATAGGGTCGATAAAGGGTATATGTGGTAGAGAGGATGATAAGGTGATGGTGTAGGTCCAAGGAAGCACGATGTTGAAATGCAATAAGTACGACTAGGGTACATGATTGACGAGCAAACCAAAGAATGTATAGGCAAAGGTCGATAGTTTATCCAAACAAGGGTGATATAATCCTGGTATCCAAGGCATAGGAAGTAGCTCCGTGGTATATAATGTAAGGTACAGGAACGTTTAGGCATGGCCTCGGCAAAGACCAAATGGTTGGTTTGGTTGAGATAAACGTCACGGCTCAGGTCTCAGCAAAGTTGGTCGACGATCAAGTCAAGGACCCTAATCATGCTAAAACACGAACAAGTGAGCTCGATTGAACACAAGGTACAGGATGGATGGATAAAATAAAACGTTGGTCGGGCCCAATAGTAGGCGAGGCCTGGGTCGGGCCAAATAAGTGGGGCGAGGCCTGGGTCGGGCCAACAGGTAGGTTGAGGCCTGGGTCGGGCCAACAGGTAGGGGCGAGGCCTTGGGTCGGGCCAACAGGTAGGTCGAGGCCTTGGGTCGGGCCAAACAGGTAGGGCGAGGCCTTGGGCCGGGCCAAATAGGTAGGTCGAGGCCTCTGGGTCGGGCCAACATAGGTAGGGCGAGGCCTTGGGTCGGGCCAAATAGGTAGGTTGAGGCCTTGGGTCGGGCCAATTGGTAGGGCGAGGCCTTGGGTCGGGCCAAATAGGTAGGTTGAGGCCTTGGGTCGGGCCAATTGGTAGGGCGAGGCCTTGGGTTGGGCTGCACCAGGGAACAAATGTTGTGCAACAAAGGTGGACAGAGGCGATATTGGTGAAAAGAGGCAAGGAGTAAGGAACGGCAAAGAATGGGGTAAAGAGGTATCAAACCGACGTCGATTCAAAGATATGACCGATATCGGTTAAGGGACCGATACCGGCTTCCTAGTGGCAAAAGGAAACCGACATCAGAGGGCTTAAGACGAAAAACCTATAAAAAGAAATATACGCCCGATCCAAGATCATTGTCACTTTTGTTTTTGTAATCCAAATTTTGACTCCTTCGACGAGGGAGAGTTGATTTGGAGGGGTATTGAGTGAGGTGGAGCCATTACAGGGGGCGTACAGGATGATGCTGGTGCCGGCAAAGACAGTACTGGGTGGGTAGGGCAGAGCAGATAGGGGTTTTACAGGGGCAGCTAGCCCGTGCTCAGCCTGGCTCAGAGGGAAATAATGTGCACAGCAGCACCACCACCAAAAAGACGCCAAAAAGTGAGGGTGTGCATGTGCAGCACTGTGCATTTGCAAAGCAAAGAGCAGATGCCCACAGAGCCCGATACCACCACGGCCACAGTGCAGTGCACAGCACAGTAGCACCTCCACCAACCAGACCACAGTTCAGCCACAGGTGCAGGCTGTGCTCAGGGGATAGTGGTGTTGGGTGCCAGGGGACCAGCCCCAGTTCCTTCAGTGGCGCGAGATCGTTATATGGAGGTTAGAGCAGAGGCCCGTTATTATCAGGATATTCTTGATAAGACCGAGTCGATTATCAGGCATATGCAGCTCATAGAGCAGAGACCTCGCGCAGCCAGAGATCTCAGGGAGGGGCAGCCACAGCTGGCGTGTCTGTGACAGGCAGGAGGCGAGAGGCGCCACAGGGACCAGCGGGGAGAGGTGCCGAGGGCGGTGGGGAGAGCTGATAGATCCCCGACGTGGTTTTGTATAGGGACACGGGCACCGGTCTGCGAACCGGTTGTATTGATAGAGGCCTGCGTGCCTACATTTATTCATTGTTTTGATTTATTTATTTATTATATACCGGCCTGCGAGCCGAGTACGGGTTGTACATTTGATACCGGCCTGCGAGCCGAGTATATTTTTGATATGAGAGACCGGCCTGCGAGCCGAGTCGAGATTTGTGGTAGGTATTGCGGCCTGCGTGCCGGCTTTGGTATATTATGTGATCACAGAGGCCCCGATGTAGGGCACATTGTATTGTTGAAAATTTGTATATATATATATAGATGATGTTTTGATCCACATGCTTTTTTTTTTTTTTTTTTTAAATGTGTTGAAATAGTTTGTTAATGGTTTGGTAATATATAGAATGTGTGATGAGTTTAATTGACATGTTGATAGATAGATGATGCTGATGTTTTTGTGCGTATATATGAATGACAGGTTATGTGATAAATTGGTGGTTTTGTGACAGTGTGATATATGTAACTGATGAGATGGATCCGAATGATGTATAGATTGATAGTTTTTTGATATTTGTAGTTGAGGGTTGTGTGTTGGTATAAATGATGTGTAATGAAAATGTAATGTTATATGTGGTGGATGAACAAAATGTGGTAAATTGTGTTGTTTATGCAGGCAAAGAGGCGGGCGCGACAAAAATTTAGATGAGAAATGAAGAAAAGAACCCCTGTTTCAAAAAGGAGGGTGTGTAACCTCCAGATCGCTAGGTAACCGATGTCTGTGAGCTATGCAGACCGATATCGGTTAAGTAACCGATACCGGTTATTTAGGTATGGGCTTTTCTAAAAATAAAAAAGCTAGGGTGGCAACTGAAGTTTTAATTTTAGAGCCATGCAAGAGGTTAAAAGCGCGAACGCGACGCGCTTTGACGATCGACGCATGTGTTTTTGCATGAGAAACTGAGTGATAAGGAGAGAAGAGACAAGAAAAGGGAATTGTGATCCGAGATTCAAGATAAAGCAAGGCAGGTTTGAAAAAGGTGGTGATAATGGCAGGACGAGGAGAAACATCCAGCAGGCAGGGACAAGAGAGAAGACAAGGGTCATCGCAAGCTACTGCAACCCAAGAGGTAAACGTTTTGGTTGTGATTTGATTTCTGCATGGTTTTGTGAAGAAGATGGGGTAGAATAGGTGGGTAAATATGAGAAAGAAAACATGATAACAAGGGTTGCAGGTGAGGTAAGTGTTACCGGGTAGGCAATCAGGGGTTTCAGGTATGTTTATATGTATAAAAACGAAGAAACGAGCAAATTATTGTCGTAGGTGGTTGTTTTTAAGGAAGGTGTATAAAATTGACAGTGACCGGTGGCGGTTAGGGATAACCGGTATCGGTTATGCAACCGATATCGGTTATGTATAACCGGTACCGGTTACTGGAGAAATTTCCAGAATGTTTGAAAAAGACCCTAACGGGTTGAATGGTTGTTTGTTGTTTTGGTGTACATGCAGGCAGAGACAGAGTTGAGGATGAATGATAGTGTGCCAGCGCTGTTGTCGCGAATCCGAGCGGATGTAACACCAGCGGAATGGACATTGATAAATCGTTTGGGGTTAAGTGGAATCCGTTATTATTCACGAATCGCACGTAACCATGGTATGTTACAAAGCGCCGATTGAGAGATGGAATCCCGAGACAAATACCTTCTATCCGCCAACAGTGAGATGACAAAGAATATCGAAGATGTGTTTTGATTTTGAGACTCCCTATTACAGAGAGCCAAGATATCGTGCACTACCTAGCGCGGTACTGGGAGCGATAACAGTAGTATTTGGTCCATACGCACGAGATTTGACACAGCGAGGTTTATCGTTTACATATGGGGTAATGTATGCAGCACACCCTGAGGAGACAAGGTTAGCAGTGATATTAATGATAGCAGTAGGGTATTATGCATTACCGAGGGCGGAAGGGGGAAAATTTCCAAAGGCATTGATGTGTGTTATCTGGGAGATGATAGAAAGGAACGTTACGTTTGCATGGGCACCTGCGTATTTGGCGGAGCTATACAGGGGTTTATGGGCTTGTAGGCGAAATCACAGGACAACGTTGGATTGCTCATACTTATTACACTGTTGGGCCTATGAGCACATTGTTTGTGTGCGACCAATAGGCCGATCTATACAGGCAGGAGAGACCGGAGTACAGAGGTTGGGATTCCGACGATGGGTCCAGACAGAACAAGAGGCAAGATCTCAAGCCGTGCCGGTGACATTGAGTATTATAGGGTATGGAGAGAGTGACACAAGCATGGATATCCGTTGAGGCCCTACGGGAACTATATGGTAACCGAAACATAGCCGAGGAGTTGAGAGGTGTAGAGCGATTGAGGTGGATCATGGGGCACGTGCCAGTGAATATGAGAGGATTCCTATAGATCGCGTGGCGCGACAATTTGATATGTGCAGACATACCACAAAGCTTATAGACCATATATGAGGATCGATGCCGAGGCAAAGATTCTCACCACCCCGCCAACACCTCCGTAAGGGCTCGAGGAGACAAGCATCGATCGCAGGTAATGGATGCAGGAATGACAGAGGCCTATAGATTATGGTGGGTAGCAGAACTGCGAGGTGTACGTGAGCGCCCTGACATAGCGGTGATCACAGCAGAGAGGGATCGTCTGCAGCGTTTGGTTCAGCAGCTCCAAACGCAGGTGAATGAGACAAGAGGATTGTTAGTGGTTGCGGAGTCACGGGCGGCGAGACTAGAGGCTGGAGTTCTCCATGCGAGAGGGCGTATTCATATGTTACAGGAGAGATTGGCAGATCAGTGGGCGGTACCAATAGCCGCGGTACCTTTGAGGACAGAGAGGCCCGGCGAGAGGGGTCGACGATCACGATCATCACCTAGTTCGGGATGAGTTGTGATGGTCTGAGTATATGTTAGCGAGGTATAAGAATAAGGATGCCGACCTGCGTGTCGATGATAGAGAAGATGTATTTATTTAACATCTAAATAAAAATAAATATGTATGTTGATTTGAGTGATGATAATAATAAGAATGGTTGTGTTTTGAATGTTTTGTTTTGAAAAAGGATAAAGATGAATGTGAGCAAATAGAAATACACAAAAAGATTTATATGTACCACACATGATAGGTTATGGTAGGGGATGGTCGAGCTAACCTTGGGAGACCCCATGTCTCCTAAGTGCTGCCTACATAGCCCATTGCACAAAGCAAGGAGGGGCCTCAGACCGATGTAGTTCTCCCTTAGGATCAGGGAGGGGTGAATTTGGGCAATTTGGTATGGTTTAGGCAATTTGTCGTTTGGTAAAAAAAGTTTGATGTTGGTAGGGTAATGTAAAAAAAAAAAAATTTGATGTGAGTAGGATAATGTTGTTGGTGTAGGTAGGATAATATTGTTGGTGTAGGTATAGGTAAAGCAAAGGTTAGCATACCAAAGCAAGTAGGGAATAGTGTCCCGATTAAGATCAACACACAATTCTAGATGCAAGGCAAAGCGGAAAGAGTGCTCCATAGGTGAAAAGAGCTAAACAAACCACACAACGTAGAACGAGCCCAAGCCCTAAGTGCCGTGTATGTATAGACGAGAAGTCCATAGTTGAAAAGAGTTGTATGATCACAATATATCGTGTGTACGTTACGCCCCTTGAGTGGAAACAAATGGTGAGGTGATGTGGATGATATAGCTGAGGTATAAAGAACTTGTTATAACGAAAGAGAACCTACCCTAAATAGACAAGTCCATGACCCAAAAATTTCTTTTCAGATGAGGCTTTTATTTTATCAATGTAGACCGATCGATGCGGAAGTCCGCAAGGGATATTGATTGTTTTATTCTTTGAGGTCTTCACGAAGCTGATCAATGCGAGAAGCTTCGGATAAAGGCTGACTGTGTATAGCTGTCCTTCGGGGAGCAGTCTATTTATAGTAGCAGAGATGATTTTAGTGCATAGCTGTCCTTCAGGGGAGCAGTCTATTTATAGAAGATAAAGAATAGTTTGGCATATAGCCGTCCTTCGAGGGAGCAAGCCTATATTTAATTTTAGATAACTAGATGTTCTTTTGGCGTGAAGCATCTAGTTTAGTAGGAAGTTTGACTCAAGAAAATCCCATAAGAATACGGCTTATTTTAATACTTTGAAGTCATGGACTAGACTAAGAAGGGGAAGGCATCGTAAGGGGAGGTGAGGGGTGAGCTTGATTTTATTTCGAGATGTAAGAGACAAGTGTATGTGGTGGTATGTGAGCTCAAGGGACGAGCAGTAGGCGGATAAGAAGTGATATAACACTAGATTCAACAGTAGAATGGTCGAAGATGCAAGGCATTAGGGGTTCTGTGCTCAAAGCTCAGTTTACCATTAAGCGAAGCTAAACGATAAGTGCCTGATCCATAGGTGTGAGTGATTATATAAGGCCCAATCCAATTGGGAGCAAATTTTCCACGTTTGCTCTTTTCTAGTTTGGTTACATGTTGATTCTCTTTGAGGACAAGATCACCAACCTTAAAGGTACGCTCATGAAGTCGCTTATCATAAGCACGCTTGATGCGTTGTTGATAGATTTGGAGGTGATCGAGAGCTGTAAGACGTCGTTCGTCAAGAAGCTCTAATTGGGCTAACCGCTCTTGGCGGAAATCATCGTTGGTGAGAATATCTTGAAGAGATATTCTAAGGGAGGGTATTTGTATTTCGAGAGGCAAAACAGCCTCGGTACCATATACCAATGAAAAAGGTGTGGCATTAGTGGAAGTACGAATGCTAGTACGATAAGCCCAAAGGGCAAAGGGAATGTGATCGTGCCAATTTCTTCCGATTCATCGATTTACTTTCATGAGGATTTTGGTTAGAGTTTTATTAGAAGATTCACTCACCATTGGCCTCATGGATAGTAAGGCGATGAGAAGCTAAGTTTGATACCAAAGTTGTCACAAAGGTCTTCAGAACAACTTATTTTTGAAAGATTTACCATTATCTGTTATTAGGCGATGAGGAATACCAAAACGACATGATAATGTGATGGTTAATGAATTCGACAATTTTTTTTTTTTTTTTGATTGAAATGAGTGGAACGGCCTCCACCCATTTTGTGTAATATTCGGTCGCTGTGATTATCCAACGGTGACGTTGTGAAGAGGTCGGGTGAATCTCACCAATAAGGTCTAAACCCCATTGTGAGAAAGGCCAAAGATCTCGTGCGACCTGTAGCGGGTGGCTAGGAGTATGTTGAAGATTGGCATGTTGTTGACACATGACACAAATTAACATATTCAGTAGCAATGTTATTGAGAGTAGGCCAATAATAACCTAGGCGAAGGATTCGTTTAGCCACGGCAAGGCCGCTAAAATGTCCACCACAAATACCGTCATGGACCTGTTGGATGGTATGAGTGATTTCTGCGCCGGTTAGACAGCGAAGGAGGATGCCATCAAAGCCACGTTTATAGAGGAGTCCCCCATGACAACATAACGCGAAACACTTTTAAGAAAAGCACGTTTGCGTTACTAGTAAGATCGTGTGGGAGGACAGAGATTGTAAGGTAGTCATGAAATTGGTGGTACCTGTGTATCCCGTGAATTAGTAGATACAAGATTTATCATACAAACTACCGGGGTTGAATAGATGGGGCAAAAAGTTGTTGGACCACGACTTAATAATTCGTCAGTCGGGCATGCGGGGAATTTGCGAGGCTAAGCAAGCCATAGTATCCGCAAATTTGTTAGTGGAGCGGGAATGGCTCAGATAGCATAGTGAGTAAATAAGGCTAGAAGTGACTCCACGTGGTGTTTGTACTTCTGAAGTTCCTCGTTTTTACATTGGTAGATGCCCGTAACTTGATTGACTACCAATTGAGAGTCGCCAAAAATGTTGATAGATTTGATACCTAAGTGTAACGCAACTTGGAGACCTAGAACAAGGGCCTCGTATTCCGCTGTATTATTAGTGCAAGGGAAATCAAGTCGGAATGAAAGAGGCATAGGTTCAGCGTCAAGAGGGATGAGAACAATGCCGGCTCCTCCGCCGCGCTGGCACTTAGATCCATCGAAGAAGAGGGTCATTTGATACGACACTTCTCCGAGCGAAAGAGTGGCGATGAGTTCGTCGGGGAAGGTAAAATTGGTAAATTGTTCCCCAGGTAGAGGGGCCTCCGCAAGTTGATCTGCAAGAGTTTGTCCTTTGATTGATTTTGTATAAACTCAAGGTCGAGGTCGGCGAGGAGCATGAGCCATCGAGCGATGCGTTGGTTTAGGTGTGGTTTGGCGCATATATAATGAATGGGGTCCTGTGTTGGTGATGACGAAAGTTTTGTGATTCAGAGGTAATGTCGGAGTTTGGTGGCGACGAATGATAGGCCTGTGCACAATTTTTCTACATGTGTATACCTAGTCTCGTAATCCACGAGGGTACGACTTATATAGTAAACGGCCTGCTCTCGGCGTGCCGGGTCTCGATGGGCGAGCATAGCTCCTATAGCATGGTCAGTGGCGGAAAGATAAAGGTAGAAAGGACGGTCGTCCTGGGGTGGGATAAGCACAGGTGGCTGCAAGAGATATGTTTTGAGAGCTTCGAAGGCTTGGTGACACTCCTCACTCCATTGAAAGGCAACGTCCTTTTTTAGAAGGTGATGAAAAGGGTGACATCGATCCGAGAGTTGGGAAATGAAACGCCGGATGGATTGAAGTTTACCCTGCAAACTACGCAATTGTTTAAGGTTTTTGGGTGGGGGCATTTCTAGGATAGCTTTTACTTTAGATGGATCGACCTCAATGCCACGTAAAGAGACGATAAAGCCCGTAAGTTTTCGAAAGGACACCAAAGACACATTTCTTTGGTCAAGACTGAGTAATATTGTAACAAAGCATCAAAAATAATGGTTAAAACATCGAGATGTTCATCGCGATGTTTAGACTTGCCCGTAAGATCATCAACGTAATCTTCGAGGATAGTGTGCATAATGTCATGGAAAATGTAGGTCATAGCCCGCCGATAGGTCGCACCAAAGATTCTTAAGGCCAAACGGCATTACACGGTAAATGTAAAGTTCCCAAGGAGTTATGAAGGTAGCTTTGTGTTGATCGGCAGGGGCAACCAAAATTTGGTCAGAACTCAAAAGCCATCCATGAGAGAAAGCATTTCATGACTGGCAGCAGTGAGATCAACAAGTTGATCAATACTGGGAGGGGGAAGTCATCCTTAGGGCAAGCGAGGTTAAGATCCCGAAATCCGTGCATATCCGAAGTCCCCCGCCGCTTTTCGTGATGTACGATGTTAGAAATCCATTGAGGATAGTCAATAGGCAGTAATGAAGGAAACAGTAAAGGAGTCGCTGGAGCTCTCTTCACCAAGAGAGCAATGCGTGGATGCATTTTTCTCAATTTCGCTTGACTGGTTTGGAATCGGGTTTAGAGTGATGTTATGGACGGCAATGGTAGGATCAATTCCCGGCATGTCGGGCCGTAAGACCATGCGAAACGCTTGGTCATGCAGCACGGAGAAAGGTGGTAAAGGCGGCTTGTTCTGATGTGTTAAGGGATTGTCCAATCTTCACTATGTGAGGATCTTCCTCCGTGTGGATGTTGATTTCTATAGTAGATTCATTCAGCATGGTTTGAGTTTCAGATGGTAAGGCACGTTGAATATAAGAATCATCCGCGCCTAGGTAAGTGAGGATGGAGTCGTCATCCTGGCATTCAACAACATTAATCAAAGGTGAATCCTCTTCGATCATGTCTGGATACAGAAGGGGAAGAGAAGATGGGTCCTCATTATCGCGTTGATAAGTGAGAGGACCTATGAAGATAGCATTTATGAAAAAAAAAAGTTAGGAGGGATAGATTCAGGGTCCATCGATTCTCGTGGGGAGATGATGGCAAAGTGGGTGATGATGGTTCGGTAGGGGCGACATCCCTCTCTTCCGTGATACACTGACAGAGGTGTCTCTGCGTAGGTGTTTCGAAAACCAAGACCACCGCGATCATTATGTTTGCGTGTGGTGATGGGGATGAGAGTATGTCGGCCTTGTTCGTAAAGGCCAAAACCAAAGCCTTCCACGCACAAATGAGTCAAGAAGGTGAGGGAGGGCAAAAAACGACGATTTGTCAAGTATTGAAAATCGGATTGGAAGGGAACCACACCAAGAGGAGGTTGTGGGTAATGGAGGATGCGCCAACACCCCGTATGTTAGGTTAGTGCGACAATGGGGTGGTCCGTAAGAGATTATCTCCCCACGCGACGGTCGTAGGTGGGGTGTGCATGTAATTGTCCGTACTTCTCGCGGGTAGGGAAAGAACTAACGCATATAGCGATACTCCCCAGCCGTAAGGCGATGAAAACGCCTACTAAGGGGTCGGAGGTGGGATGTTAGCTGCGGGAAGAGAAGTGGTTTGTGCGACGGTGGTTTCACTGGGCGGTTGAGGTGCGCTTGAGGTGGACGGTTGAGGTATATTGGAAGAGGATGGTTGGGTTGAATGTATGGGTGTCTTAATTGGTATAAGCACATCGTTTGGGCGGTATAACATATGCAAGTTTTGAAGGGGGAGGATCAGCTTTTACAACAGGTAGGACTTCCTCGTACTCAAATTTTATACATCGATGTAATGTTGAGGGACGATCCCATGGCCCGGATCCAAGGACGACCTAGCAATATATTATATCGAACTCTCCTTCAAGGACATAGAAGAGTTCGGGCAAAGTACGGGGCCTACGCGAATGTTGAGGATCACGGTGCCTAAGGTAGAAGTAATAGCATCATTGAATGACCGCAACATGATGGGGTGGCACACACATGCAACTAGAAGGGATGTTCATTTGTTGGAAGGCTTTTCAAGAGATGATGTTTAGGCTAGCGCCCCGCCAATCATAACCCGACGCACTCGAATGTCTCGGACGTAAGCGGAAATGAAAAGGGCGGTGGTCGTGGTCTTCTCGTATCAAAGTCGATAATTTCATCTTCCGAGAAACTAACCGCAGCGCTTGTTGTTTTGAGACGAATGGTGGGGAGATGGATTGTTTGGTGAGAGAGGCAACGTGATCGGGGTGTTAGAATGGAGGCCACGGGCGGTGGTTTCATTGGGAAAACCTCTATCCCCTCAAGGATCTCAACGAGAGCTTGTCGATGAGATTCAGAAGTCTGAATGAGATCATATAGTGTCATTTTTACGGGCGATTGATGAAGCTGTTTGATCATGGTTCGGTGGGCAACTCCATTAGAGACGGGATAGGCGGGTCCGCGAATAACCACTTTAGGTGGTGGTGTAATCGGGATGGTCAAGGAGAAAGAGATGCCGCAGTGTGTTTTCGCCTTCCCATTGTTTTTCTCGTCTCTAGTAGTAGTGACACTAATCATATTAATCTCGTAGACCTGAGATGAAGAAGATGGTTGGGATAATTCATGGTCTTCAAGAGGTGGGGTTGTAATAATGATCGATCTTGGTGAGGCGGGGACAGATGGTATAGTAGAGGGAATTGACGCTAGAGGTCTCTCCCTGCGTAAGTTGTTTTTCTTAATCTTTCGATCCGGAAGAGGTGACTGGCGAAGGATGGTTTTTAGAGCTTTGCATCCTTCTACATCATGTCCAGGTGTGCGGTGATAGGCGCAGATTTTAGACTCATCATAATCCACAGGTCGGGGCTTAGACGGGTCATAAGGTCGAAGTGGGGGTAGAGAGATGGTCGCATTCTCCACCAACATAGCAAGGATTTTGGCGTAGGATCCTTTGAGTGGGTCAAAATCAGAAGAAGATGAGGGTATTGATTGTGTGGGTTGTGGTAATGTTTGGGCGTGTTTAGTTCGTATGGGTGGTGGTTTAGTCGAGGGGTGCTGACACATGTTTTTCACTAAACGTGGTTTCTTGGTTACAGAAGTTACGTTCAGCTGGTTAGATGATGAGGCTACAGATGGCATGGTAGCGGGAAACAACCACGGAGAAAGGGGAGTGACAGAAAATAAATCCTTTGATGATGGGATGGGTTTAGGGTTGATAGTGGACCGGATACACGGGTAACGATGTTGTGATACCCTTGATCTCTCGATAGGTGTAAAAGGCGAGGTTGTTTTGCAGAAAACAAAGGAGGTATGATATATTGATGTAAGGTGGAGGGATGAGGTCCCAATATGGAAGGTGGGTGTGAAGATGAGGGTTTTGATAGAGGCCCGGATTGCGTTTGTCTCCTAGGTGGCGGGGCGGGTTTATTTTGGGATAAATCGAGTCGCTTAGGCGGGTGTGTTAGACTGGGCATTGGTGAGGTCCCAAGCGTAGGGGAAGATCTGGTTAAGTTGATAGAAGTGGACGGGGAATTTGGTAGAGGTGAGGGGGGTGAAGGCGAGAACAGGGGCATTTTAAGCTTCTGTAAGCACTTCGGGTAGATGGTGGAGACATCGGGATCAGTCATTTGCATTTGAGTAGAAACAGGAGTACTCAAACGTTCCCATAGGGCCTGTCTATCTTCTGTGGAATGACAGTCTCCAGGTGTAATTTGTAATTTTGGTACAGAGGAAAAGTGAGTTGTAATTCCAATCCATTGCGGGTGTGACACAGGAGGCGGATGAGGCACTGTATCAGGAGATGCTAAGAGGTCGACGGGTTGTTGAAAAGATTTAGGTGATGAGGGACACAGGCGTATGGGAGTTTGAGGGGGTCTGTCATGGCTAAAGAATTTAACGATGTCGGTGCGAGAGATTTCTCATCTAAGGATGTCAAAAGGAGTGGTGTACCTTCCTCTTGTGCGGCAAGAGTGGTAGAAGGAGACGTCTGGGAAATGGATAGATTAGACAACATCCGCTCGCAGTTTTGTAGGGATGTGGTGTAAGAAGACTCATTAATGGGAAGGGAAGCCTGGGCAGCTAACTCTTCTATGGGTAAAGGAATGATTTCGCTTTGGCTTGATGGTGGTAAAGGAGGTTCGGGCTCCTGTGTTAGTGAAGAGGCTTGATTCAAAATTTTCTCGATAGAGGCTTTTGGCTGGGTATCGAATACTGCATGGATCTCATGAACACTCTCCTCAGCTAAGATATCTTGGTTTACGTTGCTGCTGGACGAGTGATTCGGGAATGGCTTGTTGAAAATTTTCAGATTTCGGTTAGCAGGGGCGTTAGGATTATCGAGTGTTATATCCCCTGCATCAACCATTTCCTGCACTATGTTTTTCAACATCTTGCAGTTTTCATGACTATGTCCTTTTACGCGGTGAAAGTTACAAAAGTCATTTTCTTTGTACCAGGAAGGTATTGCGCGGGTGGAGTCAAACCCAGAGTGAGGTTTTACAGGGGGCAAGGTGATAGCCCCAGCTTTGAGCAATTTCTCTAGGATGATGCCATAAGTTTCTCCCAAGGGAGTGTAATTGGTGGGCTCAGCTTTGTATTTATAGGTGGTTTTTGGTGGAGTATTGGACGGTGGTTGGGATTTGACCATCACCGCGTGGACAGCTCCTTTTGATTTAGAAGAGGTTGACGCGTGAGGAGTGGTGGTATTTGGTTTATTGGTAGAATCAGGAGTTCGGAAAGTGGAGTTCTTGTTGCGCAACCGCAATTTCTCTTCCTCTAAGGCCCGAATTTCTAATTTTCGAGCCATAGTAAAGGCCTCGTCGAATGTACGGAAAGTTTGAATTTGGAGGGTAGGGGAGATGTGCTTAGCGCAGCCCGTAAAGAGTTCGATAAGTTCGGTTTGAGGCAAGGCATACGTAAGTTGGTTGATAAGGCCCCGCCATCGTCCAACGAAATCTGCGATAGATTCGTCTTCGAATTGTCGGATGGCATAGAGGTCAGTGATAGATACTTTCTTGGCAATGTTAATGGAGAAATGATCCAAGAAAGATTGGGCTAGTTGGTTAAAAGAGAAGATTGAGGCCGGGTTAAAGTAATACCACTCCAAGGCAGCCCCGATAAGGACATGGGAAAGGTGCGAGTAACAAGGCATCATCATGGGCAATCAAATAACAAGCATGTCTAAATGATCGCAAGTGTTGTTGAGGATCCTCTTTACTGTTAAAACGAGTAAACTTTGGCAACTCCCATTGAGGAGGATATGAATGAAGGGGGACAGAAGGGTGAATGGGCTCCACAAACTTGCTCGTATGTCAAGGCGCCCTACGACTTCCTCAAACGGAAGCCTGTGTTTTGCATTTTGTCCATCATTTGCTTGATGAAATCTGTGGTTGGATGAGGTGATGGTGCCACAGAATAGGGATGTCCCATATAAGGTGTTGAGGTTACTGGATACGTGTATGGGAATGAAAAGGTAGGCGGAGCTTGAGAAGGAAAGCTCGCTTCAATAGGTGGCAGAGAGTAAGTCATGAATGGAGTGGTCTCGAAAGAGAGACGAGATAGGGGCTTGGTGGTGGCGATACGTGGGGTCCAAGATTAACAAAAGGAAAGCTAATCGGGTCGTATGAACCCTCGCGCCGCCGGATTGGGAGACGGGGCTAGTGATGCGGGAAGTAAGGTATTGTTATCGGGAGGAGTAGGAGCTAAATGAGCAGCTATACTAATAGGCATGCCCATAAGGAGCCGACCATCAAAGCGCACGGTCGTGGGTATGAGACAAATAGTATCAGACAAATACTGGGATTAGCATCTAGAAATTTGGCAAAGTCCTTGTCTCCCACAGGAATTTGGGGGATCTCACTGGTGTCCGTAGGGTTTCCTATAGAATGTGAAGGGGGTGATTCAGGCAAAGAAACAGAGCAAGCGTGTGAAACCATGGCGGCGGCTTGCTTCCGAGTGATGACAACCATAGACCAGAACACACAGGAAAGTTTCAATCTATCAAGGACAAAAACAACCTCAGAATGGTGAATTTAGCAAGTTGCTGGTTTGTCAGGGGCTGAGAGAGACAGTAACCGATATCGGTTTGGTAACCGCTGTCGGTCACAGGGAAAACGACGTCGGTCCCTTAACCGATGCCGGTGTCAAAAATCTAGAATAAGAAAATACAAAGGGGTTGCTAATTTGATTTTTAGCAACGTTGAGTAGTTTAGCAACTTATTGATCACAGAAGACAAAGTATGACAGAGAAAACAGGATTTGAAAACAAGCAAGAGGCACACGCAAATGCAGAGATTAACCTTAGGGTTAATTTTAATTATTGTGGGCTTATGCCTTTAGACGTAGAATGATGTCAGAATCCTAAACAACAAGACTTAGGGGAAATATCAAGTTTGTTTTGGCTTATAAGGTTACCTCAATCGGGCGGAGGAATACCGCGGAAAAGGGGGGATGTTTGAGATGTTGTGTTAATTGTGAAGTGATTCAGTATGTGTTGTGCAGTGAAACTAAGGTTAATTTCCTGTCAATACCGTGGATATCACCCCCACGTGTATGACCTGTTACTTAATCTATGTTCACTAGAATTGAAAAACAACAGGCAGGAATGTAATGCATGTGTTTTAAAACCCAAATCGAAAGTGATATTCGATGAAGCAAAAGAGATGACTTTTACTAATGCAAGATGCAAAAACAAAGCAAGTTCTTTTACCAGAATAATAAAATACCCTGTGAATATCTCTAGAAGAAGAAAACAGCAAGTATGCTCCCTATAATAAAAGCAAGTATGAAATAAAGAAAAACCCAAAATGGGTCCCACCGGGCGTGCCAAAATGTTTCACTCGGAAATGCTTCGTTCCTTATAGAAACAGATAAGGTTAGGGTTAGGAGGAATACCTGTAGAATGTCGAGATGATGTGCGCGTACCGTAGAGAAAGATCAGGCTGACTGCGAAGAACTCCTTTTTGTCTTGGAAGGACTACCTGCAAATAAGAACACAAGACCACAAGATTTTGATTAGATAATAAATGAGGGAACTGCCTTGGGCCCAGGAAGTATGAAACTTCCTTTCGAAGGTGGTCAGTTCCCCTGCTAATATGAATTAACACAAAATACTGTAGAGTACTAATTAAATTGTTTCGTGGAACTAGGTAGGGAAAAGGCTGTTTTTCTTGGTTTTGATCAAAGGAACCGATGCCGGTTATCTATAACCGATGGCGGTCACTGATAACCGATACCGGTTGGTTCTAGGATCTTCTGGGCTGGTTGTGGTGTTTGTAATGGCTGGTTTTTGGATAGTATTGAGAAATGGGATGGTTAGAAGCTAAGGAATGATGGTTAGAGGCAATGGTTCGTTAGATAATGGGTTCAGGAACGGATTTGGGAAGATTACAATTCCAAAAGCACAAGAAATGTTATAATGGAGGACATGCAAGATATAACTTACTGGTTTTTTTGATGAAGGTGCAAGTTGATCTCCTTTGCTGCCAACTCTTCTGGTTTCTTTACTCGTCCCTGCTTGGTCGAGTGAAGTTCGACTCACGATCGCTTTGGACTCTCCTTTGGTTAAAATCCTTCGACTGATCTCCAAAATGAAATTCCGATCCGTTGTTTTGGTTTGGGAAGCCCATTTACAGGGAACCGATGGCGGTTGCGTAACCGACGGCGGTCGAGTAGAACCGCATCGGTTAGGAAAAAGTAGGCTATTTTTAGTAAAATAGCCCACCTTCCCCTTTTCTCCCGAGAGATCGGGCCGGGCTTGGTCAAGTGGCTAGAAGGTCCGCTTTGGGTGCGAGTAAGGAGGCATTAGTTATGGATGTGAGTCTAGACCAAGTCATGGGTCCTAATTAGGTTAGTTTTAGGGTTAGGGCTAGGTCATGATGAAGTGGCAAAGTGAGGTGGTAGGTAAGGTGGTGTAGATTTATCAATTACAAGGCAATTAATAAATACTTGTGTAAGGTTTAGGTAATGAGGTTAGGTTGCGAAATGAGATGCGGGTCACAAGGGGTCGTGAGACACGAATTTGGTGTCTACAGGCCTAGCCACCCAGTGCTATCCAAAGAACAGTACCCAATGCCCGTAGCATACCCGGATCATACCTTCCTCAAATGCATCACCAGGGAAAACCAAATGGACAAACACACATGATGTGCTCATATGCCCAACAATGTAGAACGAAGGTACAACACAAGTGAACCTCCACAACCACCCGTAGGCCCACAAATCTCTATACAACTACACCAAGAATGCTTATTCCCACGCAAAATAGGTCCTATCCTCCATCATGTCCTGTAGAGGACCCCCATCAACACTGTGGGAATCTCCCACCCTCTCGCATTTGATAGGGAAAAATAGTATACCACCTCCATGATAAGAACCACAAACCTCATCTCTTGAGGATGGGCCACGTACATATCTCCACACAAACTTAAGCTCGCACTATGGTATCTCGGCTCCGCCATCGCCTCTCCAAAGAAAACCATTATCAGCTCCTCTAACACCTCTCGATGTAATAGAATACACCTATTCCCCCACTATAGGAAGCCACAAGATCCTGTATACATCCTCTAGGGTGACTGTGATCTCACCCTTAGGTAAATTAAATGTGTTGGTTACGGAATCCCATCTATCGATGAGGGCGACCATTAAACTTAGATCTCGAGCTATATGCCTGTTGTGTCAGATCCCACTCATTCCCACATCTATCACATAGCTCCACTCCTCCATAGTCACATTTAACCATACCACTAGTGTCGAGGTGGAACTCTATTCCACATCCAGTAATCGGTCCTTAACATGCATCTAAAAAACCACAACATTGTTAAGCCTTGACCATACCCAACATATCTCTTACCAGACAAACCTATTCCCAAAACTCTTATTACTTATTACACCATACCCACACCCCAACCCTAAAGACTACCCCTTTTTCCCCATCCCAATTTTACACCCATCAACCTATACCATTTGTACCTATTACCCTACTCATTCTCAATAAACCTGCACTTACATCTAATTGCCTATCATTACCGCCTACCCAATCTCTTTTATTGATCTATTTTCTACTAAACTTGATGAAATCGCAATGAATTGTTGATCGACATTGGTCACCTTATACGTGATCGATGCTAACAAGGCCAACCAATGTCACCAACCCTTGACCGTCGTCGATATCTGCTGGCGTCGCCGAAACCCCCAAACCCCTCCCCATATCTCAAAAATTGATAACAATGACCTAAATACCTACCCTATCCTACCCAAATGTCAACTACCTTTATGCCTACCCCTATTTAACCTACATTGGACTTCCTACCATCCCCTTTTCATTCATTTTACTTATAAATTCAAATTTAATTCCCACCCAAAAACATTTCTACCCAAACCAATTTCTACAAACTATTTCAACCAATAAGAGTAGAATTGGATCGAATCCTACCTCATCTCGGTGTCATCCGCATGGTGGTACGTCCTGGTCGTCATGCATATGGTCCACCCGACCCTTCTCTCACCTATGCCATCACCAAATCACCTCCTCACCACTAAGCCAATCAAATCAAATGAACCGATCTCGTGGACTACCAACCAACCACTAATCACCCGCTATGAGGCTACCAACTCAGCTCTCCATCTCGTTTTATCACTTTCTAACTTTCCCTCTCCTATGTCCATAAATAAAAATGACAAATGATTCCATAAAAATTGGAATTTTTATTTTTAAACCCAAATCGACATGACCAACGTCGGTCACATTGTGCCCTACTAAACCGATGCGGTCACCCTTTAACCAACATTGGTCACTGTCATTACCATTCTATCCCCATTTACCCATCTTGACCTAAAATCATCATTTTACGGATACCCTTGGACCTTACGCAAACTCAATACCACCTACCCACATACCCATACTTCCCATAATTTTTCTTAATTATGCTTAGGGACTTTTTATTTACCTATACCTTGGCCTTATCGGTGCCCCGACCTATATACCATGACCTGAGCGCTTTGTGACCTTTGAACTTATGTACTTGCTATACCTTACGATACCACTACTGTGTTGTTTGGCCTAATGACCTTACCTTGCCTATTTCCATGCCATTTATCCCGACCCAACCTTTGGTGTACCAGAACATACCTAAATGTTCCTGCACTTGACCTACGTTGTGTTTCTAGACCATATCCTATACCTTGGATACCTGAATCACTTAAACCCTATTTGGATAAACCTATCGACCTTGGATGATGTAGAGTTTGCATGCTCTTCAACCTAATCTTGTGTCACAGTCTAAACATGTGCGTGAGTTTGATTGCCACTTCCCATTACCTAATTTGACCTTTACCCTTTTACCTAATGTGCCTATACCCACACCCATACTCACCTACCTTCTGTTTCATCACTTCCATATTTATCAAACCACTCACCACTTTTTTCCTACACCTCATCGATTACTAGTCCGACGGGGATCACCTCCACCCACACTGGGATCTATTTCACCTTTAACCCCCATTTGGGGAAACCACTTCCTATTTTTGTTGGCATCGCTTATCAATACAAGCTACGCGACAAAAAGGGGAAAATGTTGACACCAAATTTGGGTCACACTCCCCTTTTACCCCACATATATATTAATTTAACTACCCATAATTAAATTAATGCCTATTCTTACAATATTTATTAATTTAATTAATTTAATTAAATTAATTAACACCTCACCCCGCCACATCACCTAGACACCTCATCTTGGACCTATTCATAACATGTTTCCTTTTAACTAAGACTCAGTCCTACTTACCTTAATTAACTAAGACTTGGTTCAACCCTAAAATCACATGCATATTCTTCCTCTAACAACATGCCCACTTATCTAAGCACAATATACCATTTTGATCTACCACAATGGACAAAATTGGCCAAAATGATTGCAAGATCTATCATTTTGGAAAACCTAGGATTTCCCACCTTAACCGATCGCTGGTCAACCCTAAACCGATCTTTGGTTACATCTAACAATGTAATCGGTTACCATATATTCATTTTGGTAACCTTTATTGGGGTTGGTTGATCATTTTTCGAGTATGAGAATAGAGAGACCTATATGCAAGCATGAACCGAGCTCTCTCGCACATCCATATATCTTAAATCAACACTAAGCTTGATCGAAGGTTGGGAATTCACAAGAATAACATTCCAGCGTTGTTACCAACCTGAACATTCACCTTTCTTTCTCTGTGCAATCATCACAAAGAACCCCAAACCCCAACTTATTGAGTTTTTACCATCTCACCTCCATCGATGTTGGTCACCTCTAACTGCCGTCGGTTTCCTCTGAACCATCATCAATCCTACCCACACCGACATTGGTCTCTGTGACTGGTAACCCTGCTTATAACAACAACCTAATAACCTTCACCCAAATAACCCAAACCACTCAAAACTTAACCTTGACTTGTCCCAACCACCTTATTCACCTGTCTAACTTCTAGATATGATCATAACCTAGCATGTTAGATTATATTTTCTTATTGTACTTGAATGAGATACCTAAATCATATCAACTACAATATGATATTATTGGTTTACGTTATTTCTTGCATTGACTTGTGTTAAAAAATGGATTGAAAACCATCTAGGAAGTATCACACTTCTTGGATCTAGCATACGCTAGGCAGTCCACTGACATATATTGTTTAATATTCTTCTTGTGGTCTTTTTTTGTATTCACAGGTAGTTCCTCCTAGAAAAAGAAGTTCTCGCAATCAACATTGGATTGGAAAATCAGAGCACGCACATTCTACCTTCCACCTTCATTTCACAGGTATTCCTCCTCACTTTTACCTTGTGTATTTTGCTCATACACACATACCTTATCGGTGAAACAGAAGGAGAACATAATATTGGATAATATGATCAAAGATAAATTTAAAAATGGCCACGTGTTTGGCGCGACACTTGGACTTACCAAGAAGGTCATCAACATAGTATTCCAATATGTCGCAAGCCATGGGGCTGATGGTGTCAAAGGAATACATCAAAATATGGACAAAAAAATGTGAGGATGGCAAGAAAAAAGGTACAAAAAGGTGTTGGGGTAAGCTATGTGATATCCTTCATAGATGAGGAATCGAAAATATGCGTCTTGGGGAAAAAATAAAAGATGGCAACAACGATGGGATTAAGATGAGATATGGTGCCCCGATAGGGAACAAAAACATGACCACAAAGGTGGACTTAAGATGAGATATGGTTCCCTAAGAGGGAACACAAATATCGCCATAAAGGTGGGCTTAAGATGAAATAAAATGATATATTGGATAAGATTGGACAAGATAGATTTAATAATATTTGACAAGGTAAGATAACATATTAGATAAAGTATGACCTCGGTAAGGTGACCCAAAAGATAAGGACAAAACTTAATTGTATTAAGGATTACACATAGGATCGATGCTTCAAACTTGATTAGGGGTAAACATGAAAAGGAATCACATAAAACAATGCACTTGCAACCGATAGCGGTGTTAACACAACCATCGATAGTTAGTTATTCCAAGGATCGTGAGGAAAATGTGGATGATGAGCTTATAAACCTAAGGTTGATATGACAAAGGGTTGTAGATATAACTCATATGTGGGGAGATAGGTTCTCCTTAGGTGGTTGTTGTAGGATTATTCCCAGTTCTAAGAAATATGGTGCAAATTGATCAATGCAGAAATTTTGCTATAGGTTAGAAAGATGATTCATGGGAAGATTACTTGGGATGCTTAATTTTGAATTTTATGTTTTGCTTTTGAATATATATAAGGTTGATCAATTTGGGAAGCCTTCACTATCATGATATAATATGGTAGCTATCCTTTTAGGGAGTGGTGTACATTTTTATTTTTACTTTGGGATTTTACTTTTTTAGATGACAAGAAATGAGATAGCTATCCTTTGAGGGATCAGTCTATACTTTTGACATTTGCTTTATATGAAAAACTATATTTGAGGAGTAGTCAATTTTGGATAAGATACATTTTTCTTAATATGAATATGCGGGAGTTTTGAATTTTTATGGAAGAGTTGGGTATAGCTAAGTAGACCACTTAGGAGGGGATGAGAAGAGGTACAAGTGACACTTGTGTACCCTTAATGTCGTTAAAGTAGGTAGATAATAGGGTGATGAAGGTAATGATTACGGAGTTCACACAAAGAAGGAAGAACCTATTTATAAGGCATATGCTATGGGCAAAGCCATGGTGCCCATATTCAAGGTCATATATATGAAAGTGACGGTAGACCACATAATTCCAAATCATTATAATGAAATATTGTAAAGGACAATTATGGAGGCATCATCATGGAGATGACTAAGTTAACATTAGTAGGATGTTAATAATATAAATTTCACAAGTGCAATTCATTAAGAGGTTTTGTTTTTGGTTTGCCATCAAGAGAAGCCAAATGATAGGCTCTAGACACTGTACCTACGCATGATATTATAATGTCTAATCCGGTTGGGAGAAACATTTACACATGGTCTCTTTTCTAGAGTTGTGATGTTTTGATTTTTATTAAAGGAAAAAGCCACGATATTAAAGTCACGCTCTTTTAAATGTTTTTTATAAGCGCGTTTGATGTGATCTTGATAGACTTGATGATGCTTAAGAGTGATAAGGTGGCTTTATTCTAACAAATTGAGTTGAGGTAGATGCTCTTGATGATATATTTGTTAGAGACAAAGTCATGAAGAGAAATGTGTAAATATGGGATTTGGAATTCAAGAGGAATAATGAATTCTTATCCATAGACAAGAGAGAAAGGAGTAGAACCCATAGAGGTGCATATGCTAGTCCGATAGGACCAAAGGGTGAAGGGGAGATGAATATGCCAATTATGACCTGATCTATCAATAGTCATGGAAATAATATTGTGATGGATTTTGTTAGTTGCTTTGGATTGGCCATTAGCTTGGGGATAATATATAAAAGAGAAGCTAAGATTAATATTTAAATAATCATAAAGCATTTTAAGATCTTTATTTTTGAAGGAATTTCCATTATCTATGATGATTTCGTGAGGAATGCCAAAACAAAAAATGACGTGTTGATGGATGAAGTTCACGATTTGGTTAGCTTTAGTGGAGGTGAGTGGAATGAATTCCACCCATTTGGTAAAATATTCAGTGGTAGTGATGATAGAGTGATGATGCTAAGAAGAGTGTGGATTGATGGTGCTAATGAGATCAAGGCCCCATTGTGAAAAGGGCTAAAGGTCCCGAGTGGCTATAAACCCTAGCTAGGAATGCATATAAGATTGGAATGTTGTTGGCATTTAATGCATTTCTTTACATAGTCACAACAATCTTGATTGAGAGATGGCTAGTAATAGCTCAAGCACAAAATGCGTTTGGCCATAACCAAACTACTAAAGTGTCTACCACAAATGCTTTGTCATGAAATTCTTGGATATCACAGGTAGATTCATGAGATTTAAGGCATCAAAGAAGGATACCATCAAACCCATGTTTGTAGAGGATTTCGCCATGGATAACATATTAGTTAGTGCGTTCAAGGAATGACCTCTTGCCATTTTTGGATAGGTTGGAGGGAATGATAGATTGTAGGGAAAATTTTAGTGGTGAATTTTCGTAAACTCGTGAATATTCGAGTTTTTAGAAATTGGAAATGGAAAATTTTCAGCAGTTGACTACCACCTAATTCGCTAAAAATTTCAGCCAATAGGTCCTTAGTATGGGCCATTTTCCTAGTATTTACACATATAAATGAACTTATGCATGTAATTTCCAATGTTTCAAATCAACCTGTGCACATATTCACCGAAGTATACTACTATACATAATGCCTAGGTATATGTATAATACATATACAACCATCCAACCTTTTGCAACGTATTTTTTCTCGAATTCAAATATCAACCTATCCAATCTCTACCGGTCATACTACAAGATTTTCCACCCGACCTAAATCTATCCAACTACAATCCGTATAATCGTAAGCCATACAATTAAAATCCTTCCAAACCCAATCCATCCAACCACCAACATTTAACTACAAACTTTCAAACAAGGCATTTAATTGTAAGCTTTCTAACCGTAATCCATCCAAGAATAAGTGGTCTAGTTATTAGTTGTCTAACTACAAGCTTTCTAACTAAATGTCATCCAACCGTAAGTTGTCAAACTATAAGCCGTCAACCCAAATCGACCAAAGGTGAGCCATCCAACTATAATATCCCTTAGCCTTCCAAAGCTTATTTGTCGACCCTAAGCTCATCCGTCCATGTTTGGCGATATATCCATGGATTCTATAATGCAGGGGTAAGAAGGTTACTTCTATTAAAAAAGAGTACCAAGACATTGTTTGGCTATTTTGGAAACTCACAAAAATGAAGGTCAGATCTGGATCTACCGAAAATGGTTTTACTATCTACTAATTTACATAAATTTTATTATTATATTTTTCATACTATGTTTCAAATACTCTTTGCACTCTTGTTTTATGTTTATTTAGTGGTATTAATAATATAAATAATTAATACTATTTTTGTAACACTTTTATATGTAGAAATTTCTCAAACACCTTCACAAACTAATCCGTTTCTAGATGTCGATGATCCTTTATATGTTGATGAAAAATTTGTTCCCTTGATGACATCGAACTAGAAGAAGATTCATCAAATTCTCATCCAACACCAACAATAGAGGAAGCTTCTACTCCAATGTTTGTTTCCAAAAAAAGGAGACGTGAGGATCAAGATATTCCTGTTGAGAACCCAAATGCACAAGTTGAAGTCAAAGAAAATAAAAACAAAATCTATAAGAAGAAAGAGGACAAACTGGACAATAGGAAGGACTTTCAAGTTCAACTAGGCAGCCAAATATCCTTTTATTGAACTTGTGGAGCTGAAAAATGGTAATGATGTTCCAACTCAATGTCAATGTAAAATATGTAGTTGGAAACAAGGGAAAGATCACACAATGCAACTCAAACTAGACACCATTGAAAAACACTATGGGAAAATATATATTTCCCAAAAGAAAAAGGATGGGAGCATAGTAAGATCTCATAAATGGAAAAATGTAAAAGATTGTTTGCATGTAAAATACGCTAGAAGAATATGAAAAAGAACAAAAATGTTTGAAAAATCTAAATGAAAAAGGTGGCACAATTGTAGAAAAATTGAGCAAAGCTATGGAGACTAAAATACAAGCCAAAATTATTCAATTTGCTACTATATTCCATATATTGAAAAAGGAAGACCCATTTCATATTTCTCAGGAAATAAAATTCTATATCAGTTATTGGCTTACAGAACATTCCTCAATCACATTAGTCAAATACCAATGGCTGGGAAATTGCAAAATGTATTTCTCTGGTGGAAAAGGAGGATCTGAAAGAGTCTATTAAAAATGCAAAGTTTATTTCCCTTTTAATTGATGAGGTTACAATAGTGGACAATACTTCATGGGTTTGTATTCATGTATACACATTTGCAAATGAAGTAAGAAATACCCATCTCTTAACAGTTCATAAAATGAGTGAAAATTGCAATTATGAAAACATTTACAAATTGGTGGTGTCAAGTTTGAAGGATATTGCAGGTATGGATGATTTTTCCATTGCAATGAAGTTAGTTTGTGTTGGAACTAATGGTGCAATTGTAATGGAGGGGAAAAAATTGGTCTTTGCATATGACTACGAAATTTTTTTCCCTATATGATTTCAATTCATTGCATGGCTCACAGAATGAATTTGGCCTATAAAATTGTGAGCACATTCGAAAGTGTTGCCAAAGTGGAGGAGTTGATCCGTGATTTGCATGCATATTATTCTAGCAGTCCAAAGAGATTTTTAGAATTTCAGAAATTTGCAATTGGATTGATAGATGGGAAAAATCTTCTCAAATATGTAGATACCAGATGGATTTCAATGTATGAACTTGCTTGTAGAATATTTGAAGAATATCCTTCATTGACAAGTTTTATGTATAAATACCATAGGGATGTAGATAAAGCTAAAGATCTATTGTATTGTCTAACAGACATTGAAAATTTACTTACACTATGTGGTATTTTTTCAATGTTGAAGGAGATAAATGTTTTGACAAAGCATGCGCAAGAGCATTGCATCTACATAACATACTTCATAAGACTAAGAAAACATGTGTGCTTGAGTCTAGATAGTTTATATTTTTCAGATGGAAGTTTTTAGGGTCCTATTTTTGAAAGTCTGGAATGCATTAACAGACCTTAAGAATCCCAGTTGCTTCTTAAAATTCAATATACATGATCATCTCTATATAACAACACATGGAAAGAGATACCACTTCATACTTTTCAAAAAAGAGTAGATTTGGTTGGGTTAGAGATGGAAGAAGTAAGAGTGACACATAATTTATTTGAAACAATATTATCTGACACTTGAAATAAATTAAAAAAGATTTCTCAATCTCTATCTACAGAGATCCGTGAAATATTCAAAAAGGATAAATTACTTGAAGCAATGGGAGTTGTCAATCCACAATTTTGGAATACAACTGGAGGCACACTTCAAACATCCATCAGTAATTTATTTATCAAATACATGACTAATCTAATGGACCATTTATGTAAGCACAAAGAGATAAATGGAGTTTTTGTTGAAGGTATTTTACAAAAAAGTTACTTAGTTCTCAGTCACAATATTTTTCTACCACTATGCTAGAGCAATTTTAGTTTCTAGACGAGCCAAATGAAAATGGTTCCATTAGAAGACTTTGGAAGAAGATTTATTCAAGTAGTATTTTGTGAGAGGATTTGAGTGAGTATATTTAGCTATATGAACTTTGTCAAACAATGATTTTGGGTTCTATCGAAGATGAGAGGGTATTCAGTGCATTTTCCTTTGTAAAGTCAAAAGTCTGAAACATATTGGATAGGAATTTAGAAATTTTTCTAAGATTGTATGTATCCAGTTACTCTGTGGAAAATTTTCCTTATGAGAGAGCACTTGCATTATGGAATTCACTCGTATAAAGAAGAGGAGTTGGTAACATCTGGTCGATCCACGGGATCCAAAACATCCACCGAACATGATTTTGATTCAGTTCAATTCCAGGACACAAATGAATGAGTTGATCTAGGAATGCTTAAATTTCCATAATTCTAATTTCTTGCATACTTCTTGATGTTATTACTAATGATTTGATATATTGATTTATACCATGTTCATTAATGATAATCAACTAGTCTTAATAGAGTTTATTTTTTACTTGTAACAAACTTGTCTTTTTATATTTTGTTTTATTATTGAAATAAAGACTGATTTATTTGGATCCATTTGTGTGATTATCGATTAATGTTTTACATCTGCATGAAATGTAAATATTTTCAAACAAACACAAACTAAGTGTCTTAAACCATGCTTTACTATTTACATCTCCAAATAGTAACATAAAAAACATTCATAGTAAGCAGAAATCTAATTACAAGTTTGCATATTAAATTTTTGAAAACTTTCAATAAATGCAATACAACAGTAAATATAGTTCCAATTAAAAATTATTCTTGTATTCATTCTATCAAGAGGTGGATTACTTTATGAAGACATACATGTTTTCATAAAGCATTGTTGGCCAATACAATTACAAAATGGTGGGTTGTCAATGGTTTTCAAATCTTTTGGGAAAGTTCTGTCATATAAGAACACATTACAAGGGAATCCTCTTTTTTGCCTATGATTTTGAATCATAGTTGTCCTTATGTCTGCCACATGGAATAAAAAAGAAAAAAATTGGTTGCCCACTATCTTTTAATTCCTACGCCATGTCGAATTGTGACAACACACCTGTCACATGGTGAAACTAACTACTTTTTTCATTTTTATGTTATAGGGGAAGCTTGATATTTTTCTTACACAAGAGGTAGAGTTTTCTCAGTTTGTATAGTTCTCTTTGCTAAAACTCCTTATTCCTATAAATCCTCTGCTATGGTATTGATATTTTAAAGAATATTATGCTCCTCCCTTACAACATCTCCGATGAAAAAAGTGATGGATCAACATCTGTATTTTCCTTCAGTAATATTTTGGATCCATCTTATGCTCCTTGATTATCCTTTTCAATGTATTATTATTTTTATTTAATAATACAATTTTTTCCTTCAACTGTATAAATGCATTCAAGCTTTTGTAGGCATTCTTCAAATGTGCATCAAATAAAGTTACTTCTTTCTTTAAATTTTCATATTTTTCCAAGAGAAATACAAATGTATTATTATGTTAGATAAATCTTAATGATTTATTGTAATTCTCATAATATCACGATTTTAAGGAAAATCATCTTCCGATCATCTGTTAGTGGAGTTTTATTTTGTGGAGGAGGAGGAGAGTCCATTATTTCCTGTACATCTTGTTACACTTGTGGATGAGGAGGTGGAGTAGATTGTATCATACCATGCATGTCAAAATAGTTACCCTTCTCTACGTCACCACTATCAAATCCCAAAAATGCATTGTCGAGCTCGATCTAGTTCAAAATCTAGGTGTCAGTTGTATTAAAGACACCACCTAGTGAAAAACTAGGAAATTCAAAGGTTACTGGATGATGTGTTCTTGTAGATTCTGTAGGAAACCTTATATTATTGCATGTAAATTTTCTTATCATTTATACAGTACGTGTTGGCGGTATTAGAGGCCTTTTTGGAATATGTTATGAAGGTCTATTCACTGCAAGAAGCAAACTACAATGTATTAGAAAAATAATCATTATACCCTTGTAAATACTAAATAAAATATTTGTAAGTAAAAAAAGATGCTAAATATTATTAATTATACATTACCTTGCATGCTCGGAGATGTGACCATTCGATCTTGACACTGAGAATGAGTTTGATCTAGACCGTCAAACTCGAAACTTTTTGAAAACAAAAAATGTAGAAATATTAAAATATTGTACCACTTATAGAATAGATAGCTTGTTTATGGTTCCTCCTAGTAGCTTAATTAATTATTATAAACAATAAATTTTATACCGTAGAGAAGTGTGATGGCATAGAAGATAGGAGTGGTGGAGCTATCAACCCCTAGGTCATTTTTGATGAGGAAATCATATTGGGGTTGATTCCACCGAATCCATATCAAAATCACCAAAGACCTTGTGAGGGATTTTCCCAAGCAATAACCTCCTTATGAGATATTCCAGCCATAATTCTTCTCTACAAAAGATAAAATTACTATTATTATTGCATTCAAAAATAATTAATCATTATAATGTGAAAATTAATTGTTACATGTTTGTAGTCTGTTTTCTTACTCAAAACCCTATACGCACCTTTGGTACATCACTTAGGCATGATTTGAGTGCTCACCCAAAGCATGCAAAGGTACTACGTCCCTCTTTTTATACCGAGTTTATCAAGGTGATAGCACTTAGCGAGTTCATACAAGTATTCTATATCCATAACAAGTAATTAAAGGTAAAAAATAACATGAAATAGATCACAACCATAGTGCATAATAAATTAAACAAGGATCAAGACCAGATTTACCATGCAGTAACTAGTAATAAATATGTCAATAACTAGTAACCATCCACAATGATCCATTCTATTAAGTCATAGGAAAACCAATAGTTGAATACATCATAATAGTCATCACAAAGTCATGTTTGTAAGTGCACTAGCAACATAACTCTATTACATCTAGTCATACATGATCTCCCTAAACCATGGAAATCAATACATATATATAGGTAGTCGGGACTTTCCCTTCATTACTCACGCACTCTCAAAATAGGCTGCATGCTAAAAATAGCCATGTGTTGCTACAAAAGCAACCAAGGAAGCATGCAAGCTTCGCCTAATAATAGATTACCTATAATTAACTCTAGATATAATCCTATTATTAGCTCAAACTCTGCATGACTCTTCAACTTCCACTTGGTCCCAAAATAGCTTGGCATGTCTTCCAAGTCTTCTATCAAAGTGTATCCAACACTCAATCCATTCTTAGTGCATTCTTGCAAAAACAATTAAGTCTCGAACTCCAAATTTCCTCGGCGTGCCCTATAACCATTGATCTTATGTGCACACCTACGCACCTAATTTTTACGTGCCCCGATCTCATGTGCCTTGTAACTTAGGCATAAACTTTTCTAGCCAACATTAACCCACACTAGCTTTGCCTGGGCTTCGCCTCGGTAATGGGTAATCATGCATTATCTCCAAAAATAAAGAATAAGGAATAAAATAATGTCTATACATAATGAATGAACATATAACAAAAAGATTTTGGGTGCTCTATTCCTCTGAAGGCAAAAGTAACTTAGGGTACTCACTCTTAATTTTGTGTCTAACTCATTCCAGTCACTGAGCACATTTTTGTCTTTTCAGGGATGTTTGCAAGTACTCCTTCCATCTCATCTAAGGTCATATTCTCACCCTCATTCTGTAGCACCCTAAGAACATTCACTAGAATTAATATCATCCCATCCATTACATCCATATGTTAGGCTATAAGTTTCCCAATTTCCTTTATCTTTTCTTTGTGAGGGTCTCAGGCTGCTATGGGTGCATCATGATTTAATGCTAACAATGTTAGCCTCTCCTCACACCCAAGAATTTCATTGTTCTTCGTAACAAGAACCTCATTTTCCTCGGCCAACATCCTTGTCTTAATGATTTCCTCAAGTTCTGCACACATATTTAACATCGAGTTTTCCTTCTTCATTTCATCCCTTAGTGTTTGGAGAAAAGATTCATACCCAATGATCGACGCACTATTATAGCCTTAGCTCTTTCCTTCTATGTTACAATATATTCCTCTTTATGTGCAACCATCTCTGTGGTCACTGCAGCGTGCCCAATTAATTCTTTATTAATAAGTGAACACGGTGTATATCGGGGATTTCGCGCTTGTTACTGTCCAAGTTAATGCACCAAACTAAGTGAAAAACTCCAATGAAATTGATACGATGGACAAGATCTGAAGATGTAGATGGATAAGGAAGCCGATGTAGATAAGACGGCGCACACGAGCAAGTCTCGCACGGTAGATCCAAGTAACTGCGAGACACCGATGCTTGTGAGAAAAAGACCACGTTAAAAGATATTTAAGTGGACTACTCGAGAAGCGGATTCGGGAAGCGATAGGCTCCTGGCGGATGTCGATCCACGTTTTCAATTAAGTAAAGAAATATACATGATAAAATATGTACATAGAGGACTAGATTTTCTGATCAAAGTAATAAACAGAATCTAAACAGTAGGCAAAAAGCAACAGAAAACAGGGAACTGTGAAAAACAAAGCTGGATTTGTGTTACCTGCGTCTTTTTACCTGTCTGCAGGGAGATCGGCGTCGATTAGGTATAATCGGCGTCGACTGTTTGAAATCAGCGTCATTAATCGATGCGAGATCGCGTCGATCGATATAGATCGACGCGTCGATCCGAGATGAAGTGCGAGAAGATTTGGAAATCGGAAAGCGAAGGCCAGATCGTCAACGTCTACTGGATCTGCGGAAGCCAGGAGAGATACTAGCAAGACTCCACCCGTGCTGGGTGCAGGAAAAGAGTCACCAGAAAATCAATGGAGACGTGAGATGTTGATGTGATAAGAGCAGAGTAACGGTGCTCCTCTCAGGGATTGATTCGGACAAGATCCGCTCTCATTCGATACACTTGATGCTAAAAGATCTCTCGTTCTCTCTCTTACAACCTGTGTCTCTGTGTCACGATCTGTCTCTCTCTCTCTCTCTCTATTTTTTCATTTTCCTCTCCTTCCAGAACTGAGTTCTGGGCTTCCATTTATAATCGGTGCCACTCCGAAAAATCAGCGTCGACCGAGTACCGGTCGGCGCCGATCACGGAACAGACTCCCGAGACGGCCAAAATGAACGATTTCTGGAAAGATAAGAGTTATCCCTCCACCTCAAATACGGGAAATATCCCGCTTTGGGAGGAGGAGAAATAGGGGTGATATATGGATAGGATAAATATGGGGTAGATAAGTGGTTAGGATACATGTGAAGAGGTGTAATTAAATAGTTAATATTTAATTACTCACGGGTAAGACATAATGGGGTGAATTAAACTTAGGATAGGTGTTTAAATCACAAATCGAATAATATCCCAAGGGGATAGTGGTGATATAAACGTGCCCCAGGTTACCTGAGAGAGCAAACGCACACTTTGATTGGATAATCAATTTTAGGTGTCTACACACATACATGACCTATAAAATTTTTAGAGGGGACCGATAGGTCTGTTTCATAAACATCTAGATGCGCATCTATAATATCCTTCCCCAAATTTTCTCGTGAAATCCAGAATGTTCTTCTGTTTTTCTTTATCCTTAATCCACCCCTTAGACAACCTCTCCACTTATTCTTTCATGCTCTTATTCTCTTCCAACAAAGTTCTTAGCGAGATGGATTTATCTATATTCATGCATGCCAATTTAGTTGTTATTTTATTCAATACATTACTTATTCTGTTCTTTAGTAAACTTTGTGGGCCTAATGGTCCAATATATGGCTTGGTATTTCTTCATAATTTTCCTCTTAATACATGCATCTTATTTTACTTGAAATTCAAGCTCATCAATATGAGTTTGCATGCTCTAAGACAGTTTCTTCCTAGTGTGCAAGTCGGCCTTCAGGGCCCATGAACTCCCATCCATAAAGCTCCTCGGGTTATAAAGAGCTTTAAAACGTGACATGAATGATCTTCATGGGATTATTAATATACCTAGTTATGGGAGCTTTTATACATCTCCCTATCTCTCCTAAGTGCCTTCCCTTAGGAACATGCACCTTATTGGTGCTCAATTTGATCTCACCCCGTTTGTCCTTGAAATTATTCAATTTGTGGGCTCTGTCATGTTTTCTATCTCCCCGTATTGATGCATGAAAAATATATCCTCCATTTTGTTATCATGATCAATCCCTTCCTTGGTCGAGGATCACTTAAAAGTCCAGATTTTTTTTTTTCCTCTGTCCATGAGAAAGATCTGTAACTTGGGCGAAAACTAGGTTTTTTCCCTTCCTTCCATTTTCCATAGTCACGTTTTGTTGTCCCTATCATTTTTGTCCCAAATATATGTGGAAACGTGATTGGAAACAACTCGAAATATCATATTTGGGCCTTATATCATTTCCAAATTCTCTGTCTTGAAAGAAAGATTCATTTCTGGGCTTAAATGGTGATTTTCTTGCATTTTTACGGTTTGTGGTGTGTTTTCCTTGTTAAATTTACATCTCAACATCTATGGAAATGTGGACCTTCTAGTTGGATGTGGCTCGGCAGGAAGTTTGAAAACTCTAAGGCTTACTTGAACTCAAAAATTTTCCACGTGGAGGGCCGACGCTCATTTGAAAATTTCCTTTTGGTTTGACCATGGAAGTTGTGCCTGGGAGACACGTGGAGGTTTCCACTACCTTGCCCAGACTTAGAAATTTTTTTCATGTGGCTGGTATAGTTTTGGTGGACCATGGACACGTGGAGGGCTAACACTCATTTGAAGATCCACCTCAGGGTCCCACCTTAACAATTGCGATAAGGAGAAATGTGGAGGCTTCCACTGGATCCGCTCTATACTTAAACTTTTCAAAACAATTTTGAAAGGCTTGGGACACATGGAGGGACCACGCCTGTTTGGGGACCGGCCCCTAATTTTTATTTTGAAGAAGCGCCAGAGGACACTTGGAGGCTTCCACTCACTCTGCCTTTTCTTGGACTTTTCAATGGCCAAGGAAAACTATCTCGGACCCTAGACACATGGCACCTTCCATTGATTTTCAAATTTCTTAACAACTCTACCGAACTGAGACACGTGGTGAGTGCGCACTTTTTGGGGTCTCCGCTTTTGGGGACCATACCAAAGGTGTGTCATTGAGACACATGGAGGCTTCCATTGGCTCCTTTTTACTGAGACTTTTTCAAAGGCCAAAAGGCATTTTTCTTGGGCCCAAGGCACGTGGGAGTTCCTTGCTTGTTTGGAAACTTTCCCTTGTACTTCTCCTTTATAGTTGCACCAAGGAAACATGTGGACGACTATAATATAAAGTAGAGAAGGGGAAAAATCAATGGTTGTTGTGCATTTCACCTGTTTTTCCGCCATTTTTGCTCCAAGAATCTGGAGATGCGAATACACACTATTTTTCATCTTTTTTTGATGAAATTCCTTGTCTTTTTGTCTGCAAAGTGCCATTGAATGGATTTGAAACTTAATTTATGAGTCCAAGGATTGTTAAGATCGATATTTTGAAGTTGGAATTGCTCGGGAACTTGTAAAAATGTGAATTACCAGAGAAGATGGATGTGGGGCAGAATTGTAGAGGAAAGAGAGGGAAAAGGATGAAATGATGAAGGTTGCAGGTGTCAAAGGATGGAAAAGGTGTTGCCTCGAGAGTGAAAAGGATTACTGTCAGATCCAACTATGTAGAGCCTCCGGAAAATGATTAAAATGGGGATTTCTCACATGACAAAATAAGAATGATTAAAATGAATGTCAAAAAGGTTGTGGCATGGCATCCTAGTCATTAGTCGAGGGCCCAAGAAATGTGATCAATTCATAATTGATCCACCTGGGAGCTTTTGGATGTAAATTTGTTAAACGTCACTTTTTGAGGAAAATTGGTAACAAGAAATCCCTCGAATATTCTTATTTTTGTGGGGAAAATTTGGGATGAGTGAGTGAGTGAAATGTATAAATGCAATGAGAATACTCTTGCAAAAGGTCGGGGGTTGAATTCTTAAGTGAAAATTTGAGAAAGCTGTCTTCCTGAGAGACCAATCTGAAATACCTAGTTAATTTATTCTGTGTTAGATTTTCTATCATGTCAAGTTAGTTGCATATGTATAGCCATTGACGAGAACTGAGATTACTCTGGAAGATTTCCCTTGATGATGAATCCAAGCAATTTTGAAATTAATTTGTGTCAATCTCTAGTGATCAAATTGTGTCTGCTTTGTGTTTAGAATGTCTGCAAATGGTTTCTTTTGTTCCTATTGCAATCTTACATTGAAATCTTTGTGAAATCACACAGATCTCCTCCTTATGATAGTTTAGTGGCATTTATAATTTCATTTTAGGAAGAGCCTTCTTCTTGTGATGAGATAAACAAATTCAAAATCACTCCATTGTCATTTGTTGATAAAGATTGTCTGTAAGGCTTAGGGTGTACCTTATGTGTCATTGATTAGAGATTTTGGTGTTTAATTGAGTCTTCTAACTCAAGCCTTTGTGCTATATTCTCAAAGATTGTGTGAAAATGTGTTGATCTGGGCCTCCATTGAAGCACACCTTCTGGTTGAAGGAACGTCTTAACTATTCTGAAGCTTTATGTTGTTGAGTTGTCCATTGTTGTGAAGTTTCTCAAAGATCTAGTATAATAAAATTTATCTTGCTTAATATCCCACCAAAATCATTCAAAACCATGAATCCATCCTAAACTACCCTGTTTCCCTGTATATCCACAAAGGAACAAAATCTATTTACTAAAATATATATAACAATCAGGATTTAATAATGTCTTTAGTAACCTTAGCCTTGTTTTGAAAGTATCTCCATCTTTTAGAAGTGACAACTCTTGAGAGTTGAATTATGGAGTATTGACCATACTTTCCCAAGGTTTTCTTCATAAAATTTGTGTAAAAGAAGGATACCTCCATCTCCTTCATCAAACAAAGGTTTCACTATGGGTCCTCTCACCCTAATTGAAGAGGCACAACCTAAAGTAGTGAGGATAGGTAAAATCCTCTTGTAAGTGTTATCCATCTCTCCAATAATCTGAGTGACAAACGGCCAATTAGATCTTATCCCCAGCTAAAAAATGACACACATTATGATCTATCTGTCTCTAAGCTCCATGTCGAATCTGTGATGCTGCTCAGCTTGAAAAGGAGAACATATTTTTATACAACACTCGTGGCACATTGTTGGGGAAATGGTTGTTGGTGACTCTTTGAAGTATTTGAACAAAGGTGTATATGTACAGACCCTTGTAATACTTCTTACACATGTTGTGTGCTAATACATTGTTGAAACATCATTATCTATTCAGATATGTAAGAATTGTTCAAAGTTGTGAGTTCTGAGTGCAATATTTTCAAAGCTTATACGCTTATTGCACTAAAGTTTTTGTATCATCATTGATAAATTTGGGTAGAAGAAGAGTAAATCTTGTAAGATTTGCATGAATATGGTATTGAAAGACATTTGATAGGTCTTTCATAGTGCATTTCATAAACTAAGGTGAAAATCCTTAGTCGCGACTCCATGTTGTTTAAATTCTTAATAAATACCAGTGTCTTAACATATATCAAGTAAGATTTTTCATTAATCTCTACAAAGTTGGAAGGAAGAAGATCTATCTTTGCTAGGGACCCTAGTAGAAGGTTGTTTTCAAGAGCTGGGAAAGTCTAATTCAGAAGGAAGAAGAATTTGGAAGGTTGTTGGAGATCAAACATCAAGAAAAGAGATATCCATTGGTGAAACTGATCACTTGTGATTGAAGATTGCAATACTTCCTCAAGTGCTTTTGAATCTTAGGTAGTCTCTTTGTTGAATTGAATTCTCCATCTGGAGAGGGTCCTTCTTTTGTATTTGAAAATTTTCTTCTCAATCTACCCCGGTATTTTCCAAATCTGATAGAGTTTTCCAAGAAACAGAGCCTTTAGAGGGCATTCATTCTGAAAATTGCATCCTTGTACCACACAGACCCCTCACTCCTCATCATTATGTTTCTCTTGTAAGATCACCTCCTCAAAATAATATGGCTCAGCCTCCACCCATACCTCCATTTGTTGTTAATACTTTTGGTCCCATCAATTTTAGAGGTATGGCTGGCTATCCAAATGTTGTGCCACAAGATGTAAGAAACAAATTGCCTAAGTTTCAAGGAAATAATGCAATCACTAGTGATCAACACTTGAAGCTCTTTGTCAATATGATGGAGGACTTTGAAATAGAATTTGAGGATGTATACATTAAATTTTTATCCATACTCTAGAAGAAGATGCAAGGGACTGGTATAAATATTTTACTAGATAATTCCATTGATTCTTGGATAGAGATGAAGAATGATTTTAGAATGTAGTATGGTGATAAAATAGACCCTAGGTTTCTTTTATCAGAATTTGAAAATATAAAAAAGAATCTTAATGAATCAGTGCATGATTTCAATACAAGATTTAACAAAACATTGAGAATATACTGTTAATTTGAGGCCATGTGATGAATCATGTCTGATAAAGTATTTAGATGCATTTGATAAGAAAGTTTCTTACTATTTGAGGGATAAGAACCCTGGAACTTTAAGGCAGGCCTTTACCATGGCTCTACAAATTGAGAACAACATTAAAGTAGTTGGAAAACCTCCTAAGAGGGAGGGTGTTAAACTGATCAACCTAGAGAAGCCTCAATCAAGTAAGGTTGTGGATCTTGAGGAAGTTGTAAAGACTTTGGTTAGAGCTGTCAAAGAAATCTCTTATAAGCTAGCCAAGGTAGAGAAAGGAATTGGACAAGGTTCTCAAGGTCAAGCATAGGCAACAAGGACAAGAAAGATTTGCAAATCATCCTAGAAATGATCAGAGATTTGATGATAGAGGTAAAGGACCCATGGGAGCTAGACAACCCCAAGCTAGGGAAAATAGAGTAGTGCCTGATCCTCTAAATGCTAGAGTTGTTATTATTGAAGAGACAAATAAAATTGATTGGTGTGACAAATGTTTCTTACCCCACCCACCATGTGAAGTAGATCAGAAAGTTGAAGAGGCTAAGATGATGATGATAACACTGATGATGATGCATGCATGGTGGATGCTTCTACAAGCTCACAACAAGGATCAACTTCAACTAAAGTAATAAGTGCAAGAAATGCTGTAAGTTTTTGGGATTGCATTCATTGGGTACCTCTTCTTCCTCCCTCTCATACTTTAGAAATAGATATGGTACAAGATTTTGAACTTCCTAATAATGATTTTGAGTACCTAAGAGCTTTAATGATTAAGAAGTATGATGGAGGAATCCCATCAGAAGAGGATAGACAATTGTTAATGAATGTTTTTGTTGCCTAAGAAAATGAGTATAACACAAGAAGTAAAGCTGTCAAAGGGGTAGGCCTCAAGACAAAACCAAAACCCAGTTCTCACCAATGTCTCAAAAGAAACTCCAAAGAAAGATGCATCTAAAAAGGCCTTGTTATCTCAAGTAGAATCGGTGTTCCCACCCATGCCCAAAATGTGAAAAATATTGTGCCATCCGATGAGTTTGTCAACCTTTCGAAATCTTCTTTTCCTAAATACATTCCTTATGACATTGCCCAAGTCTTGAGTCGATCAAGATTTTGTCCCAATTTTGAACTACTTAGGATTCCTGAGCACAAGAAGAGGGATTTTGAGTATTTGGGATTGGAAGAAGATAGGAGTACCCAAGGAAGAAATATAAATAATCTAAACACTCCTCCTCCAACCGTTATAGACCTAGAAAAACCACCAACATTGGAGGAGATAGGTGAACCACCTGAAGTATACTTGGGAACATCTTTGGTTGAGTCTCAATTAAATGTTGATCCATTTTTACAACACTGATTATTAAAGATAGATTGTTGCACAATTGTATGTTTGATTCCGGAGCATCATGTAATGTTATGCCTATAGAAGTCATGAATGAATTGAACATTAAAGTGACATCAACTTATGGTAAGTGTGTACAATGGATTCTAGAGAGGTGCTAGTTGTAGGATGTGTAAAAGGTTTGGTGGTACAAATTGTAGCTTATCTGGGTAAAACTTGAAACTTGATGTTGTTATTGTTGATTGCCCTACCAAATGGGGCATGTTGTTATCAAGAAAGTGGGCTGCAAGTGTTTGGGGAAGTGTTAGATGGATATGTCTTTTTCCACCATTCCAATTGAAGGCAAGCTTGTAAAGATGTATGGAGAGAATAAGATGTTGCACCTCATTGAAGATCCCGATAATGCCTCTTATGAAGTGTTGTATGCTGATGTAGATGTTGATAACTTTGTTGGGTTTGTTGATGGCAAAGAGCATAAGATTGATCAATGTAAATGTATTGAACAAGTAGGTTTACCTTAGACCTTGTTATTTGATGGAGCTTGTTCCAAGTTTGGAAATGGTGCTAGCATTGTTTTGATTTCTCCAGGCTAGAAAGAGTTTGTTTTTTCTTTCAAACTCAAATTTGAATGCACTAACAACATTGCTGAATATGAAGCATTGTTATTAGGTTTGAGAATTGCATGGAAATATGGTGTAAAGGATATCATTGTCAAAGGATATTTAGAACTGATTGTTAAGTAGATTAGAAAATTATATGCTACTAAAAATTAGAGAATGAAACAATACAAGCATGCAGTCTAGGATTTGATTGAAATGTTTGACTCATTTAATATTATGCACCATGATAGAAAGTTTAATGTTGTTGTAGACAAGTTAGTAGTGCTAGGATCCAGATTTGGAAATTGTACAGTATCTCCATTTTGTGAGTATGATGTTGAATTACAAGAAGCCTTTTCAAATGTTTTCTTTTTCTTTAAAAACACCATTGCATCTGATCTTGTTCTAGAAGGATGATAAAAATTTTCTGAGAGACCAATTACCTTTTTAATAAGGCATTACCAAGGAGTTGAGTTGCTAAAGGAAAGGAACCATCATGGAAGAAGAAAACATTTTACTTGGTGAAAACACGAACAAAGGTTTTTAGACCTTACATCTTGAGATCTAAAGTTGTTGCTTATGTTCCCACACCATGGTGAAAGGTATCTTATGTAGAGATGGAGGTCTCAAGAAAAAGATGCGAGATGGGTAAAAAGTTATAGGAATATGACATGGATATCCAAACCACAAAATGTATAAGAGGTTTGGGCTTAGCTAAGCTTATGGTTGAGATCAACTTGCAAACTATTGAGGTGAATGAAGTAGAAGGAGAAAGGGTTTATGTCCTTGAAAATTTGTAAGCTCAAGAATGGTACAAAGATATGATATTTATCTTAGAAATCTATGCTTTGCAACTGAACATTTGAGTAAAAATGAGAAAAGAGCTCTTAATTTAGCCTCCCAAAAATATGTCATTTTGATTCTAGGTTAGCTTGGAAGAACCACATGGTGAAGGAGTGCTCTTGAGATGCATTGCATTGAAGATGAGGCCCCAAAATAATTTGATCTTCCATGGAGGAGTTTGTGGGGGACATTATTTTTGGAAGAGTTCAACACATAAAATCTTAAGGGATGGTTATTGGTGGCAAACTCTCTTTAAAGATACAACTCTATTGGTTAGGAAATGTGAAAGTTATTAGCATTTTTCTGGAAGAATGAAAGCTTCAAGCTCCCTTCCTTTCTGAACATGTGTCGATTAAAGCCCCATTTAGACAATGGGGAATGGATTTCATTGGGGAAATTTATGATCCTTCCAAAGTGATGGTCATAAATGGATTCTTATAAACACCGATTATTTCACTAAGTGGGGGGAAGCAATCCCCACCAAGAAAGAAACACACCAAGTTATCATGGACTTCATGCTGAATCAAATCATATGTAGATTTGGAGTGCCAAATTTAAGATTGTTGATTGATAATGCCATGAGTTTGAGCCAAACCTTTGGTGGTAATGTGCAAAGAGTATGAAATCAATTTGACATATGCTTCTAACTACAATCCCCAAGGAAATGGACAAGTTGAGTCTAATAATAAAAACTTGTTGAAGATCATTAGAAGAACCTTGGAGATGAACAAAAGAAGTGGGGTGAGTAACTTAAGTTTGTTATTTGGGCTTGACATAATCACTATCAAAAGAGCTCTTGGTAAAAGCCCATTTGAGTTGGTATATGGAACTCAAGCTTTTTACTGCCCCCTCATTTACAATTGTCTTCATTTCAATTTGTTTAAAAAATTGAAGATCAAGAAGTTAGTTCCATATGATGCTCAAATCAATAGATTATTGAGTTAGATGAAGAAATAAGGGCATCCCATAGTGGCATGTGAAGTTAAGAGAAAAGTTGAAGAATTTATTTGACAAGAAGGTGACTCCAAGAGCTTTCAAGCATTGGGGATCTTGTGCTATTATGGGATAGAAGCATGAAGATAAGGGCAAGCATGGTAAATTTGATGCATTATGGATGGGCCCTTATTCAATTGATATTTGAATTGGTGAAAATACCTTCTTCCTAAAAGACTTAGATGGGGAACTAATTGAATTTCCTGTTAATGGCAGGCATTTGAAACATTTCCTTGATTGATTTCTCAGAATCAAGGTATACTCCATTGTACAGTGTATATTCTTTTGGTTTCTTTCTTCTTTTCATGTTTTTCTATTTTTGTTTGTCCTTGGTCCTTAGTGGCCATTTTGTTGGTTTCTTGGTTCATCCTTGGGGAGTTGGTTATTATTGTTCTTCTCTACAAGCTTATTCTTTGACTCTATTTCCCAATGGTTTATTTTTGGCACTTGGTCTACTATTTGTTCTTATGGCACTCACAGGGAGTGCCCATCCCCGAGTCGGAGCCGATGTTGGTGCTCAATTTGATCTCACCCCATTTGTCCTTGAAATTCTTCAATTTGTGGGCTCTGTTGTGTTTTCTATCTCCCTGTATTGATGCATGAAAACTTTGTCCTCCATTTGGTTTCCATGATTAGTCCCTTCCTTGGTCGAGGATCACTTAAAAGTCTAGAATTTGTTTTTCGTTCCTCTATCCATGAGAAAGATCTATAACTTGGGTGAAAACTTAGGTTTTTCCTTCCTTCCATTTTCCACAATCACGTTTTGTTGTCCCTATCATTTTTGTCCCAAATATCTATGGAAACGTGATTGGATGTGGCTCGAAAGATCATATTTGGGCCTTATATCATTTCCAAATTCTTTTCTTGAAGAAAGATTCATTTCTAGGCTCAAATGGTGATTTTCCTGCATTTTTATGGTTTGACGGGTGTGTTTTCCCTATCAAATTTACATCTCAACATTGTGGAAACGTGGCCCTTTCTAGTTGGATGCAGCTCGGTGGGGCACTTTGAAAACTCTAAGGCTTGCTTCAACTCAAAAATTGTCCATGTGGAGGGTTGACGCTCATTTGAAAATTTTCCTTTTGGTTTGGCCTTGGAGTTGCGCCGGGAGACACGTGGAGGTTTCTTTACCTTGCCCAGACTTAGACAATTTTTTCATGCGGCCGGTACAATTTTGGTGGACCATGGAACATGTGGAGGGGGCGCTCATTTGAGGATTTTCCTCAGGGTCCCACCTTAACAATTGCGACAAGGAGACATGTGGAGGCTTCCGCCGGCTCCACTCTATACTTAAAATTTTCAAAGAAATTTTGAAAGGCTTGGGACACGTGGAGGGACCACTGTTTGGGGACCGACCCCTAATTTTATTTTGAAGAAGCGCTAGGAGGACACTTGGAGGCTTCCGCTCACTCTGCCCTTTGCTTGGACTTTTCAATGGCCAAGGAAAACTGTCTCAGACCCTAGACACATGGCGCCTTCCGCTGATCTTTCAACTTTCTTAACAACTCTATCGGACTGAGACACGTGGTGAGCCCACTTGTTTGGGGTCTCCATTTTTGAGGACCATACCAAATGTGTGCCATTGAGACACGTGGAGGCTTCCGCTAGCTCCTTTTTTACTGAGACTTTTTCAAAGGCCAAAAGGCATTTTCTTGGGTCCAGGGCACGTGGAAGGCCCGAGCTTGTTTGGAAACTTTCCCTGTACTTCTCCTTTGCAGTTGCGCAAGGAAACACTTGGACAACTATAATATAAAGTAGAGAAGGGGAAGAATCAATGGTTTTGTGCATTTCACCTATTTTTCTACCATTTTTGCTCCAAGACTCCTGGAGATGCGAATACACACTATTTTTCATCATTTTTGATGAAATTCCTTGTCATTTGTCTATAAAGTGCCATTGAATGGATTTGAAACTTAGTTTATGAGTCCAAGGATTGTTAAGATCAATTTTTGAAATTGGAATTTCTCGGGCACTTGCAAAAATGGAATTACCAGAGAAGATGGATGCGGGGTAGAATTATAGAGGAAAGAGAGGGAAAAGGATGAAATGATGAAGGTTGTAGGCACAAAGGATGGAAAAGGTGTTGCCTCGAGAGTGAAAAGGATTTCCTGTCAGATCTAGCTATGCAGAGCCTCTAGAAAATGATTAAAATGGGGATTTCTCACATGACAAAATTAGAATGATTAAAAGGATTTTTAAAAAGGTTGTGGCATGGCATCCTAGTCATTAGTTGAGGGCCTAAGAAATGTGATCAATTCATAATTGGTCCACTTGGTAGCTTTCGGATGTGAATTTGTTAAACGTCACTTTCTGAGGCAAATTGGTAACAAGCAAAGGTCCCTCGAATATTCTTCTTTTTGGGGGAAAATTTGGGATGAGTGAGTGAGTGAAATGTATAAATGCAATGAGAATACTCTTGCAAAAGGTCGGGGGGTTGAATTCATAAGAGAAAATTTGAGAAAAGTTGTCTTCTGAGAGACCAATCGAGATACCTGGTTAATTTCTTTTGTGTTAGATTTTCTACCATGTCAAGTTAGTTGCATATGTATAGCCATTGATGAGAACTGAGATTTCTCTAGAAGCTTTCCCCTGCTGATGAATCTAAGCAATTTTGAAATTAATTTGTGTCCAATATCTAGCAATTTGTGTCTGCTTTGTTTCGGAATTTCTACAAATGGTTTCTTTTGTTCCTATTGTAATCTTACATTGAAATATTTGTGAAATCACATAGGATCTTGTCCTTGTGAAAATTTAGTGGCATTTGTAATTTCATTTCAGAAGATCCTTCATCTATGATGAGATAAACAAATTCAAAATCACTCCACTGTCATTTGTTGATAAATATTGTTTGTAAGTCTTTGGGTGTACCTTAGGCATGATTGATCAAGAGATTTTGGTGTTTAATTGAGTCTTTAACTCGAGCCTTCATGTTAGATTCTCAAAGATTGTGTGAAAACATGTTGATCTGGGCCTCCATTGAAGCACACCTTTTGGTTGAAGGAACATCTTAACTATTCTGAAGCTTTTTGTTGTTGAGTTGTCCATTGTTGTGAAGTTTCTCAAAGATTTGGTATAATAAACTTTATCCTGCTTAATCTCCCACCAAAATCATTCAAAAACCATGAATCCATCCTAAACTACCCCTGTTTTCCTGTATATCCACAAAGGAACAAAATCTATTTACTAAAATATGTAGAACAATCAGGATTTAATAATGTCTTTAGTAACCTTAGCCTTGTTTTGAAAGTATCTCCATCTTTTAGAAGTGACAACTCTTGAGAGTTAAATTATGGAGTATTGACCATACTTTCCCAAGGTTTTCTTCATAAAATTTGTGCAAAAGAAGGATATCTCCATCTCCTTCATCAAATAGAGGTTACACTATGGGTCCTCTCACCTTGGTTGAAGAGGCACAACCTAAAGTAGTGAGGATAGGTCAAATCCTCTTGAAGGTGTTATCCATCTCTCCACAAATATGAGTGACAAGGGCTAGTTAGATCTCATCCCGAATACAAAATGACACACATTATGATCTTATCGTCTCTAATCTCCAAGTCAAATCTGTGATGTTACTCATCTTGAAAAGGAGAACAAATTTGGATACCAACACACCCCTTCTCCCAAATTTAAGTGAGCAACCCCTGTTTATTTATTCTTTAGCTCATGAGAAGTTATGCCCTTATATTTCTCTTCATATTCACCTACATCTTTGTGCTCCTCAAAGATTTCTATAACATACTTCACCTCTTCCTCCCAATGATCTTCTATATCCATCTCAATGACAAGTGATTTTGTCTCTGTACAAATGCTTTCATGAAACTCCTCCTCACCCTATTTTGGTATATACCTCTATCATTTCTTCTTCTCTGGCACAACCTTAGTGGGAGAGGTATTAGAATTTTTGGATTGTGAAGGTCCTCCGCTCACGCTTGTTCCTATGGTATTTGTTCTTCTCAACACCCTTCTAATTTTTTTCTCCTTAGCGCCTCCAACATTCGATCCTATATCCTCGGTGCCTATCTCCTCTCCAAATTCCTCTTCTTCCTATGCAAGAGGAGGTTCCTCACACATTCTCTTTACTCTAACTATTGGATACCTCCATGTGCCATGGTCCAAGTTGCCACTATCTTCCTTCAACTCTTCTTCTTCTTCTTATGATACTACGGGCTCTTCATCTTGCAGTGTACCCACTGTGTGTTTTCCTTAGGAAGTTCAGGAAGCTTGAACTCATTTTCAATATATTTTCCATTTTCTAACTTGGGCTTAAGGTAGAGGTATACCTTAACTACACCAAGATTCCCAACTTCTAGAATTATTGAGTTAATTCTTATATCATTTGAGATCATCTTCTCTATGTAATCAGATGTACCAAGGTATACATATTTCTTCTGCAGTGTTTGGTAATCATAGTCTAACTTATCTACATCAAACACTAATCTACAGACATTTGAAAATATATGCATTGATGCCTAGAAGTAACAAACATTGAATGCATAAGGTAGTTTGTACCAGGGGCTCCACTTTCCATCCTTCATCCCAAATTTTCCTGTACAAAACTGTTGATATACAAAAATTGTGCCTTCTTATCTAATACCAAATGGAGGTCTTTTGGTATTCTCTATTCATGTTCAAAATCCTTGTGTAGGATCTTGTACCAAAGTTCCAGCTTTCTTATAAGGAACACTTATGGATCCATCACATGTATATTTTGAAAATTGTTTACAAGGGAATTTTTCTCTTTAGGAAACTACCAAATATTCTCCTTAGGCCCATTGAGCACCCCAATTTCCACAAACACAAGAGACAATAAAATAACACCAAAAATTATCTTATCTCCATGGTGTACTTCTTCAATAATGGTCTCAAAGCAAAGAAAGAGGAAAAATAATATATGAATCCCTCTGTCATTGTTTTGGTGATATGGAGCCATCTCTTATTTACCTGGCTCTAGTGCTCCTGGTTATTTAACTTGGTGAGGAGGTGTCCGGATGCTGAATCATAGGGTATTTTTATAGCTTGACAATGTCCATCATGTCCCCTCCTTTTGCATAATCTAGTGCAACAAAATTTGCTTCTATGGCCTTATCATCCTTGAGATTGATGTCAATCTCTATACCCAAACTCCTAAACCCTATTAAATTCCCAATTAAGGGCACAATAAGTCACATTCACCGCCCTACAAAATATAATAAGTGTTCATGCACACGGGACATCAACCATTGATACAATTTCTCTAGTTTCTTAAAGTATGGCAGGTCATATAGTTACATGACTCCAACACCCACCAATAACTTTTGACCTGCATCGTCATAGATGGTCATGTCGTTCTTTGTCCTCAAATATGTTTTCACCACCATCTATTTATCCAACTCATCCATGTTATCCTTGGTTCGATGATTGTAGTCGCTTACTTTATTGCGTCTAATATGGGATTCCCAATCCAATCCAATTATAACTCCTTGGTACTGCATTTCTGAAAATTTTCTTTCGGGGGTGTCCTCTATCTCTTCTTCCACTTTCTTTTGCTTTTTGATCCTCATGGTTGCTCCAATTGATCACTTTGGTGTCATTGGGATAATAAAAATTTGTTCTTGTAGTAAATTCAAGCTCTACAACTTAAAACTTGCATACCTTAACTTCTCCTCAAACCCTAACTCACATATTTTCTCCCGAACACCTTCTCCTTGCTCAAACACCCTCTCTGTTGGAGCTCTAAACAATTTCATGCACAAATATCTTTGGTTTAATGTCTTTATTCACTCTTTCACACACTACCATTCATAACTCGATCTTCATCTCACTCTTCAACTTTCTCGAACACTTCACTTCAAAATGTAAGGTAAAAATGATATCGCAACCCCTCCTTATATAAAATTTTCAAATTTCCCTGCATTTATTGCTCTTCACCAACCACCATACTCAGCATTAATTACACCTTTTTGCTATTTTCGTGTTTTTCATTGATTTTTCCATGCCCCAGTCATAATCTTTTGGCATGCCCTTAATTCTTGGCTAAATACCTCCTCTCGCGTGCCTTCATGCGTTGAAGTACCTATCCACTATGCCTTGCACCAAGTAGTTTCCCATGCTACTTCCTACCTTGCGTTACACTATGTGTCCATCCATCTATGCATGGCATTCATCTATGAGAAATTTCCTTATTCTCCACACACTGTACCTCAAGCACTTGCACCATATTTCTTCTATGCATACCCATCCTCCAACGATCATTCAATCATGACCCATTTATCATACATTTTCTAAAACCCACACTAAAATTATGCATGGTCCTCTATGCATGAATTCACTAGATAGTAGTTAGTTACTTGGCATGTAAGCACACTTTATTACACCAAAAAATAAACTAAATTGACAAAAAATAACAAAAAACTAAGGAAACACATATAAAGGAAATTCATTAAAGGAAAATCTAATCTAAATGGAACCAATGCCTTATTAAAAACATTAAGAAGACTTATTTATGCTAGGGCTTTAGCCTACTCCCATTGAAATAACCAGGAAATCATGTTCCATTCAAACCTATAACTAACAAGCACCTGAATCAAGTATATATGTCACCACATATAGTCCCAACCAATGCACCTTTAATTTCCCATGGTGGCATGCAAACTTGGAGTCATAAAGAAGAACCATTTTTCCAAATTCAAACTACTTATTCTTAATGTGCCTATCATGCCATGCCTTCTTCCTTTCTTTTTCTATCTTCTAGCTCCAATGTGTAATGACGTGCCTCTCATCCAACTGCATTATTTTATCTATACGCTCTTCAAGTTCTTGTTAATCATCTAGTCCTCCTGTGTGTGTAATACGTAGGAAGGGTAAAATAAACTCCATATGTAAAATACCCTCTGCGCCAAATACCAATTGAAAGGGCGAGGCTTTGTTCAAACATTTGTAAGTTGTCATGTAGGCCCAAAGTACAACAAAGACATTATCATCCCAATCTTTCCTTCTAACATCACAAATCTTTGTCAATGTATGTCCCAATATTTTGTTGAAAGCCTCAGTAGTCCCATTAGCCTATGGGTGATAGGGTGTTGTCTTGTGATGCACCACCATAAATTTTTCCAATAATATTTTGATAGTCTCATTCAGAAAATGAGTTCCCCTATCACTTGTCAAGCTCAATGGACATTCATACCTACTGATAATATTTTCCCATAAGAACCTTACTATAGTAGGTGTTGTGTAATCCTTTGTAGGTGCTGCTTCTACCCACCGAGTCAGATAATCTATACATGTAATAATATAGCATGACCCAATCCTTCACGCCAGTGGGGAAATAGGTCCTAAGAATTCAATCACCCTTTTCTCAAAAGGTTCTTCACTTGAAATAGGTATCAAAGGGCATCTTGTCTATATGCCCAAGCTTCCAAAATTGATAGAAATGATCACATGCCATTACATACTCTTTACAATCCTTATATAGTGTTTCCCACCAAAGGCGATCTAGAAAATTTTTACGCACGGTAGCATTTCCTGCATAATATCTTCTTGCAATTCCACCATGAGTTTCCTCCATTATAGCTTTGTGCTCATGCTCAAGTACACACCAGTGCACAAAATTTCATCATGGCCTAGTTTTTATAAATCTCCACTAATCAACATATAGGGCGTGACATGTATAGCAAGTTGTTTCTTCTCTAAGTTCTTCATCCCTTCAGGAACACACACGATACACAAAAAGACAAAAATGTCTTCTAAATCAGAGGTGTGTGGTTCAATCTAAATAGTTGTGCATCCGGCATTGTGTCCTCAATGCTCTGCGTGTCCTCACCTGAGTTAATCCTTGACAAATGATCTAGTCTAGAATTTCTCTTTCTTGTCTTTACCACCACAGTAAATCAAATTCCTGAAATAAGATAATCCACCGACATATTCACCCTTGCAAAATGAGATTATTAACCAAGTACTTAAGTGCCATGTGATTTTATAAAATATAAAGGGAGTTGCCAACAAGTATTATCTAAACTTGTGTAGTGCATAAATCATGGACAATGCTTCACGCTCTATAGTTGTATAATTCTTCTCAGCTGGGGTCAACTTCCTACTCACAAAACATATAGATGATCAATGATCCCATCACCAAGTTATGCTAACACTGTGCCAATGGCCATGCTAGAGGCATCAACATGTACATGAAATGGTTTATCCCAAGAAGGAAAGCACATAATGGGTGTAGAAGTAAGTCTTTCCTTCAATGTCTCAAATGCTATCTGTTGTGCCTCATCCCAATGAAAATTTCCCTTACTCTTTTCAACAATTCTTCCAAGGGCACGAAAATATTAGCATATCCCTTAATGAACTTTCTATAATAACCTATATGTCCTAAGAACCCACACACCTTACTCTGATTGGTAGGATCCTTAAGCCCAAAATAACTATGACCTTAGAAGGATCTACTAACAAACCTTCTTTACATATAATATGTCCCAACAAAGTTCTAAAGGTGTAGAAAAGATACACTTCTTAATATTCAGAGAGATGCTTAGCTTCCTACATCATCTCTTAAACATGAGTCTCAAGTTGTCACAGTGATCTTTTACCAGCCCATATACAGTCCAATCATCTAAATAAACCTGTAAAAACTTGTGTATAAAGTCTTCAAATGCTTTGTATAATAATGCATGAAAAAATACTGCAGGCATGCATTCTTCAACCCAAAAGGCATAACTGTGTATGCAAAATTCCCCACTTAGTGGTGAAAGTTATCTTTTCTTGGTCTTCTTTAGCAATCCACACTGATGATAACTAGAGAATCCATCAGTGAAAGAGTAAATCTCACACCCTACAACACCCTCCAAGATCTCCTCATAAAAGGTGTGGGAAAAGGGTCTATGACACAAACAACATTCAACTCTCTGTAATCCACATAGATCCTTATCTTACCATCTTTCTTTATGCTTATCACCATGGGGCTAACCCACTTTACTCCTCAATGGGCTCAATGATTCCAAATTTCAACATCTTATCAATCTCTTCCTTGACTTTAACGTGCATATTAGGATTCATCCTATAAGGCCTCTTCCTAACCGGTGCACACCTTTTTAACTTGATCCTCATTTCACCCAAAGAGGGATGCACTCCCTTCAACTCATGATAGCCTCGTAGAAATAAGTCCTAGAAGTCACGCAAGTAGCTCAATAATCTTTTCACCTCTTTTTAGACCAATAGTCACCAATAATGGCCTCTTTAGGTTATGTATTTGTCCCAATGTTGACCTTCTTTCATTTTCATAGGCTCATGATAAGCACATGCCTTCTCATCAGCACTATCTAAGACCTCACACATACCTATAGTGTGATCAACATCCAAATTCTCTACTTCTTCATCATCAATCATGTAAACCAACTTACCCTTTCTTTTTCTAGCCAAGTGCACCCAAGTTGTTCCTCATATGTCTCTTCTTCTTCAAAGCATGCCTCCAAGTCTAATTCTCCAAACATATCTAACAAGAGTTCCTTAGCCTTTTTGCACTATCCCCCATCGTAAGGTGATTTATAATTTGTAATGCTTCATTCATTGGAGGTTTAGTAGAAAAATAATCAAAGGTCTTGAATCATACCTAAGGTCATCTCCTACCAATTAATTATTTCTCTTGTTAATTCTACATGAACATACCATGCACATGCACAACCACTTAGAGTGGCATAGAACTTATGTACCCAGAGTGATGGGAAAAGGCCTCCTACCCTCCTCATCTAGAGTCTCTCACACTTTTGAACATGATGCAAAGAAAAATCCTTCCCATGGAATTTGCATATCTGTGAAGGTACATTGTTCCTAAGAAACCTAGTAGAGAAGGTGATTCTCACTTCTCGCCACTCCAAAAGGTTATCTCTGTGTGTAGTCCACCAACATGCAATTATTCCATGCAGGGTATAAATTAACATATTTCTTTTATCACCCTCATCCATCCATTGAGCTTCCATGGCACGTGTAAAAATACATCAGGGTTTCCTTCACTAGTGTACGAGGTACTGGTTGTTATGACTCAAGCATCAAAAAAACACATGGCTTGATCACATGAGTAACTGTATTCTTGATCTCTCTCACCCAACCATTTCATATGTTCCATGCACCCAATTATCACAGGAAACACTGGTTGTATCACTCATAGACTGAGCATCATCCCATTGTATAACACCTTCCTTAGATGGCTCAAGAACTTCAGGATCCTACTAACTGTACACACATATATTCTATTCAGATCCTCTTCACTCAAAGGGTTCTACATATGGTGCAACCTTTCCATCTATAAAGGAATAATGCACTCTTCCTTGTTCTCAAAAATGATATAACCTTTATTAAAAGTGCATAGATCAACATTATTCACATAACACCAAGGGCACCCAAGAAAGGCTGGAAAACTATCTACTTTGGCAAGCACCAAGACCTCAAAGTCCCTAGTAAACTTGGCCCCTTATATAGTAATATGGCATCTTTAATACTCAATGGGCGTGGCTCTATTCATGTTCACCATATACAACACATTTGAAGAGGGATGTAATGGTGGTCTTCCCATCTGATTCCACGCATCCAAAGTGAGTACATTTACTTTTGCACATATATCAATTAATATATTACTTAACAAGCCACCCATCAAAAACTACATTCAAAGTGATCTCTTTATCATACTCAAGACTATGAGGAGGTAAGTTCGCATGCAATATATATCTCTCGTGCTCAGATCCCTCTTGCGGTATCTTCTCCCTCAGCCATTCCCCTAACAAAGGAATGATATTCTCTGGAATAGCATCTTACAAACCTCCTTCAAGTCATCAACATATTTCTGAGGAAGCTCAACTACCTTTGCCTGCTCTAGCTTCCACGAATGCTCCTTCAAGCATTGTATCTCACCCTGTAAATTTCTAATAACCTCCATAGTCTCCTGATAAACTTCCTTCTAATGGGAAGGATATGGATATTTCACATTTATCACCTCTTTCTTTGTAATAACAGTTTTTCTTTGGAATCTCATGAGCATGCGCAACCTCAGCATGTGTAGTCACTAACATAAGGTAACATCTTAGTGATCTAAGGATTAGGCACTAACTTTGACATCCAATGATCTTCCAAAATGTGTTGTACTTTAATCATCTCCATGCCCTTATCATTCTTCTTATAGTTCTTACTCATGTGCTCATATAACTCAGGACATTCTTCAAACTTATGTTGCTTCTCGCACCATGAGAAGACTACATTCTGAGGGAATTCACGCCTATAATGTTAGGGGATCCACATGTAAAATAGGTTCCTCATGGGAAATCACCTCTTCCACCACCATGACCATGAGCCTCTGTATCCTCCATGATAACCTCTTCCTCTACCACCTCCATCAGAGTTTCCCTTCATTGTGGTTATGATTATGATGTTCACCTTGCTCCTTAGAATTATTTACAACACTAGTATGACATACACCAGTCTCAATAGCCTCATGAATCTGATCAATCAACCTATAATTCTCCATATCATGAGTGTGGGACTTGTAAATCTTATAGTAACAAGAAACATTCTTCCATCGATCATGCATTGTAATAAGGGGCACTAAATTAAATCATGATCCAAGTGACATATCTCACAATCCAACAACATGGTGCACATTGATTTATGAGGGAAACTATCCTTAGTATGTCCTTCCACCTCATAATTTGTACACCATATCCCACTGTGTGTCTCATGAGCTGAATTGGATGATAGTTTCTCCAACTATTTCACCATAGATGCAATATGTGCCTCCAAGAATGGGCTAACTCCGAGTGTCTATGCTCCCAACTACCTTAGTGCATAGAGTTTCCTCCAAATCCTCATGTGGATCTATAAAAGTATTATGAGAGAGTGCACCCTTCTAAAAGGTGTGATCAAACCACCAAAAACCACTGTGCATGTTGGTTAGGGTGAATATCATAAGACAACTTTGATAGAAAAGTTTTAAAGTGTGCATCATACTCCCTTATGCTCTCAGCCATGCCCTACTTAATCTCTTTCAAGTGTGCATTGATGCTTTTCTATTCAAACTCAGGTATATGAAACTCAACCAAGAAAGCATCACACAGTGTGTTATAATCTACAACATAGTCTGGTTTGGATCATACTTCCTATACCAAGCTATACACGTGCCCTTGTAAAGTAGTAGCAAAATTGAATTTCCTTATGCTCAGAGATGTGATTCCCTTAGCATGTCATAGTATCTCACACATGTGCACATGCTCTCGCTGCATCCTCAATACCTCTATACTTTGGTAGGTGAAGAGACATCTCATAATAGACTTGTTGTGGCTGGTGTAGACCATGCCCACAAATACAGAACCTGTATTACCTCTAGTATTCCCTCCACCTCTAGAACCACCAGATCACTAGATCCCGAGCCTCTAGATCCTCCTGATCCACCTCTGTAGTAGCAGTAGGCTGAACCAGAGGATGAGATACTCTATGTTCCAACTATTGTACTAAATTAAACTCCCACTTTATACAAAGTTATGTTACTTTCAGATGTATTACCAATGTTCTACACACCCGTGCTCTGTCCTGATGATGCACCTAGAAAATATACCACCAATCTAGTCCCCCAAATAAAAAGATGATGTCTATGATGCCATAGATGAATGTTATTGTTAACACTTCTATATTCAATGGAAAATAAATCTACTTGTCACTACTCTATCACCAACACTATCTTGTTTCTCAATAACTATTTTAGGAACTGGAACACCAAGTGCAAGGGCAAGGTCACAGGTGGGATTAGATACACACCTAAGGTCCTTAAATTTCTTTTGATTAGACGCACTCTCATCATCAAAATTTAGAGGGTATTCTCTATTACACTTTCCTAAGTGGGGGAGATCCTGATGCTCTATGGCTCCATGTCTTCCATGTGAGCCTCAAATCCTTCATGAGACATCATCCTCACAACTCCACAGACTCCTCAATATCATGCTTCTTTGTTAATTCCCTCTCTCTCGTGCTTCATTATACTTAAGTCCTACCTTTTTATTCTATTTCTTTTTCTACAATGAGGTATGCCATCTTTCACCACACCTACTCCTACCCCCCCATGTGGTGGAGGTTTAGCTAGCCATAGGTTGTTCTTCCAAATCCTAGAGTCACAATCAAGATCTTAATTGCTAAAGGGATAATGCGTAAATAAGATCCTTTGGGTTCACGCAAGAACTAAAACTCAACAACCTTTGGACAAGAATAAGTAGAAACAATGTACTCCAATGTGTAACTATTCAAAACACCACTCCACCAATGATCTATACATGTGTGTCCAAGTCAAATTGGCATCATACAAAGCCTGGTAATCTTCTTGTGTCCAAAAAATTTTTCTATACCTCCAATTCCTGCTTTGATGCATATGTTACCAGCCACTCATACAACTTTATAGGAAAACAAAAAAGAATGTCTCATAGAGTTCATGATATAGATGTTCTTCAACCCATGTGTGAGCATCAAAATTAGGTCCATTATTATATCTGTGAGTAACTAGTCTTCCAAATCCACAACCCAACTCTCAATGTTGTCCAAAGTCAACCGATATGTCTTCATCATGTAACATCCTTGCAAAAATACTTGAAAAGAGGTCTCAACAATGGAACCAAAATGTAGTCTTTTTTTTTTACTCAAAACCCGTATGTGATGACACATCACTTAGATAGATCGAGAACTCACTTAAAGCATGCAAAGGTACCAGGTCCCTCTTTTATACTAGCTTTGTCAAGGTGTTAGCATGATCATACAAGTATTCCATATCCATAAAAGTAATTAAAGGTAAATATAACATGAACTAGATCATAACCATAGTGCATAATGAATCAAACAAGGATCAAGATCAGATTTACCATGCAATAACCAATAATAAATATATCAATAACTAGTAACCATCCACAATGATCCATTATATTAAGTCATAGAAAAACCAATAGCTGAATACATCATAATAGCCATCACAAAGTCATGCATGCGCACGAGTACACTAGTAGCATAACTCGATACATGCACATCATACATGATCCCTAAACCATGTAAATCAATACACACACACACACACACACACACACACACACACACACACACACACACACACACACACACATATATATATATATATATATATAGGTAGGTGGGACTTGCCCTTCAAAGTAATCACACACTCTCAAAATAGGATGCATGCTAAAATAGCCATGCACCACTACAAAAGAAACTAAGGAAGCATGCAAGCTTTGCCTAATAATATATTACCTATAATTAACTCTAGATCTAATCCTATTATTAGCTCAAACTTTGCATGAATCTTGATTTTCACTTGGTTCCAAAATAGCTTGGTATGTCTTCTAAGTCTTATATCAAATTGTGTCTAACACTCAATCCATTCATGAATTTTTCTAGCCAACATTGTTGTTATATTCTTGGGAAGTCAAGTAATATTAAGAAAATAAACAATTGAATTGAAAATAATATTGAACTTACCATTAACTTGCCCATTGTAATGAGATTCCAATTTTTTTGTCTTCATCCGTTAGGACCTCCTTTATAGGTGTATGCATACTACACTAACTAGGCTAATTGAATGAAGCTGACACCAAGTAGCTTCAAAGAAAAGTTAATCTAACATTAACATCATGATAAGAGCTTAAAGGAAATAACTACCTTAATGCATAAACATGGAAGTAAACACCTAATGCTAAGCCATTCCTACTCTTTTGTGATTGCTACTTAAAATATGAACCTAATTAGATCATTAAGAAATCAAATTTGTGTTTTTGTCTCAAGAATGAGGATGAGATCTCACCAAGAAATGGCTACAAAGCCATATTTGGATCTTCCCATACTACTCAATTTGAGAGAATGGATGCAAGAGATGAAGAAGCTATTCCAAAACAATGGAGAATGCTCAAATCAAAATGCCTATAGGTTTCACTAATCAAAGTGTGGTGTAAGTTTTAAAAGGAAGGAGGAGGGTCCTTTATATAGCTTTCCTATTTGGGAGAAGTTTGCAAACTAGTGCATGTGGGATAAAGGATAAAGTAGATTTAGAATTGTTAAGAGTAATTATAGGATCTAACAAGTGATTATCAACTCATGGGATTTGGGGATGATTAATTAATCAACTAGGATTAATTAATAGGCTAGGATGAACTTATGAAGATTATAAAAGTGATTTAGATGGAAATAGGGAGATTTTGAATGGTTTAAAGGGGGTGTTTAGCTAATAAGAGGGTTTATTAGCTAAATACAAGACTAAATAACCTTAACTAACTAGAGAAATAACTACTTAATTGATTATAGGAGGATTATGACTAACAAAGTGTCATGAATGGGAATCTGAAAATGGAGTGAAGACTAGTTAACTAAGAAAGTGTCATTAATTAGTAGAAATCACTAATTATGACATGAATGATGAGAAATGGGGTAATTAGTACAATTTTAGCAATAAAAGCGTGTAAATGATTTTAGGTGTCTATAGTAGTCACAAAGCGGATGGATTTGCGAAGGTAACTAGCTAACCAATGGACTTTTGTAGGATCCATGGTGAAAGAAACTATACAATCCCTCATGGGAATGGAAAATTGTGCCTCTTTCTGGCTATAAAAAAGTGAGTAGGTAATCGAGGATGGAAGTATCTATTTCAAATTGGGGCATGTGGAAAAGCCCCGTGAATTGTGTTTTTACATCCATTCCTTGGTGTGTCTTTAAGTTTTACGAGTGTTGTAATTTGAGGGCACATGAGATTTTTGTACTAGAATTTGGAGGGAGCCGCAGGAGTAATCGTGGTGTTAGACATTGTTAAAACTTTTAGATATTATTACTAGGAATTTGCGGGAGAGGGAGGGGAAACCAAAAGACTATAGGTACATGTTGGTTTGATAGAAAATTGGAGAGCTCAGAGCGTTGTGGATTTGTAAAAGTTTATGGAAAAAGTGAAAAAATGAACCTTGTATGGGTATATATAGGTGGGAGTCACAACACTAGACATGTGGTGACAAAATATTGGTGGAGAAGTTTGAGGCAAGTGCCAGGGAATCATAAAATTTTTTTCCCATCTAATTTTTTTCCATCCAAGTGACGATAAATGAGTGGCTCCCTTAATCCGTCCAATATTACTAAGATGGTTTCTAACTATTCTAAGAAAAAGCTGTCTAATTATGCTCCGTCCGAGCGAGGAAACGATGCCCATCCAAATTTTCTCGGGATGGTAATCCAATATAGGTTGGAAAAAGGCCTACAAATTCATCCAATACACATGTGATAGACATCCAAATATAATAGACGTCATCCAATTTATGTTAGACGATAAACCACTATCACAATAAGTCCCTTCTCATACACATGTGACAGGTTGAGAAACTATAATAGACACATCCAATTTAGGTTAGACGGTTGGTTACTAGCAATACGTAATTAATAAGTAAGTCTCATCTAATACACGTGACAAAATTCCAACTATAATATACGTCCATCCAATTTAGGTTAGATAACTAGACACTAACAATACGTTGTCCAACAAATCACGTCCATAAAAAGACATTTGTATAAAGACTGCCCAAGTGTGTAAAACTATTTGAAAACCGCTCTATGAATTCACCTTTGAGTGCGAATCATTTTTCGAGAGATTTTCCATCATTTCAAAAGTCCATTTTGGATATTCTTCACCCATTCTATAATAATTTTTGGAGGGGCTCTTAAAATGAACCCCGATAGTTTGAGAAAGATAATCAAATATATGAGAATACCAAAGATCTGATGGATTGGTATCAACATGATTGATGTGAGGAATATCATGGGAATGAGATGGTTGATCAAGATGATGAATAACAACATAAATCTTATATTATTCTATTGTCCATGGAATAAGAGATGTGAGGGATGTCATGTATGTGCCAATAAAGAGATTAGATGATCAAGGGATGGTTTGAATGGTATAGAAATCGAAAGCCGAAAAAAGAAAGATGATGATATGCCTATATTTTTTAAGGATGCCATTTTTACATTAGTAGATGCCCTTGACTTGATTGATGATAAGTTGAGAATCCCCATAGATGTTAAATATTTATACACCAAGTGTGACAATGGTTTTCAAGGCCCAAGATGAGGGCTGCATACTCAACCATGATTTTTTTGCATTTGAAGTTGAGTTTATGAGTGATGGGGATGGGAGTGTCCCAAATAGAATGATAATTATGCCCACACCCTCCCTTATTGAGAGTTAGGTCTGTTAAAGATCATCTTAGGAGGAGAGAAATCATGATCAACGATATCGATAGATTCATCGTGGAATTTCTTATGAGGAAGATGATTATATGGGAGGGGGATTTAGCTAGTTGATCAATGATAGCTTGGTCCCTAATATATTTATGAGAGATGAAATCAAGGTCAAAATCAGTCATGAGTATGAGCCATCGAGTGATGTGATCATTATGATAGGGTTTGGAATGCATGGTTTTAAGAAGATGGAAGCTAGTGACAACATAAGTTTTATGATTAATAAGATAATGACAAATCTTGGAAATGGTGAAGAAAAAGTGAAACACAAAATTTTCAGCTTTAGTGTAGTGAGTTTTATAATTGTGAAGGGTGCAAGTGATATAATAGACAATCAGATCCCTACCTTGGTCATCATGATGTTCCAACATGGAACCTAAAGCATGACTAGAGGGAGAGACATAAATATAGAAAGGATTCCCTCCGTGTTGAGGGTAAGAAAAAATGGGCATAAGACATAATGCTTAAGGTCATCAAAGGATTTTTGGAAATTTTAATCCCAATGAAAGTCAATGTATTTATGAAGAAGATGATGGAAAAGTTGGAAACGGTCTAAAAGTTATGAAATGAAGTGGTGGACTGATTAACGTTAGCCTTGGAGACTACAAATTTGCTTAAGATTAGAAGGAGGAGCCATCTCAAGGATGGATTTGATTTTAGTAGGTTTAACTTATATACCCATTATAGATATTATTAAGCCAAGGAGCTTGCAAGTTAGCACTCCAAACACACACTTGGCTGGATTAAGACGAAGGAAGAAACATATAAAATTCTCAAAGAGGATTTCAAGGACATAAAGGTGATTGTGTTGATTCTTGGATTTACCCAAGAGATCATCAACATAGTCCTCTATTGTTTTATGGATGAGATCATGGAAGATATGAGTTATGGCTCACTAATAGGTGTCTCATACATTTTTAAAACTAAAAGGAATTAGACGATAGCAAAAATTCCCCAAGGAGTGATGAAAGAAGTCTTATGTTGGTCTTCTAGTGTGATAAGGATCTGATTGTACCTAAAAAAAACCATCCATAAGAGAAAACATCTCATGGCCAGCGGTAAGGTCCACGAGTTGGTCAATGTTAGGAAGAGAAAAATCGTCTTTAGGAAAAATAAGATTTAAATCTTGAAATTCAATGTAAATACAAATTTTCTAGATGATTTGGAAAATGGTATGATATTGGAGACCCATTTGGGATAATCGATAAGGATGATTAAATTATATAAAATAAGGCATTATAATTCCTCTTTGACAAGGAAGGAAATGTGAGGGTACATGCGGTGAAGCTCTTGGGTTAACTAGCCTAGTGTTAAGGATAGTTACAATACACCGTAAACAACTATGGAAGGATTAAGACCTTCTATGTTGGCATACGACCATGTGAAGACTTGGATATGTCTAAAAATAAAGGTGTGAAAGACTCAAGCTCACGTGGATTAAGAGATTGACCCGCATTGAGGATGTGGGGCTCTTATGGAGTCCCTATGTTAATGTCGATGGTGGATTCGTTAAGAAGGGTGGAAGTATCGGGAGGTAAGGACTTATGAAGATAGAAATCCTCCACCCCCATGTAGGAAAGGATGGAGTCATTGTTGGTGCATTAAATAATTTCAATGGTAGGGGATACTTCCTCTACCATATCAGGAAAGCGAAGAGGGTGGGACCTAATATATCCTTCACACCGATAAGTGATCAGTCCCAATGTGATGGTGGATATTAAAAAAATAGAGGATATGGACATGATTTCATCTGTATTTATAGCCTCGTGGGATAGAGGAGATGGGGGATCAATGTCCATGAGAGAAGAATATGAAGAAGGTGTGAGAGGATCAATAGGTTCTTCTTTAAAACCCAACCCAAAATTTTCATGGGGCTTATGAGTTTGATCAATGATGAGGCCATGCATTCCTTTCTCATAGAATCCCATTCCAAAATCATTTCCATGCACAACAATGGTGGTAAACATAGGAAAATGATTTTTTATAAATAAATTCAAAGCCGTCAAAGTGTGAGGCTTGGTGTGAGGCTGACTATCTACATGAGAAAAAAGGGCGATCGATGCCACCATATATGAAGTTAGTGCGAAGATGGGGTGGAAAAAATTGACATCCACGACATCGGGTTGATACATTGGAGCTTTGTTATGTCACCTAATTCAATGAGGCATGTGGAAATAATTGAGGGTGAGAAGGTGATACTCCCCAACATGAGACGATCCATTACTTGGTCTATAGATTCATTATTGTTAAGTTTAGATGTGGAGATAAAATGAGCTAGTAGATGCGAAGAATAATAATATTTGGGAAGAATCATGTTGTTAGGTCGATAAGTCATGTGATATAGTTTGAATAGAGGAGTGTTTGATTAAGCTAAAATGGGATTTAAGAGCCTAATTTGTATGTTAATGTAAAAGTAAATAAATAATAATTAAATATAGAAATTACACCCAAGCAAACTTAGAAATAAAGTGAAAGCCCTAAGTGCAAAGAGAGGGTAAAAATTATTAGGCTGATTCATAGAGTTTTGGAAGATTCACAAAGTTGGAAAATTGGAAAATCTAAAGTCTTGAACATCACACTAGAGCTCAAAAAAATGTAGAACTAGAGGATCAAGCTAGATTGTGGTGCTTGGAGAGGGATAGGGGCACTCTAGATGCCCTAGACCTGTTTCTATGCGCTCGGGTATGCGGGGATGCTAAAAAAACCTCCTCTGAGGTTCGCAAGATGTTCTCCTTTAGTCACCTTTAATTGTTCCAAGGTCACACCAAAATCCCCAAGGTCTCTATAAACCCGAAATGAAATATGAACTTGCAAAACACTCAAATAGAAAGGTGGAAAAATACCCAAAGTGTGTGATATTGTGTCTACATTTTCCCCCACTTTATGTTGGTGAGTGGAACAATCAGTAACATAAAATAGATAGAGATGCGTATTTGATAACAATGTAGATCGATGATGAAAGTGTGCCGAGGGACAAGAAAAAGCATGGAGTGATAAAAAGATGGAGCATGGATACTAAAGATGATAAAATTGTAAAAAGTGATGAAATGAACCTAGGAGAAAGCACATGTGTAGAGGTCATGATGTACATGTTGTTGATGTTAATGTTGTTGTTGGTGTTGTGATGATTTTGATTACTTGTTCCATGCGGACGGACAAACTCCGCAAAAGAGAAGTTGAACAAGTAGTCAATACGCATCTATATGTATAAAAGTATGTAAAGAAGTGCATAAAAATATGAAAATGTGAAAAGGAACACATGCACTGATACATGATGAGGAATGAGTGTAGAAAGGATCCTGTAGATGATGTCGATGTGCACATTTTTCGGGCAAGATTATCATGTAAGTGAAATGGAAGAAGTAAAGGGAGAACTATCTCGGTATCATCCTCCAACCTTTAACTACTTTCCACATTGTATAACACCACTATAGATGATGTGTCTAAATGCAAGTGCTAAGGACCATATGCCCTATAAAATCCATTGTGTATTATAACGCTCAAAATTACTAGAACTGGAAAATGAGGATATTTTTTTAAACATACATAAAAATAGATTACATAGCTGCAATCATATAGATTTATTTAATCAAATTATTTAAATCAAATTTGTTCTTTTGATCTATCTGATAACATCTGTGTAAGCCATGTGCGGCTGAGAAGGGTGTATCTAGATCTCCACGATCTCCCTTCGCCACTACTTTGAGTGATAATGCTTACTAGCATTTTGGCTCAACCTTTTTCAGGTCATGGGAACCATGTGAAAGTCCTTGGGTCTACCACGAAGCTAGTTTTCTAACTTTGTATTCTGGTATCCGACCATTTCCTACCTCATGTTCAATGTTTAACTTCCCATGATCAGGTTACTGGCAATTTAATTTAATTGGAGGACTAGGTGATCAGACAATGCACAACCAACAATGCATTACTTTGGCCAAAGTTTTCTGCCATACAGGTTACGGCTAAACTCAAGACAACACACTAGTCTTATGAGTTTAAGTCTTCCGCCACCTCACAACTATCCCTTTCACAATTATCTATATCTTATAGTTTGTATTTACTTTATTTCCAATTTAACCTATCTTGCAAGAGTTTATATCGAGATAAATGCCAAAGGCCAACTAGGATTATCATGAGATAAGCTACATTCATTCTGCTGAAATGTTTCTATTTCAGCATTTCACATGTACTTATCCCTTAATATGCCTAATGGATCTTTTCATCTATTTATCTTCCCATTTAGTTTCTCTTTTTCTGATGCTTGATTTTTTTAACCTTAAATTACCTTTTACAACGATATTCTTCCATTCTCTATACAATAGGATTTACAATCTTATCATATTAATACCAAGTTTACCGAAAGGATGAATTAAGTATATATTAAAACATGTATATTTAATTATTCCTTCGATTAGCTATGCCACTAAATAGCTTATTTAATTTAGAAATTAGAGACAATTGATTGTTACAATAATTTCCCAACTATCGGCTTCATACATTGACAAATATCAAATAAATAAATTTAACAATTTATGATAAGTAAGATTTCTTACTTCTAGTATTTATCATTTACTCATATTGAGATATTATTACATACAAGGTAATCATCTCTTTATTAAAATCATAAATTACATATGTCGTTAAGGTGAAATATATAACTATTACGGTAACTCTCACATAGTGAGGTTTGAATATTAACAATGGGTCCAAGATCCCAATAAATTTAGTCAAAATTCTAGGATATCATCCTTCTACAAATTGAAATCCAAGTATCTCATTTAGATCCATGCTACGATAAAACTTCACAAGACATGAGTTTCTGCATATCCGAACGTGACGGCTAATTGTCTGCAAGACTGGAGTAGTGGTATGTTGTTAGTTCAAAATGAACTAGCATGAATATTGCCTCCATTTTCTGATGTAATTATTTAATAAAATATGAAATGATATACATGTTATTTTATCAAAAAATGTATGGTAATACAATGGAGAATGTATTATTACATGTTTTTCATCAAGTTACAACTAGGAATGTACACAAATAGAACAACCAATTTCTATTTTAGCAATCATGTTTCACTCTAATCACAAGGATCAAGACATAATTAAACCATAATCATTCAACATACGAATTCTAATTAAACCACAAGCAAATCATGCTTCACATGATACATATTCAACTATTATTTTTCTCACCTTTCAATCAACAAACAACTTAACAAAACTATCTGAAATCATCATTTCCAAATACCAATTAGACATATTCCCTCTAGGTAATGAAGAACTCTATAAAATGCACACTAACTTTATTTCAAATGATCAAAATACATTTATATATATTTATAGGAACAGTCCAACTAAATAGTGTAAAAAAACCTCTATTAAATCATTTTAACATGTTCTTTCAGGTAATCGACAGATCAACAAAACAAAATTAACCCACATACCACATGATGATAATTTTGAAGTCTATTTGCATAGAATAACAAAAATAAGTTTCTAACACTTCCAGTAACGAAATCCTTTAAGAAAAACTAAGTCATCTTACATAGACTATTAACACTAATTTATTTTTCAATCAGGTAATAAAATTATACCTACAGGCAAATCAACTTGTACATATCCAAATCAGTTCGTTCTAGCATTAATTTCTTTTCTATTTAGAAATTATTAGAATCTGGAAGCAAATATATCAGGCAAAATGATGAAATACCTGGTAAAAACATTTTTCACACTACCCAGAAATCGCTTTACTCATACAAATAAATTATTTTTGATTATAATAAAACCCAGAGGTAGAAATCGATTTGGGGTTTCAGAAAACAAAAATAAATACAAAATAAAATAAAATAAAAATTGATTAGGAACACCCATCTACGTTTTTTCTAGGTTTAGCTAAAGCCACACAAAGGAAACTTAGGAAAAGTAGAATCCATCAATTTCCTCTTTAGATTTCATTTCCAAGCAATTAAATCAGAAGCTATCCACAAATTCATTTAATTGCCATTTAAATCAGAATGTGTATTTCCTCATTATTTACAAATAATGCTGCAAAGAAGGGAGAAGATATTCATGCCTAAAGTAAACCCAAAATCAGCAACCTTCTACTCTTCCGCTTAACAAGTTGAATCCTTCCTTCCTCCCAAAACTCACGTAGGTATCCTAGAAGAGAAGAATGAAAATAGACAAAGGAGAAATAAAAGAAAATATAATGAAGAAACTATACTATAATGGAGAATTTTCGGGCTTCCCAATGTTGCTTCATGCATCAATGCATGCCACATACTTGGTGTCAGATGAAGGCGTGTCCCTTTCAAAACTCTCATATTTTAAATATTAAAATATTATTATTATTATTATTATTATTCTTTTTAATTTTTATTTTAATTGATACCTAACTTTAATGGTAAAATTAATCATCATAATATAAGTCCACATATTTCCAACAATATGTTATCGTAATAATTATTCGAATTCCCATGTTCCATATAAAACATTCAAACAAATGAAAAATCACCAAGTCCATAAATAATAATTTGAATATTCTCATAAAGCTGGTTTGATATAGCATTGTCAAATAAAAACAAAGCGATATTCCTCACGGTCATAGAAAAAGTCAAACAAAACACAAGACGACCAAACCGATTAAAATAAAGTAATCAGAATAAAAATAACCAAAATATTCACTATCATTTATGAACCGTTTTACCTATGATTAAGGCCTAATCATGTTTTAGGAAGGATCATCAAGGTGGGTGTGGGGTTATTCGTTCCACAATGTCATGCCCCGCAATGTGAAGGTTGTGGGTCATGATATGACAAATCAAATGAATTTTACACCCAATGATGATCTCATCTAATCATGTTTAGACTTAACCGTAGTTAATTTAACTTACAAGAAATTTTGGGATGTTACATACTCCACCCCTTAGAATAATCATCATCTTGATGATTTCAAGATAAATAGATAAACTAAACCCATCATTCATTTATTGCATTAATATATTTCAAATCAGCTTAAAATTTGTATCAATATCATTTCAGTTGAATCATAAAGGTCACAACATCCCTTATATATCTAGAAAATCAGTCACATAATCTGTAGACATAACACATTACTGCTTAAACGACATATTTTCTAGGTTCATTACAAAATCTTCAACAGTAACTATTCATCAAAAAGTACCTTAGTTCCAATATTCAGTTGTAAGCTTATCTACATGATTTTCTTATCTACTTCTTTAGAAAAACTGAATTTAGCACTATAACAAAAATATATTCTTAAAAATCAGTCAAACAAATGCAAAAAAGTAGTCTGGATATCTTCCAGATTCTCCCAAGTGGCACTTTCTTCAGAATATTGGTCCCACTGGACCTTACATTATGAAACCTCATGGTTTTTCAAGTGCAACTTGTGGGTTTCTAGTATCCTTATAGGCTCAACCATGATTAGCATAAGGATTAGATGAGAGATTAATGTGCTAAGAAAATGCATCAACGCAATTTTAATATCTTTGAATCATGATGCATATTAGTAGGAACGCGAGTGGTAGCTAGAATATTTTTGACTCTTTCTCTTAATTCAGGGTTGATGAGCAAGAAATCATTAATAGAGATACTCATGATGACAACACTCTAGAATGATCAGTAATAAAAGAATGAGGATCCTAAGAGCATGAAAATTGAGTTCGGGTTCACTAAAATGATTAAGCTAAAATGGGATTTAAGAGCCTAATCTATATGATATTGCAACAATAAATAAATAATAATGAAATAAAAAAATTACACCCAAGAAAAATAAGTAATAAGTTAAAACTCTAAGTTCAAAGAGAGGGTAAAAATCCTTAGTTGATTCATAGAGTTCTGGAAGATGCACATAGCTGGAAAATTGGAAAATGTGAAGCATTGACCCTCGTACGAGCTCAAAAATGCATAAATGGAGGATCAAGCTAGACCTGGGGTGCCTAGAGATGCATAATGTTTCTAGGCACTTGGGTCTGTGGAGATGCTCAAATAACCTCCTTTGAGGTATCACAACATGTTCCTATTTAGTCACCTTTGGTCTCTTTGAGATTGCACTAATAACGTTAAGGTCTTTGTAAACCTATAGTGAAATATGAACTGTAAAACCCTCAAATAGACATCAAATCCTAAAAAAGAAAGATGCAAAATGAGGGGTCAGACTATCCTTAGTTGTCACAATGGTGAACTTACAACTAAGCACCGCATTAAATCTCGGACTCAATGTAGTTTTTGTGTGTGTGTGTGCATAATGTTTCCCTAGGTTGCTCTTATGCGTGTCGACTTGGATAGTGAGCAAGTAGCTAGATGTATAATGTATTAAATATGTGTATGGAAACAATAAAATCATCTTCTATGAAATGTGATGCAAAATAACCATCCTTTTTCCTTCGTGACGGTGCTAGATGGATGTAATGGATCTCTTAGATGTCTTATGGATGTAACCTTAGGTGGTGATAAATAGTGCTTAGTACTTGGTCCTTTATTATGATCACATAACTTTATATTTATATGATTCCCTTGCTTGAATTTCATAATTAACCTCGAAAAGGATGACTACCAAAAATATAAGATGCTCAAATGGATAGAAAGGACCCAAAAAGTGTGAGTAAAGTACAAAGGGGACAAGAGCACCCAGAGGGGATGAGGGTGCTTGCACTGGCATCCGGGGGGGCTAGTGTCTCAAGATGATAAATGCTTTGACGAGTAAAAGGAATACTTTGAGCGAGGTAAGGGTAGAAGAATGAAAGTAGAAAAAGAAAACAAAGAAAGGTGGCCAAAGACATGGGTTAATTATTACTTTTCTTACTTAGGAATCATATGAATAGTAGTATGTAATCATGACTAGATAAATACCCAAAGTGCGTGATTTTGTGTCTATAGTGTCTCTGGGGAGAGTTAAAATCATTACCTCATGTTCATATTTGATACATTGATGAAAAGTGGACGGAACATAATTTATGACCCAAATCCATGGTCATCTAAGAAGGATATTGTATTAGAACTCCCCTTCTAAAATTTAGAAGACCTCATGAAGGAGTTTTTTTAGTAACATAGATAGGAAGAATAACCGTTCCCAAAGCAGGGAAATAACCGTCATTGAATGTACGAAGAACCATGGGTGATTAGGTGACAAATGAATTATGAAGCTTAAGTTGATTGAAGGTGTGTGATGAAATGATGTTTATAATAGCTTCATTTCCAATCATGGAACACCAAATGGATTTGTCATTGATACGCATAATGATGAGAAGGGGAAGATTGTGGTCTTCGGGTGAAATGTCTATAATTTAAAAATGTCAAAGGATATAGTGGATGAAGGGGTAAACTCCCAACAAGGTCTTCAAAAGGATGAGTCTCATCACCAAAGGTAGGTATATGCTTTACGGCTTAAATGATAGATTTCTATGGTTGGGGAACTTTGGATAAGCTCATAGAGGGACATCTTAACCAGGGATTGATGAAGTTGTTTTATGATACTCTGTTCAATAGTGGCAGGTAGTGGGGCAACTAAGATTGATACATAGGCTTCGAGATGAAGATGGAGAAGGAGTAGGCTCACTAGAAGGAGCGGTGATAACAACCTTGGGATTAGATTAAACATGAGGTTGAGAATCATTGGGGTTAGAATGGGTAGTAATCCAAGCAACATTGATGAAAAGTAGGGGACCTTCTTTGGATGAAGTCGTATTTGGAGGAGGAATAACAATGAAGGTCCTAGATGAATGGTGTGACTTAGAAATCTTGATGGATGAAGATTGGGATGGGGAAATGGTATTGATTGATGATAAACTAATAGATGGGAGAGGGCGATCCCCTTCAATGAGGAGATCATATTATTCAATAAGATTATGGATAATAGTTATGAGGACCTTACGATATTCAATGTCATGTCCTAGAGCACGATGGTATGAAAAAATAAGATTAGAATCAAACTATGAAGGTCTTAGCCCACGTGAATTGAAAGAATTAATGGGGGGAAGGGTGATTGTAAATGCTTGAACTAAGCATTTTAATATTTCGTGTAAGAACCGATTGAATATTTTGGAGAAGGTGTGGTATATTGAGTGGATTTGAGAATGATTGGTGAAGGTGAGGGGATGATTTACTTTGAGGAGGTTTTATGGGAGTCTTTGATTGCGATTTAGATTTTGAGGAAGTCATTGATGTTTATGAATTGGATGTCTTAGGTTTATCTTCGATGATTGGAGAATTAGATGACTTGGATTCTGTTTGGACAATGTGGGATTTGGATGTATTAGAGGAAGATGAAATTTGAAAGGAGGATTAGGTTGCTTTGATTTAGATTGGTTAGGGATAGGTATATTAGATGAAGGGCCTGGCCCTAAGATGGATGGGGATGCTCCTAATAGTGATGATGTGACAATAGATTTCTTAGGAGGGTTAGTCTTGGGAGGTGGGAGCTCTAACGTTTTGTGTGGTTGCGTAAGTTATTTTTGAATGGGTATGACAAGGTTCTTAGAATTTGGTTACAAGGATTTAAATTTAGAAAAAATAATGATGATTTCAACCTGGGGTCTATAAGAGTAAAAGTAGATGTTATAGATCATGTTATAGGTGTGTATATTATAGGTGGAAGTGACTTTTGGATAATGTATTTGATAAGATCAAGAGGAGTTGTAGATTATGTGGGTTAAGGATTTGATGGTGTAGGAGTGGTTGGATTTGTAAATGGGATAGAAGTATCATTCTTGGTTGTGTTGAGTGGGGGTGTTTATATAGTAGATGTTTTGAGAGGTGTTGTATATGTGGGTATAGGTTGAGATGTTGATGTAGGCATGGTAATAATAGTAAATGTGATTTATGTGGAAGTAGGTATAGGTGTAGGTATAATTTGTGGTTGTTTTGAGTGGGTGTGTTTATATAGTAGATATTTCGAGAGGTGGTGTATATGTGGGTATAGGTTGAGATTTATGTGGAAGTACGTATAGGTGTAGAAATGGGTATTGGGGTAGATGTTAATGAAGGTTTAGATGTAATAGGTTGGGATGTGGTAGATATGGATGAAGTAGTAGGTATAGTGTAGATTGATGTGGATGTGATAGTTATATGTATAATTGGTATAGATGTTGAGATAGGTGTGGATATTAATAAAGTTGTAGGTATAGGAGAAGTATCTAAAATAGAGATGGATGTAGTAGATGATGAGGTGGTAGGTGTAGGTGATGATGTTGATTTTTTATTTATTGTGTTGATAATGTGAGCATTATGTTCTTAGGATGTAGGAGGTGGAGTTTGATTATTTATGGATGATTTGGGAATGGTTGTTTAAATACATCAAAGGGCTGATTTGGTGGTGCATTAGGGTTGTCAACTTAGAGATCACCATGGTCTATAAGATTTTGGATGAGGTCTTTAAAAGTGTGACACTTATCAATATCATGCACATAGACTTGGTGGTACTTACAATAATTTTCCTCGCGATACCATACTAGTTTGGCTCATGAATTTTCCATAGGTTAAATAGAAGAAATCTAGATGAGATGAACCACCATCTATTTGTCGAATATGGAACTATAGGATTCCCCAAGAGGGGTATAGTCGGAGTGGAATTCTAGGTGTTCTTTATGAAGGCTCTATGTGAGAAGTGGATGTGGAAGAATATTTTATCACAATAACATTAGCGGTGTTCTTAGATTTGTCGCCATATGTGGAGGATTTAGTAAACTTGGGTTTGGGTTTGTTTGATTGAATTTTAACTTGGCCTTGCTCAAGGTGTGAAGTTCGAGTTTACGAGACATTGTAAAATCCTCTTCAAAGGTTTGAAATGATTGCATTTGAAGAGTTGAGGATACATGCTTTGTATATGAATGTGAGAAGAGTTTAATGATATCACCATGGAAGGGAAAATGATAGTAGGTTAATGATGTCATGCCATCATGAGATGAAGTACGTGATAGACTCGTCATAAAATTATTGAATGACATAAAGGTCAGAGCTAGTAAAATTACGTGAAATATTTATTGAGAAGTGTTCTAAGAAAAATTGAGTAAGGTGGGTGAAGGAGAATAATGAATGTTGTGGAATGCCATTATACCAATCCAATGCGTGACCGACTAACGACATGGGGAATGTGTGAAGTATGAGGTCTTGATCATAGGTAATAAGATAACATGCATGTATAAAAGTGTGAATATATTGTTGTGGATCCTCCTTGTTATTAAATTTAGAGAAATTTGGGAGTTCCTAATGTGGAGGATAAGGATTGACTGGGATTGAATGATTGATGGGTTCATTGCATATTTTATCATATGAAAAAGTGGTTTTGGATCCCAATGTAGTGGCTTCAAGGTTTCTACTCAACACCACATGAATGGGATGGTTAGATGTGGATGGATGAGATGTATATGGGGGGTGACTGTGGGATATATGAGGTAGATGGGTTAGGTTGAGGAAGAGGTTGATATGTGTGAGGCTGAGTATGTGTTTGTGGAAGAGTTTGATAAGGGGGGATATACATAAATGTTATCGATTGGATGGGTTATGATAAAGGTTATTGTTAAGGAATGGGGATGCGATAAGATTGATGAGATTGAGTTGGTTGTTTGATGAATGGGGACATTAGATTGAGGTGGCATGTGATGAGTTGCAATGTAGGTGATAGGTGGTTGAGATGTTTGAGTTGGTGGGTTAGAATTTATATAACAAAAATCACCTAGAGGAGGAGATTGATGGGTTTGAATTGATTTAAGATCATGAGATTGAGAATTTATTTCATTGGCATGCACATGGGAAGTGGAGACAAGAGTCAAAATATGATTTTATTGTTTGGATGGAGGAGGAAGCAAGTGAGACTCTTGTGATGATTGGATGGGTACACTAGTAACCGTGGTGGATGAGGAGGTGATGGGAATAGAAGAAGTGATAATGGTGATAATATGAGGAAAATTATGAGGGATGGGTGCTACCAATCGAGAGGTTGTAAGAGCATGAGGGACTGGTGGGGATCAAGCTCACATTGTGCCAGGGGAAAGTTCATTCATAACTCTTGGAAAAAACATGGCAAGTTGTGAGGTAAGGATTTGTGTGCACTCAAGATGAGAGTGATAAGCATACATTTGTTGGATAGGAGGTCCATCAAGTGGGAGATTGGCGGATTTACAAGGAAGATAGTCATGAAGGGAAATTGGATTAACATCAATAAGCTCTTGAAATTCCACACACCCATAAGGGATGGTAGGAGGCCCAAAATATTCAATAGAGGTGGTGGATTGGGGTGTGGCTGGTCTAGATGGGATGGAATGATGATAAAGGAAAGGATTAGTCTCCATATGGGTGTTAGGTTGGATGAATTGGGACTCTTAAAGAATGGAATGGGAACCATGGGTTGAGTAACCATGGAAGAAGTGACTAAAGGAGTGGAGGAAATGATAGATAGGGAAAAGGTTTGTTGGGATACCATGGTAGAAATGGGGATGTTATTGGAAGATAAGGTTTGGTCCATTTTCCTAGCTAAGGAGTGAGTAATAATTGACATGAAACAAACAACAATAATGAAAGATACTATGCTCATTTTTAATTATTACAAGCAAGTCAAGATTTTTTTTTTATCTTGATTATTATAAAATGTGAGAAGAAAAGAAAAGTGGGCTAGAAGGGTGCCTAGGAAATGGAAATCTATGGATGGTTTTGGGATGTTTGGGATGGAGTCGTGATATAACCGAAGGTAGGTGAGGCTCAAATTTGTGATGACTACTAGTACAAGGCTTGATATAGGGGCCTACCCCTACGATTCAAAACACCACAATGATAAGGGTGTCATATGCTTAACCAATATATCGATAGCCAAAAATTTAAAACGCGCCAAAACATCGTGGTTGCTTTCTATTAGGTGATGAAATCTCAATAGTTCCAACCTGGAAGGAATGTTTGAGATAGTAAATGAGTGTGTTTTGGGATGCATGTGATAATGTGTATGTAATGAGTTATACCCCAAATTAAACTATATTTTACAAGAAAATATGAGGATTTCTTTTTAGATCTAAAATAAAATGTGTAGATTCAATGAAGACATCAAAAAAGAGATACAATGCAATAAAATAAAGAGATGGGGAATAAAAATAAGGAATAACTATATGACACTTTTCCTTTTATATAATTTGTTTCAGATAGGAAAGCAAAGTAAAAGTCAATCCAAACAACCAACCCAACACAAGCAAGAAAAACAACACTCTTACTTGTAATGTTAGTAGAAAAATAAATATAGAAGAAATATGGAAATGAAGAATAATAACGAAAGAGACCTCACCAAAGAAGGGTTGGTCCCAAAGGGTGTGCCAAAATGTTTAACAAATTTCCTCATTCTTGTCTCAAGTTAGTGAAATATTAATAAAGGAAACAAGTGACTCAAAATATGGGAGGGTTTATGGTACCTCCAAATGTGATATTGATGGATACAATCGTAAAAGTGAATCCATCTTCACAACAAGCTAGATGATCTATATAACAAATAAAAATCAATAGAAAAATGGATTAGTAGATAGATGGAGGGATGCTAAACAATTTCATTCCCAATAAGTGAAAACTTCATATGATGGATGTCAACCCCCGTTTTCGATAAAGATAAAGGAATAAATTCAAGACAAGTTTGATATGATGCAAAATATGGAGTAAAGAAGAGATTGAAATGCTAGATATAAGATAAAAATGTAGATCTGATCTAAATGCATGCAAAGTAAACCAAACTTGGTTGGGTTGATGGCAACCTGAGGCTACAAGGTATAGTTAATGGTGACCAGGGTAGAATGAGAAGAAAAAGTAGAAAACAGGCTGTAAGGTCTCTGGAACCGGATCTGAAATTGATTTGAGCTGGAAATGGATTGGAGTTGAAGGAAAAACATTGCAACATAACTGGATGTGGATCTATTTGAAAGGATGCAAGAAAATTATGGAAAATGAAAATGGATGAAAAACTGGCATTGATCCGGGTCGATGGCGGCCAAGTTGGATATGTGGTGACCAGAGGTAACATAATAGATCCGAGGTGGCGAGAAAGATAAAATGAAAGGATTTGAGGAGTTGAGGGATTCAGAACACAAATATTAGATAGATCATAGCATGAGTGATATAACATTAGATGATGGGTTGGGTCGATGGTGAACAGGTAGGGTCAATGGCGACTGGGACCGCTCTAAGGCCGAATGGATGAAAATAGTTAAAAATGAAAGTCTACAAATGATGGTGGAGATGGCTATTGAACCTACAAAAGTTAATAGTGATGGTTGAAAAGAAGAGAAAAAATACAATAACTCAAAGGTCCTAAGATGAACACATGAACTCTAATAAGGCTCCAAAATAGTGATGGCAGCTTATAAAGGCATGCAAAAGACGAAAGCAAGATCGCAAGAGATATAGAAATATTCAAAGTTGCATCCCTAAAGAAGGAGGGGTAAGGTTGGATTTATAGGGTTGATGGAGACCCGGGTAGGCTACCAACGACTACGGAGATCCATCCATTTGGGCAAAGTGGAAGGATAATGGGCTCGAGACAATGAGCCCATATGAGGTGGGATTAGGGTTTTAGATGATATGGGTGAGTTAGGGTCATATAGACTAGATAAATGGGTAGGTGGGAGGTGGAAAGTAGTAAATAAATTCCATAGGTGGGTAAAATCATTAAATGAGACCCCGGGGATAAAAAATAGGGAGGTTTTGGGAAGATAAATAGATTAGAATTAATTAATGATGATTTAGGATAAATAGGAATGATTTAGGAGGATAAAATAATGGGATGATTAAAATGGGAAATAATAATAAGATGGATAAAATATGATTTTGGAGAGAAGGGAAATTCGAATGGGTGTCCATGATGAAAGAGAGAAAACACGTTGTGAAGAGGGTAGCAATACCAAAATTGGTGTCTACACCGCACACCCAAAGCTACTTAGAGCTTTCAATTGACTCCAAATTCTTTCCATGAGCTAATTAGAGACACATGTATGTAGGGAACACATTTATTCAACTGATGCACTTTACTCTTTAATTTTCTTGAACCTTCCAATGATGAACATGTCACATCCATTGATGCAAGGTAGAGTTCCTTAATCACAAGACACAACTTGATCATGTATAGCAAGTGTTTCGCTTGGAATGTTTCCTTCCGGGAATAGAGTGCTTCTATCCTTCATTCCTTTTAGAAACAGATGAGGTTAGGGTTAGGAGGAATACTGTTGAATGTCGAGATGGTGTGCGCGTACCGTAGAGAAAGATCGCGGTGGCTGATCATTGCGGAGAACTCCTTTTTGTCTTGGAAGGAATACTGCAAATAAGAACACAAGACCACAAGATTTTGATTAAACAATAAATGAGGAAACTACCTTGGGCTGGGAAATATAAAACTTCCTTTCGAAGGTGGTTAGTTCCCCTGCTAATATGAATTAACACAAAAGACTTGCAAAATATCAATTAAATTGTTTCGTTAAACTGGGTAGGGGGAAATGCTGGTTTTCTGGTTTTGATCAGAGGAACCGATGCCGGTTACTGATAACCGATGCCGGTTACTGATAACCGATACCGGTGGGTTCTAGGATCTTCTTGGTAGCTATGGTGTTTGTAATGGCTGGTTTTTGGATGGTATTAGGAAATGGGATGATTAGAAGCAAAAGAATGACAGTTAGATGCAATGGCACGTTGGGTAGTGGATTCAGAAACGGATTTAGGAGGACTGAGATTCAAGAAGCATAAGAAATGTTATAACAAAGGACATGCAAGATGTGACTTACTGGTTTTGACCAAGATGCAAGTTGATCTCCTTGGTTGTAAACACTTCTGGTTTCTTTACTCGTCTCTGCTCTGTCAAGTGAAGATCTGGACTCTGTTCCTCGCTCGCAATGCTCTCTGTTGATCCAGAAATCCTTTGACTGATCTCCAAAATGAAATTCCGATCCGTTGTTTTGGTTTGGGGAGCCCATTTACAGGGAACCGATGGCGGTTACGTAACCGACGGCGGTCGAGTAGGAACCGGCATCGGTAAGGAAAAAGTAGGCTATTTTTAGTAAAATAGCCCGCCTTCCCTGCTTTTCTCCCGAGAGATCAGTTGCGGGCTTGGTCAAGTGGCTAGAAGGTCGGCTTTGGGTGCGAGTAAGGAGGCATTAGTTATGGATGTGAGTCTAGACCAAGTCACAGGTCTTAATTAGGTTAGTTTAGGGTTAGGGCTAGGTCATGATGAGGTGGCAAAGTGAGGTGGCGGGTAAGGTGATGTGGATTTATCAATTACAAGGTAATTAATAAATAATTGTGTAAAGTTTAGGTAATGAGGTTAGGTTGCGAAATGGGATGCGGGTCACAAGGGGTCGTAAGACACGAATTTGGTGTCTACATTAGCCCCTTATTATCGTGTAGCTTGTTTTGTAAAGGCTGCTATGGACAATAATATGAAGTGGTTACTCTGTTAAGGGTATAGGTAATCCCCTCAAATCTATCAGATTGAGTGAAGCGGGAAATCGGGGATAGGGTTGATAAAGGGTAAATGGGGTAGAGGGATGGTAAGATGATGGGGTAGGTCGAGGAAGCACATGTTGAAATGTAATAGTGTGACGAGGGTACATGATTTGACGAGCAAACCAGCAATGCAGAGGCAAAGGTTGATAGTTTATCCAAACAAGGGTGATATAATCCTGGTATCCAAGGCATAGGAAGTAGCCCCGGGGTATATAATGGTAAGGTAACCGGAGCGTTTAGGCATGTTGGATGCAAAAGGTTGGTTTGGTTGAGATAAACGTCACGGTCCAGGTCCTGCAGGCAAAGCTGGTCGACAGATCAAGTCAAGGACCCTAATCATGCTAAAACACGAACAGGTGAGCTCGATTGAACCAAAAACTACCGGATGGGTGGATAAAGTGTATGGTGTTGATTTGGGTAAGGTATGGAAGTGGTACGGCCGTGGGTGGGCCAAGTTGTTGGGTGGCGGGTTGGGTCGGGTGGGAAGTGTAAAGGAGGCCTTGGGTCGGGCCAAATAGTGAGGGAGGCCTTGGGTTTTGGTGGTTGTTTAGGAGGAGGTAGAAAGACGGGGGTGTGGTCGGGGATACAAAAGTGGGGTTTAGATGGTAAAGTAGATGTTATAATGGTAGAGTTAGGTCTGGGTCGGGAATGTGGGTTGAGGTTTTTGCAGCACAAGGTAGGTTGATGATGTGTGATGATGCCTCCACTATTGAGTCGGATGAGGCCACACGTATCTGCGGCGCAGGCCATCATGCGCGAGGTGGGAGGCGAGGCCTTGAGGTCGCAGAGCGATAGAGAGGATCAGGCCGATGGTCACCCTCATCGAGAGATGGGGCCTTGGGCGGCCAATGTGTTCCATCTTCCGATGGGGAGATGACCGTCACATTAGAGGATGTGTATCGAGGCCTGCGGCTACCGATCGAGGAGAGTAGTCTTAGGTAGATAGGTAGGAGAGGCCATGGACAAAGATACCGCAGGTTTTGAGGGATGCAGCCGGCGCCTTACGTATCATAGCGAGCATTGGATATGGTGACATGTACCGCACACAGGACGACATGAGACATGGTTTGCACGTGTTGATGATGATAGGGATCACCCGCTTCGCCTCCCGATTCGAGAGGGAGGCCGCTTCCCACGAGCATTGATGGGGTGTGCTGGAGATGGTGGAGGAGCACACCTGTTTTGCATGGGGGCACCAGGTGTATACGTGCAATTATACGAGGAGTTATGGGGCTATCACGGTTAGGAGGAGGTGATTTGGTATTTGTTCTACATTTTGTTAGACTGCTGGGCATACGAGCACATCGTATGCATCAAAGCCAAGATAAGGGCTACCCAAAGCGCTTGAGCACGCAGGTTCAGATGATCGATATGGCTTTGAGAGGTGGTTGGGGTCGAGAAGGAGCCCAGAGCAAGTTGTTGCAGTCGGGATGTGGCCTATTATAGACAAAGACAGAGGGCCTTAAAAGTAGTAGACATTGTATGGAGACCCTACAGAGGTCACCACCGGCAGAGGAGAGGCACAGCAGTGCGCCCTGATCCAAAGTATACATTTTGAAGTGATCGGAGGTAGGGAGAGTATGTTTTGTGATATAGAGAGGGCACGAGCAGATGGGGCTACGAGAAAGAAAGCCACCTCCCTCCCTCGATACAGAGGGATGATGTAAAGGCCCCAGTGCCAGGCGCCACACCTTGGATCCAGGCAAATTATTATCGTAGGTGGTTTTTTTGGGAAGGGTAGCGGAGAGACCATGCAGTGAGGGTGTGGATGATGCCGGGTGCATGGAGAGCATACAGGTGTGGTGGAGGAATTTCGAGGTTTGAAAAAACCGAGATAGTCAGTTGAATGGTTGTTGGCTGTTTTGCTTATGCGGGAGAGAGGATAGGATTGAGGGTGAATGAGCTCTTACAGGCAGTAGCTGTTGTCACGAATCCAGCACGAATAAGGGCCTTACAGGGGAAAGCGTTGATGAGCTCGAGCACAGTTAAGTGGAATCCACCACCATGAATCGCACCAACCATGGTATGTTACGCAGTGCAGTGATTGAGCAAAGATGGAACCACCAAAGACCACGGCCCACAGTGGTGAAGTACAGGCATTGGAAGATGTGTTTCAGATTTTGAGCCACAGTGCGAGTACGAGCCTCGGGGGTATTGGTGTTAGGTGCCAGGACCAGCCCCAACTCCTTGAAAGGGCGCGAGATCGCTTATATGGAGGTTAGAGCAGAGGCCCGATATTATTAGGATATTTTGATAAGACGGAGTCGAGTATCGGCGTATGCACGGGCATCCAAGGCATAGGAAGCACGGCCCAGAGATCTCAGGAGGGGCAGCCGGAACATTTAGGCGTGTCCGTGACGGCGGAGGCGAGAGGCACCACGGTTGAGACCAGCGGGAGGTGCAGGCGAGGTGGTGGGGAGAGTCGATAGACCCGACATGGTTTTGTATAGGGACACGAGTGCACCGGTCTGAGCGGTTGTATTGATAGACAAGGTGCCGACACTTATTCATTGTATTGATTCATTTATTTATTATATACCGCTGCGATGCGAGTGGGTATGGTATGTACATTTGATACCGGCTGCTTGAGCGAGTATATTTTGATATGAGAGACCGGCCTGGCGAGCCAGTCGAGATTTTTGATAGGTATGAGGCTGCCTGCGTAGGTTAGAGGCCAAGCTTTGGTATATTATGAGATCACAGAGGCCCGATGTAGGGCACATTGTATTTTGAAAGGCGGTATATATATATATAGATGATGTTTTGATCCATATGTAGTGTTCAAAAATGTGTTTAAATATTTTGTTAATGGTTTGGTAATATATAATGTATGATAAGTTTAGTGGGCATGTTGATAGATGGATGATGTTGATGGTTTTTTTTTTTTTTTGTACGTATATATGAATGATATGTGATGTGATGAATTGTTGGTTTTGTGACATTGTGATATATGTAACTGATGAGTTGGATCCAAATGATGTAGAGATTGATAGTTTCTTGAAATTCGTAGTTGATGGTTGTGTATTTGTATAAAATAAATGATGTTTAATGAAATTGTAATGATATGATGTGTGGTGGATAAACAAATGTGGTAAATGGTGTGGTTATGCAGGAAAAGAGGCGGGCGCGACAAAAATTTATGAAAGAATGAAGAAAAGAACCCTGTTTCAAAAAGGAGTGTGTAAATAAGTATCGGTTAGAATGGGGTGAAAGTTATATGACCGATATCGGTTATATGACCGATACCGGTTATTTAGGTATGAGCTTTTCTAAAAATAGAAAAGCTAGGGTGGCAACTTGAGTTTTAATTTTAGAGCCATGCAAGAGGTTAAATACGCGAACGCGACGCTTTTTGACGACTGAGACAGGTATTTGCATGAGAGATTTGGGTGAGAAGGAGAAAAGAGACAAGGAAAGTGAATGTGATCCGAGATTCAGAAGGCAGAAAGACAAAGTTGAAAAGGGTGGTGATCATGGCAGAACGAGGAGAAGCATCCAGCAGGCAAGGACAGGAGGGAAGACAAGGGCCACCTCAAGCTGCTGCAACCCAAGAGGTATCATTTTGTTTGTGATTTAACTACTGCATGTTTTTGGGAATAAGCTGGAAAAGAATAAGGAAGTAGATATGAGAAAGACAACATGATAGCCGGGGGTATAGATGAGGTGAGTGTTATGGGGTAGGTAATTCGGGGTTGTTGGTATGTCTGTGTATATAGAAAGGAAGAAACGATCAATTTATTGTCGTAGGTGGTTGTTTTAGGAAGATGTATGTAATTGCGATGTGCCGGTAGTAGCGGTTAGGGAGAACCGGTATCGGTTACTCAACCGATATCGGTTATGTATAACCGATACCGGTTACTGGAGGAATTTCCAGAATGTTTGAAAAAACCCTGACGGATTGAATGGTTGTTTGTTGTTTTGGTGTATGCAGGCAGAGGCAGGATTGAGGATGAATGATAGTGTGCGGCCCATTTGTTGTCACGAATCCGAGCGGATGTAACACCAGCTGAATGGACATTGATAAATCGTTTGGGGTTAAGTGGAATCCGCTATTATTCACGAATCACACATAATCATGCTATGTTACAGGCATTGATTGAGAGATGGAATCCCGAGACAAATACCTTTTATCTGCCAACAGGGGAGATGATAGTAACATTGGAAGATGTGTTTCGGATTTTGAGACTCCCTATTACAGGAGAACCAGTATATCAGGCACTACCTAGCGTGGCACGGGGAGCGATAACAGTAGTATTTGGTCCATACGCACGAGATTTGACACAGCGAGGTTTATCTTTTACATATGGGGTAATGTACGGACACCCCGAGGAGACAAGGTTAGCAGTGATATTAATGATAGCGGTAGGGTATTATGCGTTACCGAGGGCGGAAGGGGGAAGATTTCCAAAGGCATTGATGTGTGTTATTTGGGAGATGATAGAAAGGAACGTGACTTTTGCATGGGCACCTGCATATTTGGCGGAGCTATACAGGGGTTTATGGGCTTGTAGGCGAAATCACAGGACGACACTGGATAGTTCATACTTATTACACTGTTGGGCCTATGAGCACATTGTTTGTGTGCGACCAATAGGCCGACCCATCCAGTCGGGAGAAACCGGAGTGCAGAGGTTGGGATTCAGACGATGGGTCCAGACAGAACAAGAGGCCAGATCCCAGGCCGTGACGGGTGATATTGAGTATTACAGGCAGGTATGGGAGAGAGTGACGGTTGCGGATATCTGTTGGAGGCCATACGGAAACTATATGGTAACAGAGAACATAGCTGAGGAGTTGAGGGGTGTAGAGCGATTGAGGTGGATCGCGCAGGCACAGCCGGGGAGTAGTATGAGAGGATTCCTATAGATCGCGTGCGGCGACAATTTGGATTTGTGCAGGATATACCCCTGGCTTATAGACCATATATGAGGATCGACGCCGAGGCAGCATTCTCACCTCCCCGGCCAACACCTCCAGAAGGGCCTGAAGAGGTAGCGGATCGATCGCAGGTAATGGATGCGGGAACGGCAGCGAGGCCTATAGATTATGGTGGGTAGCAGAAGCTGCGAGGTGTACGTGAGCGCCCGACATAGCGATGATTACAGCAGAGAGGATCGTCTGCAGCGCATTTGGTTCAGCAGCTCCAAATGCAGTGAATGAGACAAGAGGATTGTTAGTGGTTCATGAGTCACGTCAAGGCGGGAGACTAGAGGCTGGAGTCTTCCATGCGAGAGGGCGTATTCATATGTTACAGGAGAGATTGGCAGATCGGTGGGTGGTACCAATAGCCGTGGTACCTTTGAGGACAGAGAGGCCGGCGAGAGGGTCGACGATCACGATCATCACCTAGTTCGAGATGAGGCGTGAGGGTCTGAGTAAATGTTAGCAAGGTATAAGAATAAATAAGGATGCCGACCTGCGTGTCGATGATAGAGAAGATGTATTTGTTTAACATCTAAATAAAACTGAATATGTATGTTGATTTGAGTTATGATAATAATAAGATTGTTGGTGTTTTGATTTTCGGTGTTTCGAAAAAGGATAAAGAGAAATGTGATTAAATAAAAATGCACAAAAATATTTATATTTACCACACATGATAAGTTATGGTAGGGGATGGTCGAGCTAACCTTGGGAGACCCCATGTCTCCAAAGTGCTGCCTACATAGCCCATTGCTCAAAGCAAGGAGGGGCCTCAGACCGATGTAGTTCTCCCTTAGGACCAGGGAGAGGTGAATTCAGGCAATTTGGGTATGGTTAGGCAATTTGTTGGTTGATAAGAATTTGATGTTGATAGGGTAATGTTGTTGGTGTTGGTAAGGTATGGGCGATGTTGATGTAGGTATAGGTAAAGCGAAAGTTAGCTTACCCAAATAGAGGAACCGTATCCGATTAAGGTCAACACACAATCCTAGAGTCGAGCAAAAGAGGCAAAAGTGTCCCGTAGTTGAGAAGAGCTAAACAAACCACATATTAACATAGGATGAGCTTGAATCCCTAGGTACCTTGCATAGGCGAGAAGTCGATAGGTGAAAAGAGTTGTATAATCACAATATATCGGATATACGTCACGTCCCTTGAGTTTTGTTGCTTTGACAAAGGGTGAGGTGAGGTGGTTGATATAGGCGGGGGTGCTGAGAGCTTGTTACAAGGTGATTATTCTGACGAAAGAGAAACTACCCTAAATAGACAAGTCCATGACTCAAAAGTGCTTTTGAATGCGGCTTTTTTTTTTTGCTGAATATAGACTGATCGATGCGGGAAGTCTACAAGGGATATGTATTGTGTTACTCTTGAGGTCTTCACGAAGCTGATCAATGCGAGAAGCTTCTGATAAAAGCTGACTGTGTATAGCTGTCCTTCGAGGGAGCAGTCTATTTATAGTAGCAGATATGATTGTAATGCATAGCTGTCCTTCGGGGGAGCAGTCTATATATAATAGCAGCAATAGTTCAGCATATAGCTGTCCTTCGAGGGAGCAGTCTATATTTAATTTAGATGACTAGATGTTCATTTGGCGTGAAGCATCTAGTTTAGTAGGAAGTTTGACTCAAGAAAATCCCATAAGAATACGGCTTATTTTAATATTTTGAAGTCATGGACTAGACTAAAAAGGGGAAGGCTTCATCAAGGGGAGGTGAGGATCAAACTATGTGAGCTTGATTGTTATTATGAGGTGTAGGAAACAGAGTGTATGTAGTGGTAAGTGAGCTCAAGGGACGAGCGGAAGGTAGATAAGAAGTGATATAACACTAATTTCAACAGTAGAATGGTCGAAGATGCAAGGCATTAAGGGGTTCAGGCTCAGGTTTACCATTAAGCGAAGCTAAACGATAAGTACCAGATCCATAGGTATGAGTGATTATATAAGGCCCAATCCAATTGGGAGCAAATTTTCCACGTTTGCTCTTTTCTAGTTTGGTTACATGTTGATTCTCTTTGAGAACAAGATCACCAACCTTAAAGGTACGCTCATGAAGTCGCTTATCATAAGCACGTTTAATGCGTTTTTGATAGATTTGAAGGTGATCAAGAGCGTAAAGCGGCGTTCGTCAAGAAGCTCCAATTGGGCTAACTCGCTCTTGGCGGAAATCATCGTTGGTGAGAATATCTGAAGAGATATTCTAAGGGAGGGTATTTGTATTTCGAGAGGCAAAACAGCCTGGTACCATATACCAAAGAAAAGGTGTGGCATTAGTAGAGGTATGAATGCTAGTACGATAAGCCCAAAGGGCAAAGGGAATGTGATCGTGCCAATTTCTTCCGGATTCATTGACAACTTTCATGAGGATTTTGGTTAGTGTTTTATTAGAGGACTCGGCTTGCCCATTGGCTTGTGGATAGTAAGGTGATGAGAAACTAAGTTTGATACCAAAGTTGTCACAAAGGTCTTGCAACAACTTGTTTTTGAAAGATTTTCCATTATCTGTTATCAGGCGATGAGGAACACCAAAACGACAGATAATGTGGTGGTTAATGAACTCGACAATTTTTTCTTTTTTGATTGAAATGAGTGGAATAGCCTCCACCCATTTTGTGTAATATTCGGTCGCTGTGATTATCCAACGGTGACGTTGTGAAGAGGTTGGGTGAATCTCACCAATAAGGTCTAAACCCCATTGTGAGAAGGGCCAAAGATCTCGAGCGATCTGGAGCGGGTGGCTAGGAGTATGTTGAAGGTTGGCATGTTGCTGACACATAACACAACGCTTAACATATTCGTAGCAGTCGTTATTGAGAGTAGGCCAATAATAACCAAGGCGAAGGATTCGTTTGGCCACGGCAAGGCCGCTAAAATGTCCACCACAAATACCGTCATGGACCTGTTGGATGGTATGAGTGGCCTCCGCGCCAGTTAGACAGCGAAGGAGGATGCCATCAAAGCCACGTTTATAGAGGAGTCCCCCATGACAACATAACGCGAAACACTTTTAAGAAAAGCACGTTTCCGTTACTAGTAAGGTCAGGTGGGAGGACAGAGATTGTAAGGTAGTCATGAAATTGGTGGTACCAGGTATCTTGTGAATTAGTAGACACAATATTTATCATACAAACTACCGGGGTTGAATAGGATGGGGCAAAAAGTTGTTGGACCACGACGAATAATTCAGAGTCAGTTGGCGCGGCGGGAATTTGCGAGGCTAAGCAAGCCATAGTATCCGCAAATTTGTTAGTGGAGTGGGGAATGGTTTGTATAGAATAGTGGGTAAATAAGGCTAGAAGTGAATCCACGTAGTGTTTGTATTTTTGAAGTTCCTCGTTTTTGCATTGGTAGACGCCCATAACTTGATTGACTACTAATTGAGAGTCGCCAAAAATGTTGATAGATTTGATACCTAAGTGTAACGTAACTTGGAGACCAGAGCAAAGGGCCTCGTATTCCATTTGTATTATTAGTGCAAGGGAAATCAAGTCGGAATGAAAGAGGCATAGGTTCAACATGTTGAGAGGAATGAGAACAACGCCGGCTCCTCCGCCCACGGCGGCATTTAGATCCATCGAAGAAGAGGGTCATTGGGTACGACTCCTCCGTGATGGAAAGAGTAGCGATGAGTTCGTTGGGAAATGTGAAATTGGTAAATTGTTCCCCAGGTAAAGGAGCTTCCGCAAGTTGGTCTGCGATGGTTTGTCCTTTGATTGATTTCTGGTGGACAAACTCAAGGTCGAGGTCAGCGAGAAGCATGAGCCATCTAGCAATGCGTTGGTTCAGATGAGGTTTGGCATACATGTAATGGATGGGGTCTGTATTGGTGATGATGAAAGTCTTGTGATTTAGAAGGTAGTGTCGGAGTTTGGTGGCCACGAATGATAGGGCAAGGCACAATTTTTCTACATGTGTGTACCTAGTCTCATAGTCCACCAAAGTACGACTTATATAATAAATGGCTTGTTCGCGATTCTCAGAGTCACGATGTGCAAGCATGGCTCCTACAGCGTGGTCGGTGGCGGAAAGGTAAAGGTAGAAAGGGCGGTCGTCTTGGGGTGGGATAAGCACGGGTGGCTGCAAGAGATAGGATTTGAGAGCTTCGAAGGCTTGGTGACATTCTTCGCTCCATTGGAATGCAATATCCTTTTTAAGGAGGTGATGGAAAGGTTGACACCGATCCGAGAGTTGGGAGATGAAACGTCGGATAGATTGGAGCTTACCTTGTAAACTATGTAATTGTTTGAGATTTTTGGGTGGGGGCATTTCTAGGATAGCTTTGACTTTAGATGGATCAACCTCAATGCCATGCAAAGAGACGATAAAGCCAAGAAGTTTTCCCGAAAGAACACCAAAGACACATTTCTTCGGTTGAAGGTGAACGAGAATATTGAATAAAGCGATCAAAAATAATGGTTAAAACATCGAGATGTTCACTACGATGTTTAGACTTGCCGAGAAGATCGTCGACATAGTCTTCGAGGATAGTGTGCATAATGTCATGAAAAATGTAGGTCATAGCCCGCTGATAGGTAGCACCAGCATTCTTAAGGCCAAATGGCATGACACGATAACAGAAGGTTCCCCAAGGAGTTATGAAAGCAGTTTTATGTTGATCGGCCGGGGCTACCAAAATTTGATTGTATCCCGAAAAACCATCCATGAGAGAAAGCATTTCATGGCCCGCAGTGAGATCAACAAGTTGATCAATACTTGGGAGGGGGAAGTCATCCTTGGGGCAAGCGAGGTTAAGATCCCAGAAATCTGTGCATATCCGAAGTCCCCCTGTCGCTTTAGTGACAGGTATGATGTTAGAAATCCATTGAGGATAGTCAATAGGCAAGATGAAGGAAACAGAAAGGAGTCATTGGAGCTCCTCTTTGACCAAGAGAGCAATGCGTGGATGCATTTTTCTCAATTTTTGTTTGACTGGTTTGGAATCGGGGTTTAGGGTGATGTTATGGATCGGCGATGGTAGGATCAATTCCTGGCATGTCAGCGTAAGACCATGCGAAAGCTTGGTTGCGAGCACGGAGAAAGGTAGTAAAGGTGGCTTGTTCTGATGTGTTAAGGGATTGTCCAATCTTCACAATGTGAGGATCCTCCTCCGTGTGGATATTGATTTCTATGGTAGATTCGTTCAGCATAGTTTGGGTTTCAGATGGTAAGGCTCGTTGAATATAAGAATCATCCGCGCCAAGGTAAGTGAGGATGGAGTCGTCATCCTGGCATTCAACAACATTAATCAAAGGTGAATCCTCTTCGATCATGTCTGGATAAAGAAGGGGCAAAGAAGATGGGTCGTCATTATCGCGTTGATAAGTGAGAGGACCTATGAAGATAGCATTTATGAAAAAAAAAAGTTAGGAGGGATGGATTCAGGGTCTATAGATTCTGCGGGTGATGATGGCAAAGTGGGTGATGATGGTTTGGTAGGGGTGACGTCTTCTTCTTCCAGGATACAGCTGACAGGAGGTGTCTCCTGTGTAGGTGTTTCGGGAAAACCGAGACCACTGCGATCATTATGTTTACGGGTAGTCACGGGAATGAGTGTATGTCGGCCTTGTTCGTAAAGGCCAAAACCAAAGCCTTTCCATGCACAGCGAGTCAAGAAGGTGAGGGCGAAACGACGATTTTTCAAGTATTGAAAATCGGATTGGAAAGGAACCACACCAAGAGGAGGTTCAGGGGTAATGGAGGATGCATCAACACCCCCATATGTTAGGTTAGTGCGGCAATGGGGTGGTCCGTAAGAGATTATCTCCCCCACGCGACGGTCGTAGGTGGGATGTGCATGTAATTGTCCGTACTCCTGCGGGGTAGGGAAAGAACTAACGTTATATAGGCGGTACTCCCCCAGCGTAAGGCGCTGAAAAACATCTACTAAGGGGGAGGAGGTTGGAATGTTAGCTGCGGGAAGGGAAGTGGTTTTTGCGATGGTGGTTTCATCAATTGAAGGCGTAGGCGCGGTTGAGGTGGATGGTTGAGGTACATTTGAGGAGGATGGTTGGGTTGAATGTATGGGTGTCTTGATTGGTATAAGCACATCGTTAGGGCGGTATAACATATTGCAGGTTTTAAAGGGGGGAGGGTCAGCTTTTACGGTGTAAGACTTCCCCTCGTACTCAAATTTTATGCATCTATGTAAGGTTGAGGGAACGCATCCCATGGCCCGGATCCAAGGACGACCCAACAATATATTATATTGGAACTCTCCCTCAAGACATAGAAGAGTTCGGGTAAAGTACGTGGTCCTACCCGAATGTTGAGGATCACGGTGCCTAAGGTAGAAGTAATAGCGTCATTGAATGACCGCAACATGATGGGGTTGGCACACATGCAACTAGAAGGGATGTTCATCTGTTGGAAGGCTTTTGAAGAGATGATGTTTAGGCTAGCGCCCCCGTCAATCATAACCCGACGTACTCGAATGTCCCGGACGTAAGCGGAGATGAAAAGGGCAGGGTCAGGATCTTCTGTACCAAAGTCGACAATTTCATCTTCAGAGAAACTGACTGCAGCAGCTTGTTGTACAGAGACAGAAGTGGTTGGGGCAGTGGGTTGTTTGGTGAGAGAAGCAACGTGATTGGGTGTTAGAATGGAGGCGACAGGCAGGGTTTCATTAGGTAAAACCTCTATCCCTTGAAGGATCTCAACGAGAGCTTGTCGATGAGATTCAGAAGTCTGAATGAGATCATACAATGTCATTTTTACGGGTGATTGGTGAAGCTGTTTAATCATATTTCGGTGGGCAATGCCATTAGAGACGGGATAGGCGGGTCCGCGAATGACCACTTTAGGTGGTGGTGTAATCGGGATGTTTGACGGAGAAAGAGATGCCGCAGGTGTGTTTTCTTTTGCTTTCCCATTGTTTTTCTGCCCTCGAGTAGTGACACTAATCATATTAATCTCGTAGACCTGAGATGAGGAAGATGGTGGGGATAACTCATGGTCTTCAAGAGGTGGGGTTGTAATAATGATAGATCTTGGTGAGGCGGGGACAGATGGTATAGGAGAGGGAATGGAAACTAAAGGTCTCTCCCTTCGTAAGTTGTCTTTCTTAATCTTTCTATCCGGGAGAGGTGACTGGCGAAGGATGGTTTTTAGAGCTTTGCATCCCTCCACATCATGTCCTGGTGTGCGGTGATAAGCGCAGATTTTAGACTCATCGTAACCCATAGGTCGGGGCTTAGACGGGTCATAAGGTCTAAGTGGAGGTAGGGAAATGGTCGCATTCTCCACCAACATAGCAAGGATTTTGGCGTAAGATCCTTTGAGTGGGTCAAAATCGGAAGAGGATGAGGGTATTGATTGTGCGGGTTTTGGTAATGTTTGGGCATGATTGGTTCGCATGGGTGGTGGTTTAGCCGAGGGGTGTTGATACATGGTTTTTACTAAACGTGATTTCTTTGGCACAGAAGCTATGTTGGATGATGAGGCCGCAGATGATGTGGTATCAGAAAACAACCACGGGGAAATAGGAGTGACTGAAAACAAATCTTTTGATGATGGAATTTGTTTAGGGTTGATAGGTGGACAGGATACGCGGAGTGGCGGTGTTGCTATACCCTGGAATTTCTGTATAGGTGCGGAAGGCGTAGGTTGTTTTGAAGAAAACGCAGGAGGTATGATATATTGATGTAAGGTAGAGGGATGGGGTCCCAATATGGAAGGTAGGTATGACGATGATGGTTTTGATTGTGATAGGGGCACGGATTGAGTTTGTCTCCTAGGTGGCGGAGCGGATTTATTTTTGGATAGATCGAGTCGCTTAGGCGGGTGCGTTAGACTGGGCATTGGTGAGGTCCCAAGCGTATGGGAAGATCTCGGTTAAGTTGATAGAAGTGGACGGGGCATTTGGTAGAGGTGAGGGGGTGAAGGTGAGAACAGGGCATTTTAAGCTTCGTAAGCACTTCGGGTATATGGTGGAGACATCGGGATCAGCCATTTGCATTTGAGTAGAAAAAGGGGTACTCAAACGCTCCCATAGGGCCTGTCTATCCCCCGAGACATCGTGGATCGGTAGTCCCACAGTGGCGTGCCAAAATGTTTCGCTCGGAATGTTTCAGCTTCTGGGAATAGAGTTGCTTCTATCCTTTCATTCCTTTTAGAAACAGATGAGGTTAGGGTTAGGAGGAATACCTGTTGAATGTCGAGATGGTGTGCGCGTACCGTAGAGAAAGATCAGGCTGACTGCGGAGAACTCCTTTTTGTCTTGGAAGGACTACCTGCAAATAAGAACACAAGACCACAAGATTTTGATTAAACAATAAATGAGGAAACTGCCTTGGGCCCAGGAAATATAAAACTTCCTTTCGAAGGTGGTCAGTTCCCCTGCTAATATGAATTAACACAAAAGACTTGCAAAATATCAATTAAATTGTTTCGTTAAACTGGGTAGGGGAAATGCTGGTTTTCTGGTTTTGATCAGAGGAACCGATGCCGGTTACTGATAACCGATACCGGTGGGTTCTAGGATCTTCTTGGTAGCTATGGTGTTTGTAATGGCTGGTTTTTGGATGGTATTAGGAAATGGGATGATTAGAAGCAAAAGAATGACAAAGATTAGATGCAATAGCACGTTGGGTAGTGGATTCAGAAACGGATTTAGGAGGACTGAGATTCAAGAAGCATAAGCAATGTTATAACAAAGGACATGCAAGATGTGACTTACTGGTTTTGACCAAGATGCAAGTTGATCTCCTTGGTTGTAAACACTTATGGTTTCTTTACTCGCCTCTCGCTCCGTCAAGTGAAGATCGGACTCGTTCCTCGCTCGCAATGCCTCTCTGCTGATCCGAAATCCTTCGACCGATCTCCAAAATGAAATTTCGATCCGTTGTTTTGGTTTGGGGAGCCCATTTACAGGGAACCGATGGCGGTTACGTAACCGACGGCGGTCGAGTAGGAACCGGCATCGGTAAGGAAAAAGTAGGCTATTTTTAGTAAAATAGCCCGCCTTCCCCGCTTTTCCCGAGAGATCGATTGCGGGCTTGGTCAAGTGGCTAGAAGGTCAGCTTTGGGTGCGAGTAAGGAGGCATTAGTTATGGATGTGAGTCTAGACCAAGTCACAGGTCTTAATTAGGTTAGTTTAGGGTTAGGGCTAGGTCATGATGAGGTGGCAAAGTGAGGTGGCGGATAAGGTGATGTGGATTTATCAATTACAAGGTAATTAATAAATAATTGTGTAAAGTTTAGGTAATGAGGTTAGGTTGCGAAATGGGATGCGGGTCACAAGGGGTCGTAAGACACGAATTTGGTGTCCACAAGAAGATCCTTTACATGACTCACTTGAATTTGAAGATATTAAGTTATTTAGTATAGTCCTTCATACTAAGTTATATTTTTTGTAGATTCTACAAATCCTTTTAAAAATAGGGCTATTAATCAATAAAAAATAATTTCACCGTCATCTAGTATGTCCCAAGTCTTAATATTTTCTCTATCGAGCTTTGTAATCTCTTCATTTATACATGTTAGAATAAAAAGAGACACGACCCTTTATTTTGGTTTGTCAGATAACTTGAATATTTTAGGTTCTTCTATATATTCAAACTCGACTATTTCTCAACCTTCATTATCCAATAAACGTTCTCTTTGACTCCATGATTCTAGAGTAATTTGGGATTTTGGGATATTTTATCAAGGCTTACTCTTGAGTCTTCCAATAATGTCTTATGGTCTTCTCTTATTGTCTTTCAACTTGTAATTTTTCTTCCTCTAATGTGGCTTCAGTGCCCTTAGCTATGTGGGCACCACTTCATAACACTAATATATTCTACCACTATACATATGTGTTGTGCAATCTTCGTAGCCTCTAAATGGGATTGCATACTTCTAATAAATTCATCTAGGTAATTAAGTCTTGTTGCATGATTTACTCAACGCAACTTGTTATTCCATCCTTTTTTTCTATTTGTGTTTCCTCAAAACAAACATATTAATAAATTTGTTAAAATATATATGTAGTTATTTTCTACCCACACTTCAAAAAAGTGGAAAATTGTTGAAATCCAATGGGTGATCGTATCGTACCCAAAATTGTAATGAAATCAGACAATTGCGTATGCAAAGGTAACAAGTGCCCCAATGATGATACAGGTCTCCTCGCAAGGTGTTCGGATCCAAAAAAGCCCTCGGAGTATGCGTTAACATCCCGCATGCCCCGCTTAGCCCCTGCGCCCTTTGTTTTCCCATTTTCCCTCTTTCCTTGGCCTCTTGATCTTTAGTGACAAAACCGCCGCCTGCAGGGTGGCGGTCTCGTGACCGCCGCCCGATCGTGGCGGCGGTCCCGTAACCGCCGCCGCCCGCTAGAGCGGCGGTCCGCGCGCTTTCCGTAACGTTCTTTTGACGCGACTCGCGTGAAATATCACGATTCACCAGCTTTTCCTTGCCGACTTGGGCATGCATTTATGTTTTTGGTCCCCTGAAATAGTGTTTTTCCTTTGTTTATTGTTTATGATTTCAATTTGGTTTTGATTTTTGGGTGATTGAATTCCTATAAATGCATGGTTTGTGCACAAGCAAATGGGCTGAAGTTTGGATAGATTTTGAAGATTGATCTTTGCTCTCATTTCCTCATTTTAGTATTTTAGCTAGTTATCTTGTTTAGCTTGCATCTCTAGTTAGATTGCTTTCACCGGTGTTGGTAAGCCACATACCCATATTGTGCAAAGGCGATCTTTGTCATTTCATCCAATCCGGTCCGAAGCTTGCCTCGAATTTCTCTTTCTTGTAGATTTAATTTTAATTGTGCCTTAGAGTTCTTAGTTCAGTTCATTATATGCTTGGTTAGCTTTATTCAAATTGTTGGTAAGCCACATATCCGGCTTGTCAAACTTGATGTTGTTGTTTTATCTAATCCATTGGGAACCGAATAGCCAGGAAGCCATTAAAGTTGCAGGTTTTCTCTTCCAATAGGATAGTTACAGGTGTTCGGTCACTTGATGTTGCATGAATCGCAGTAAAATCCTCGCTTAGGAATCGCAAAATCCAAGCTCAGTACTCTTGCGCTATCCCTCTCCTACTCATATTTTCTGGCCCGCATTCGAGTTGTCCTTGTCCCAAAATCTACTCCTATCGGTGCTAGCATTACACGCTTTTCTGGATCCACGTGAACACGAAAGAACGAGGAGATCATACTGAGGGGACGAGATCACACACACCATCGGATTCGCCACTGTTATGCGGAATCCAGGTTTTAACTTTCAAAGTTCTAGCTAGAATCATATCAAATAGAGTAGATAAATTACTTCATTTCAGAAAATCTATTCTCGATATTGCAGTGGAAGTCATGGAGGATTGATAGTTTCTAAGAAACTATGATTCACTCCTCACTTCTGAGGTAGGATCGAGAATCTTGCAGATAGATTAGACGAGCTATTTTATTTATTTAGAATAATTCTACAAATCGCATTGTGCAAATAACTACACTCTAAGTATCTCTGTCTGCATTTTAAATTGTTATTTAATTATTATTTCTAGATACGCTAAAATAGTTTGCTTTCCTTAAAATTGTTAAAATATTTCTTAGAAGAATAAAAGTTATATATGTTAGATTTAGTCCACGTAGTTAGAATTTGCTTCATTACGCTTAGATTTACATTTTGTTTCATATGACAATCACGAGACCTAGAGAGCCCAGGGGAATACATATGACCTTATCAGAGACATACACGAAACTATCCCAGTCATTTTCCACGTATTCTCGCAACCCATAGATTGAATCACGCTAGAGCTCGATATTGATTGGAGCCTTTGAGTAGTCATCCTGGCGATCGATCTATCACACCATCCAAGTTAGAAGGGCCTTCTTTGCCTTAGATTCGCAAATTCCACTAGTGCATGTCGAAGACATTAGACTCGCCTAACTAGTTTGTCTCGCATCCCACGCATATTCTACCCCCACCGGTTGTCTCTCTAAGCACGACCTCGAGAGGTCGGGTACGCGGAAGAGTTACTTGTAGATTCTCACGCTCTCCCTGTCGCTTTTCCGCGTATAATGACTCTCACACTTTATACCCAAAATGACCTTACTACTTTATGTCCACAACACTTTTCTATCTACACTCAAAAAATGTGCAAAGCTACCATTTCTTGTGGTGTCTCACTTACAAGGATATAAATCCTTTCTCTTAAATAAATATATAGACGCATGGTTAAGGAACCCAATTAAGGAAAACCTTCAACCACACATCACATATATTTGGTGTGGATAACAACATTAGATGTATAAAAAAACACATAACAACATTAGATGTATAAAAACACATGACAACGTCACCTTTATTATTTGATTAAAATGGAACAACATACACATACATAGACCAATCACCAATGATATAACATCAAAATCTCCTAAGAGATACATATAATTTAACAAGGAGGTTTCGTTTTAGAGAATGCATATTGTCTTATAGTTTTAGGGAAATGCCGCACCAAATATTACCAATTCATATTTATTATCATTGACTCTACTTCCGACTTTAATTCTCATACGTTTGTTTAATTTAGGATTTCCAGCCAGAGAAAATCAATCTCAAATTTATCTACACACTACCTATTAAGACTCCTAAAAGGATGTTACAAAGATAATCTCCAATAAATAAATACAAAGTAAGTTAGCTTGATCCAAACCTCTACAAGATCACACATCTTCATCAATGGCTATACATGGCATTGGTTTAGACCATGGTGGCACTAGTAGAACATTGCTAGCACATCATTAGTAGACCATCATGAAAATTATAGACCTTTGTGGTATTGGTTAGACCTTCACAACATCAATTAGACATTTTTGGAGTAGAAAATAATAGAACAATAATGTGTCTTGTCGAGCTTCATTATCCAAACAATGTTCTCTTATGACTCCATAAATTTGGAGTGATTTGGGGTATTTTATCAAGTCTTACTCTTGAGTCTTCCAATAATGTGTTTGATTATCTCTTATTGTCTATCAAATTTTACTTTTTCTTCCTCTAATGTGGATTGTGTCCTTAGCTATGTGGACACAACTTCATATCACTAACATATTCTACCACAATAGTTGTGTTGTGCAATCTTTGTAGATTCTAAATGTGCTCGCATACTTCTAATCAATTCATCCAGGTCATTAAGTCTTATGCCATGATTTACTCAACACAACTCGTTATTCCTTCTTTTGTTTACTAATTTTGCTTCCTCAAGACATCTACACTCTTGCACTTTGTATGCGTTAATAAATTTACTAAAAGATGTATGTAGTGAGTTTGTACCCACACTTCAAAAATGTGGAAAATTGTCAACATCCAATGGGCGACTCTCACACCTTTTACCCAAGAATGACCTTGTTGTAAAATTTCCACAATGCTTTTCTACCTACACTCAAATATGTGCAAAAATACCATTGTCTATGGTGCCTCACAAGGATAGAAATCCTCTCTCTTAATCAAAATATATCGACACATGGTCGAGAGAACTCAATTAAAGACAACCTTCAACCACACATCAAATAGATTTGATGTGGATAACAACACTAGATGTATTAAAAACATAGAATCACGTCACCTTTATTATTGACTAAAATGGAGCAACATACACATATATAGACCAAACACCAATGATATAACCTCAGAAATTTGCTAAGATGTACATTTAAATTAACAAGGAAATTTTCATTTAGAGAATGTATATTGTTTTATAGTTTTGGAAAATGCCACACCAATAATTATGAATTCATATTTCTTGTCAATGGCTCTACTTCCTACTTTAATGCTCATAGGTTTGTTAATTTTAGGTTTTTAAGTCACACCAAATCACCCTCAAATTTATCTCGCATACTAGGTACCTATTACAACTCTTAAAAATATGTTACAAAGATAATCTCCAACAAATAAATACAAAGTAATTTAGTTTGATCCAAACCTCTTAAAAAACACACAACTTCATCATGGCTATACATGAAATTGGTCTAGAACATGGTGGCAAAAATAAAACATTGTGCAAGCAGATCATCACTACACTATTGTGAAAATTAATCCTTAAATTCCTTCATAGATTACTTTAAAAGCCAAGTGTAATTTCCTTTCTATAAGTGTTAATTAGTTTCATCCCTATCTCTATCTTGGGATGCAATTGCATTAGTTAGGGTAAGTACCAAAATGTAATGTTAGCAGAGGGCTCATCCAGTTTCACCTTTTTCTTAGATTGTTTCTTTGAATTGTTGACGAAACAGATAGGGTAATGGGTGTAGGAGGAATACCTGTTCAAATGTCGGTTGATGGGTTGTTGCACGCGTATGACTTCGAATCCATAGCTGACTGTGAGAGCTTCCTTTTGGCTAGGAGGAACTACCTGTAATGAAAGAAAGACCACCAGAAAGAATTAAACAATATGGGTAGTGAACTGCCTAGTGTGAGCTAGATTTGGGAAGCATGGTACTTCCTAGATGGCTGTCAGTCCACTGTTTTAAAAAAATTAGTGCTGAAAACAAGGTAAATCCTATTGTTATTTTAAAATGATTTAGGTATCTCACTTAAAAACACAATAAGAAATAGATCTAATCTAACAGGCTAAGCTAGAATAGAATCCAAGGTCAAGTGATAGGTTTTGGGTCTTTGCAGGTCTGATAAAGGTCTCGGGTAGGTCACAGGTGAGTGAGGGTGAGGTAAAATTAGGTGGGTAGGTCTGTTTAAGACTATGTAGGTAAACACAGAGACCGGCGTCGGTCAGGGGTGACCGACCATGGTTAGGTATAACCGGTGCCGATTACTGTGAGATCTGGAAATGTCACAAAACATGGTTTTGGTCTCCTTTGTGATTACACAAAGGATTTTGGTTGGTTGGGACGAGGTAATGGGTGACTGGAGTAGGATTTTACAAGGTTTTGATGGGTCTATGGGGGTGAAAATGTTGGATAAGGTCAATAGGGAGAAAGATAAACAATAGATGATAAAATAATGATGAAATGAAATAACTAGGAAAGTATGATGTTGTAATTACTTGGATTTCATTCCTGAAGTCTATGTGTGAAGGATGGAGGTGCTGATGATGGGTTTGAAGGCTGCAAGTGATCACCAACTGAAGAAAATATTCTGCATGGGCTGCATGCACACTCCTCTTTGCTTAGATAGATCAGAACGTGGCTGGGATGGCTGTGCAGGAGAAGATCCTCAATCTCCTTCCTTGGATGTGAGTTCTTGCTGGAATTTTCTCTCTAAAGATGCGTTATCTCTCTGAGATTTGTTCTTGTTCATTAACTTTCTTGCTTCCAACTTCCAAGTTCCAAGTTCCAACCTTGAGAATAAGGTTGTTTTGGGTTAAAAGGGGTAACCGACGGTGGTCCAGCTTAACCGGCGATGGTTAGGGGTAACCGACGTCGGTCAAGGTGGGATTTCCTAGGTTTACTAAACTTAGGGAGATATTTTGGGCAAGAGGTCCGAGGTCACAATGGGCAAGTCCATGACTAAAAAGTGTTTTTTTTTATAGACTGATCGATACGGGAAGTCTATATGGGATAAATAATATGGTACTCCTTGAGGTCTTCGTGAAGTTGATCGATGCGGGAAGCTTCGGTTTCTCTCATTTTTAAGCTTCACATAGCTGTCCTTCGAGGGAGCAGTCTATTTATAGTAGCAATTGGGTCGAGAGGAAGATGTCCTTTTGAGGGAATCATCTTATTTATTAGAAGTATGACTCAAGGAGTTTGGTCCCATTGAAGGTCTTTGAAATCATGGACAAAACCAAGGTGAAGGATAGGACTCTTGTTCAAAAGGCAAGGTGAAATGACCATGGGATCTCATCTAAAGGTAGATGAAAAGTATCCATGAGAATCATGCTATGTGCAAATGCCGTGGTACACATATTCAAAAGAATATAACAAGTGTGTACTCACATGATTATTGTTTAATCGTTAGGGAGGTAGATGGAGTGGATAGCGCTCAAGGGATGAGCGTGGAGAGAGACAAAGGGTGAGGTGGGACAACGAGTCAACAATAGAATGGTCAAAGATGTAATGCGTTAAGGGGCTCAGGTTTGGGTTTACCCTTAAGTGAGGACAAATGATAGGCACCTGATCCATAGGTATGAGTTATGATGTATGGTCTAAGCCAATTAGGAGTGAATTTTCCCATTTAATTTTTTATTCTTTGGTTACGTGTTGATTTTCTTTCAAAACAAGGTCACCAACTTGGAAGGTTCGTTCATGAACACGTTTTTCATAAGCACGTTTGATACGTTGTTGGTAAACTTGAAGGTGATCTAGAGCGTTAAGACGACGTTCGTCTAATAACTCTAGTTGTGCTAAGCGGTCCTGAAAAAATCATCATCAGTAAGCATGTCATGGAGAGAAATGCAGAGTGAGGGGATCTGGACTTCGAAAGGTAGAACAACCTATGTACCGTAGACCATTGAAAAGGGTGTAGCCGTAGTGGAAGTATGAATACTAGTGCAGTATGCCCATAGAGAAAAAGGAATGTGCATATGCCAATCCTTCCCAGTATCGTCAACCACTTTCATGAGAATTTTATTGAGGGTTTTGTTAGTGGATTTGGCTTGGCCATTGGTTTGTGGGTAATAAGGTGAGGAGAAACTAAGCTGAATGCCAAAGGTGTCGCAAAGTTTTTGTAGTGTTTTATTTTTGAATTGTTTTCCATTGTCAGTGATGAGGCGATGAGGGACACCAAAGTGAAAAATGATGTGATGGTTAATGAACTCACATATTTTCTTAGCTTTCGTGGAGATGAACAATATGGCTTCCACCCATTTTGTGTAGTATTCGGTAGTGGTTATGATCCATTGATGGCATTGGGAAGAATGAGGATTGATTTCTCCGACAAGATCCAAACCCCATTGAGAGAAGGACCAAAGGTCATGAGCGACCTATAAGGCATGATTGGGTGTATGATGAAGGTTGGAATGTTGTTGACATTTCACGCAGCATTTGACATAGTCACAATAATCATGGTTAAGGGTCAGCCAGTAATAGCCTAGGTGAAGAATACGCTTAGCAATAGCAAGGCCACTAAAGTGACCTCCACATATGCCATCATGAACCTCCTTAATGGTATAAGGAATTTTAGAACTTGTGAGGCATCGTAAGAGAATACCATCAAAGCCGTGCTTATAGAGGAGTCCCCCCAGGATAACAAAATGGGAGACCTTTTTAAGGAAGGCGCGTTGTCCATTATGGGTGAGATCAGGAGGTAAGATGGAGAGGGAAAGGTAGTCAGAGTATTGTTTATACCAAAGGTCACTCGGGTCAGGGGTGTCATTTCGATTGAGTAAACATCATGAGGTAAATAAGAAGGTGAATGGAGGCATTGTATAGTGACAAATATTTTGGAATTGGTAGGGAAGTGGGTATTTGGGAAGCTAAGCAAGGCCATGGTATCTATAAATTTGTTGGTTGAATGTGGGATGGTTTGAAGGGTGTAACGATCAAAGGTGGTCAAAAGTATGACTACATTATGTTTATACTTTTGAAGTATCTCGTTACGACATTGGTACATACCGTTGACTTGGTTTATGACTAATTATGAATCACCAAAGATGTGGATTGATTTGACATCTAGGCATAGGTGGTCTAGATACGAAACGCGAGCACTTTGTACTCGACAATATTGTTGGTGCATTCAAAGTCTAGTTTGAAAGACAAAGGCATGGGTTCTCCATCTAGAGGAACGAGGATAACACCAGCCCCACCCCCATTGACACTTAGAACTGTCGAAGAACAGTGTCATTTGGTAAGGGGGTTCATCCAGGGAAAGGGTAGCAATGGATTCATTGGGAAAGTCAAAATTAGAGGGTTGGTCCCCGGCAATAGGTGCATTAGCCAGTTGGTCGGCGATAGCCTGGCCCTTAATGGAATTTTGGTGAATTAATTGAGGTCAAGATCAGCTAAAAGCATAAGCCATCGTGTGGCATGCTGATTTTGATAAGGTTTGGTGTACATGAAGTGTAAAGGGTTGGTGTTGGTCACAACATAGGTTTTGTGGTTGAGTAGGTAATGGTGGAGTTTGGTGGCGATGAAAACTAAGGCTAAGCAAAGCTTTTTTGGATGGTTGTATCGGGTTTCATAGTCCAAAAGAGTATGGATTATGTAATAAACCGCTTGCTCCCTATGTTGTTCATTGTAATGAGTGAGCATGGCTCCCAAGGAATGATCGGTAGCTGATATGTATAGGTAAAAAGGTTGATCGTATTTTGGTGGAATGAGTACGGGTGGTTGGAGAAGGTATTGTTTTAGGGCCTCAAAAGCTTTGTGACAGTCATCATCCCATTTAAAGGAGACATCTTTCCTAAGAAGATGATGAAATGGTTGACACCGATTAGATAGTTGTGAAATGAAACGGTGAATGGACTGTAATTTACCTTGCAGGCTACGGAGTTGTTTAAGGTTAGTGGGTGGAGGCATTTCCAGAATGGCCTTGACTTTAGTAGGGTCAAATTCTATACCATGGAGGGAAACAATAAATCCCAAGATTTTTCCTGAGAGAACCGTGAAGACGCACTTTTTAGGTTGAAGGCGGATGTAATATTTAATGAGGTGGTCAAAGACAATTTTAAGGACAACGAGGTGCTTTGGTGACATTAGATTTGGCCAAGAGATCATCCATGTAATCTTCCAATATACGATGCATGATATCATGGAAGATGTAAGTCATAGCACGCTGATATGTAGCACCAACGTTTTTAAGGCCAAAAGGCATGACTCGATAGAAAAAGGTTCCCCAAGGGGTAATGAATGCGGTCTTGTGCTTGATCTTTGGGCAAGCAAAATTTGGTTATAACCCGAGAAACCATCCATGAGTGAGAGCATCTCATGACCTAGTGGTAAGGTCAACTAGTTGATCAATACCGAGCAAGGGAAAGTCATCTTTCAGGCAGGTGAGGTTGAGGTCACGAAGTCCATGCAAATGCGAGTCCCCTATTGCTTTAGTAACAGGGAAAATGTTAGAAATCCAATGAGGATAATCAATGGGTAAGATGAAGGAAATGGAAAGAAGGTGTTGAAGTTCTTCTTTGACGAGAAGAGCAATGCGAGGATGCATTTTCCTCAGCTTTTGTTTGATAGGTTTGGCATCGGGAATGGTTACTGATATTGTGGACCACTATGGTGGGGTCAATACCGGGCATGTCTGCATAAGACCAAGTGAAAGCGTGGTTATGATCTCAGAGAAAAGAAGTGATGGCTTCTATTTAGCAACATCTAAAGATTGTCCAATATTTAGGATGTGCGGGTCATCCTAAGTATGAATGTTGATCTTGATAGTCGATTCATTCAACATGGTTTACATCTTAGAGGGTAACGATTGATGAATATATGAGTCTTCTGCACCAAGGTAGGTGAGTATGGATTCATCATCCTGACATTGAATGACGTTAATGGTAGGTGTGTCATCGTCGATCATCTCAGGATACAAGAATGGGAGAGTGGAAGGGGCCTCGCCTTCATGTTGATAAGTCAAAGGCCCCAAGGAAATGGTGTTTAAAAAAAAAATTTAGGAGGGATAGATTTAGGATCCATCGACTCGTCGGTGAGGGTGGTGATGAAGGTGGAGAAGGGCTAGGGTCTACAATGAGTTCAATGTGGGCTTGTTTGGTAGGAGGTTCAGGGGAAGCCGATACCACTCTGATCATTATGTTTGCGGGTGGTACATGGAATAATGGTATGGCGGCCTTGCTCGTAAAAGCCAAAACCAAAACCCTTCCACGCACAATGGTGCAGGAAGGTGTGGGTGAAATGGTGATTGGTAAGTGATTGGAAGTCAGTGGAAAATGGGTAGGGTTGTGATGGTGGTTTAGGTGTGTAGGTGGTAGTATCAAGTCCCCCATAGGTGAGACTAGTACGAAGATGAGGAGGACCATAAAGGAGGCATTCTCCTATACGGTGATCATAGCGAGGGTGTTGGTGAAGGCTTCCATACTCATGTGGAGTAAGGAATGTGTTGACACTATATAGGCGGTACTCCCCAGAGTGAGGCGTTGAAAAACACCTTCCAAGGGATCAGTGGTTGGTATGTGGGTAGCTGGTATGGATGATGTGTCAGAGGTCGATGCGGAGGTGGAGTTAATAGATTAGGTAGCTAATGGGTCAGCCATGGAGGTTATAGCAGTGGTAGGAATAGAGGAGGTATGTGCGGTGAAAGCAACGGTTGTACTGGTAGGTGGGGGTGTAGGTGAAGTGGTAGTGGTTACAGAGGTAGACGGCTTGATAGGTATGAGCACATCATTGGGTCGGTAAAGCATGTTGCTTGTTTTGAAAGGTGATGGGTCAGTTGGAATGGTATAAGTGTGTCCTTCGTGTTCAAACTTTACATAATGATGCAAAGTGGAAGGAACACAACCCATGACATGGATCCAGGGTCTACCAAGCAACAAGTTATATTAGAATTCCCCTCCAAAACATAAAACAATTTTGGAACAGTGTGGGGGCCCACACGAACGTGAAGGATGACAATGCCTAGTGTGGAGGTGATAGCGTCATTGAATGAATGCAACATGACCGAGATGTTTATGCATGTAATTGTCAGGTATGCGCATTTGAGAAAATGCATGGGATGAAATGATGTTAATGCTAGCACCTCCATCAATCATCACATGGCATACCCGTATGTCATCAATGTGGACAAAGATGAAGAGGGCTGGGTCTGGGTCATTGTTTTGGTATGGCGTGATCTCTGCCTCTGAGAAGCTGAGGGAGGCCACTTGGTGAACAAGGTGAGGTGAGGATGAAGGTGGTAATTTGGTGAGAGGCTACATGATGGGGTGTGATAATGGAGGCTACGGGTGTAGGGTCATTGGGTAAAACCTCAATAGATTGAAGAACCTCCATGAGGGCTTGACGATGGGATTCCGAGGTTTGGATGAGGTCGTATAAGGACATTTTGAGGGGAGATTGGTGTAGTTGTTTGAGCATGGTGCGATGTGTGACGCCATTAGAAATGGGGTATGTGGGGCCGTGGATAGTTATTTTAGGTATGGGCATATGGTATGTTGGGTATAGGATTGGTTGGTGGGTCAACTACCTTTTCTTTACCCTTTTGCGCATGTGTAGTGACGTGTACCATGTTGATTTGAGGGAAGTTTTCAAATGGAGAAGGTGTAGGGTAAGTGGTATAATGACATGAAGGGTAAAAACCTATTGGAGGAGAAAATCCCTGTGAGGTCAGTTGGGCACAACGACATTTGGGTGGTGGCATGGCAAGTTCTCTGATGTGAACCATGTTAATTTCAAATTTTGTGTGTGGTTCTAGGAGCTGTGAGGGTGGAGGTTGTGGTTGTTGAGTGGGCAGTGTGGGAATGGGTGTAGGTGAAGCAGGATCCTCATGAAGGTTGTCATCATCATCAAAGTTGGTTTCGGTGGACACAATTGGATAAGGATGGTTTTCAAGGCCTTGCAGTTCTCCACATCATGCCCTGGCACACGATGGTATGCAAAATTTTGGTATCATCAAACCCCTTTGGCTTGGGTTTGAGGGGTCATAAGGTCAGAGTGGCGGTAATGTGATAATAAGAAGTCTCGAGGAGATTGGTTAAAATTTTGGCATAGGACCCTGTTAGTGGATCATAATGGGAAGTGAATGTGGGTTTGGGTGTAGGTGTGGTTGGTTGTCGGGGAATTATTTTTGGAAGTGTAGGAATGGGTCGAGCTATGGGTTTAGGCACCGGTGTGGTTTGAGGTATCGGTCGGGTTCGTTTGGGTAGGGGTACAAGTAGATGGACGGGTAGGAGGGTGTGGGGTTGTTTTGACTACCTTGTTGTGGGGTAGTGGGGTTTTGTTTTTGGGTTGCACCTTCTTGGGTAAAGGTGATGTGGGTGTACAAGGTCTAGAAGGAAAAGAAGATGGAGGAAGAGGGCGAGTTACCCATGGGGATAATGAGGGTGTTATGAAGGTAGATGACGCGGGTCATGCTTGGGGTGTGAGGGACAATGACTGAAGTGTAGTGGGTAGTGAAGCAATGGTTGAAGGTATCAGAGGTATTGGTGGTAAAGAGATTACATGTGCGGGTATGAGTCGTGTTGTGTGCCTAGGTAGGTTAGAGATTTGTGAGGAAGGAATGGGTGGTTGTGTTATTGGTTTATGGATGGGTGAAGGGTGCTTGACCATGTTGGGCAGTTGAGGTCTTAAGGTAGACGGGACAAGTGCGGGTGTGATTGGTGTAGTCGGGGTATGAGGCCGATGAGTTTGTTTCTTTGGTTTGGGTGTCGGGGTAGGTGTGGTATTGACGTTGGAGGATGTAGCTAAATTCAATTTAATAGGTGGATGAGTAAGGCTAGTGATCAGGGTGACCCCTAAAGTGGTAATAGGTTTGGTGGAGGAAAATGTTGTGGGTATGGGTTTGGGTTTAGATATAGGTCGGGTTATGGGTAAGGGTGTGGTGTGAGTGCTAATAGGTATTGTGGAAGGGGTTACGATAACAATAGTGGTTGTATGTGGTTTGATGGGTGGAAATGTGTTTGGGTAGATAGTGGAGGTGTCATCGAGGGATCTCTGCATCTGTGTTGAGACAGGGAGTAAGAGGCACCCCCATAATAAAGACCTATCCACATAATCCACGTGATCGGAAAAACGTGAGAATGACACGTTTGTGGGTGGAGTTGGTGAGGACCTAATGGGAATTCTCGTAAAATGCATCTTAGAGATGGGAATCGGCCGACTTTAGCTTCGTGGGTAAGAGAGCTGAAAGTAGGTCTGTTGGATGTTGGGTAGCTGATGGAGAATGCTCGCCAAGAGGAAAAGGTATCTCCACTGGGTCTATGATGGGTGGAAGAGATGATGGGAGTTCCTCAATAAGTGGAGGAATGGATAGGTGCTCCTCTGTGGGTGGAGGAGGTAATGGGTGCTCCTCTGTTGGGGGAGAAGATAATAGGTGCTCCTCTGTGGGTGGAGGAGGTAATGGGTGCTCCTCTACGGGTGGAGGAGGTAATGGGAGCTCCTCTATGGGTTGAGGAGGTATGGTAGGTAAAGGTTCTCTAAGTGGAGAAGCTAGGGGTGAGATGGTCTCAATGTTAGTAGAAGACTCCTCCGTAGGTGATGTAGGAGATGAAGGGTGTTCTTCTATTGGTGAAGGAACAGTGACGGTTGGTTCCAATGTGGAAGGAGGATTTGGGCTAGGATTTCCTCTATGGAAGGGATGTGAGGTAATTGAGAGGTGACAGGTACCTCGTTAAAGATTGCGTGAACCTCACGGGTATGGGTATCATGAGTGGATGTCTCACCGGTTTGATTGGATGAAGGGGCATGATTGGGAAATGGTTTTTTAAAGATTTGTAGATTTTGGTTGGGGGTGGCGTTGGGATTATCCATAGTCAACTCGCCTTTCTCAAGCATTTCTTGGACAATATTCTTAAAAGTGATGCAGTTACCATCACTATGACCCTTCACTCGGTGATAGTTATAGAAATCTTGTTCCTTATACCATGCGGGCATGGGGAAGAGAAGGGTAAAAAACCTAGTGTGTGGTTTTATGGGTGGAAGGGTGATGGTGCCACTTTGATAAGCTTTTCTAAGACAAAAGAGTAAGGTTCCCCAATTGGGGTATATTTTCTTCTTGCTCGATGGATGAAAAGCTAGATGGGTGATAGATTAGATGAGGTGTACCATTGGACGTTAGTGGTTCCTACGTTGGTACCTTTAGCCTTTGAATAATTGGTTGGTGGTTTAGAAGAAGAAGAGGTTTCATTCGACTTGAATGCGAATTCTTATTTCATAATTGGATTTTCTTCTCTTTGATGGCCCGAATCTCTAACTTTTGTGCCATAGTGAATGCCTCATGAATGTTCAGAAAGTTTGGACCTGCAAGGTTGGGGAGATATGTCTGGTGCAAGCTCGGGTGAAAGATCTTGATGAGTTCAGTTTGTGGCAGTTGAAAGGTAAGTTGATTGATCAAGGTTGTGCTGGCGAGCAAAAAAATCTGATAGATTCATCCTCGTATTGACGTGTGGAATATAGATCGGTCATGGTAACTTTCTTGGCGATATTGATAGAGAAATGATCCAAGAAAGCTTGGGCTACCTGATTGAATGAAAATATAGAGTGTTTGGGTAACCCACTATACCAATCTAATGCAAGTCCAGTGAGGGACATGGGAAAAGTTCTCAAAAGCAAGGCATCATCATGAGCAATCAGATAACACCCATGTTTGAATGAGTGCAAATGTTGTTGTGGGTCTTCCTTACTATTGAAGCGGTTGAATTTTGGCATTTCCCAATGCACAGGGTATGAACGGATGGGAATGGATGGGTGAATAGGCTCGTTGCAAATCTCATCATAAGTGAGAGTGTTGTAGGATCCGAAACCGATGCCTCCAAAGTGTCTGCATCTTGTCCATCATCAATTTAATTAGGTCGTTGGTGGGTTGTGATGATTGGATGCCTCTATAGCGTGAGGAGGTTGGTTTTGGACATATAATGGGTGTGGCATTCCAGTGTATGGGGCTTCCATGTAAGGTGGTGGAGAAGAAGGTAATGAAATAGGGGGTACATACCGGAATGAATAATAGATGAAACAGGTGGTTGTTGGTAGTATGTATATGGGGGAGGAAGGGTCGTGGTAACCCTAGTGGAAATAGGGGCTAATGATTGTGGAATGGAAAGAACTACGTTCTGAAATGGGGTAGGGTCACCGACACTGGAGGTGGGAACGTAGCTATAGGTATGTGTGAGACATGAGGGTGGATGAGGTTGTGTTTGGGGTAATCGTCGAGGGTATGGTGGATGTAATGGGTGCCATAGAGATAATAGACGATGCGGTAGTCATGGTAGGTATAGAACCTAACTACGAAATGACTGGGGGTAAGGTGGATGTGGGAAGCATGGAGCTAGATGGGGCTGATGTGGAAGTGGGTGTGAGAGTCGGGGGATAGATACGGGCATGCCATATATCAACTGACCCGAGGCATCTCGAGTAGACGAGTGGGAGAGGTAAAACTACAAGGTGACATGGTTCTGGTCAAGGAGTCGTGCGAACTCCTCATCTTTGGTAGTGATATTAGTAGGTTGGATAGGATCCATGGTTGGTGATAAAATAGAAGGTGGTGAAGGACTAGGTGGGAGTGGTTGGCAACTGATGTGGAACACGAGGCGTTTGCTTGTCTTGGTCAGCACCATGTAAACCAGTATTGATCAGGTAGGTGCTTCTCTGTAAATGATACAGAGAACAACATGAACAAGTGAATCTGGTGATAAAAAAATGGATGAAGTAACAAATGGTGGGTGGAATGTGAAATAGGCTAACCGATTCGGTTAGGGAAAACCGACGTCGGTCGGGGTAATCGTTGCGGTCCTTTGTAGAAAATAGACAGTGAGTAAACATCGAGGCAGAAGGCAAAAATGACAAGTATGCCAAATCTGGGGATGTGTAAAATGTCAATGGGAAAAATGACAGTGACAAAGACTATGGAAAGTGGAAAAAAGTGAAGTGAAATGTCCTTTTGAGTAGGTTAGCAAAAGGACCTAGAACCGACGTCGGTTGGGTTTAACCGATGGTGGTTAGAGGTAACTGATGATGGTTACTATGAAATTGAAATAGTGATGAGAAAAAGTGGTTGTGAATTAAAATTTGATGTGGAATCAGACCCAGAATTCTGGGAATGATGGTGATATGGCCTAGGCACACTCAGGTGAAGCTGGAATACACTAGCTATGATGAGGAGCATGCAAGGATGAACAAAAAAGTGATGAACGTGATCTTTCACCTCAAAACACAAGCCAAGTAGAAACACTAAGAAAATGCGATCCTAAGAGTGCCCTTTTCTATTATGTTTGTTTAGCTTATGCTATTTAGGGACTAACACATGAATTGTGAAATAGAGTTTTTGGTGAGGATGGCTTCCTACAAAGAAGGAGATCTAAAGGGTGAGGTTTCAGGTATGTTATGGTGGGGGTGGGCTTCGCTTTGAAGTATGACTCGACAGAGTAGTGAGTTGGGTGCCCATTGTGCCGTGATCGTGTGATCACCTACAACTTCTTCTAGGTAAGATGTTGTTTAAGAATGTATGTATTTGAATTTTTGTGTGGTTTGGTAAGACTCAGAGAAAGAGAAAAGGATAGAAGTGCTTTTCTATGATTCGTTTGTCAACCATCAGCTGGTCATGACCTCCAACATATAGGTTGCCCTCATTTAATGTGAGCTAATGCAATAAATCAGAATGAAATGTGATTGTTTTTAAACCCAAATCAAAAATGTGAAATTGGATGACACAATAAGATGAAGAGGAAGAGGGATGCTCTTTCACTACAATGCAAAAAACATGAAGAAATGATTCTTTTTAAATACACCAAAAGAAAAGTTTCCTTTAGAGCAAATAGAAAGAAGAAGTGGATTACTAGGGAAGAAAATTAGTGTGTACGATTTTTTTTTAGAAAGGAAACAAAACACAATTTTTCCTAGGAATGAATGAAATGCAAGGAACCCCGGATGGGTCCCCAAGTGTGCCAAAATGTTTCACCTTTTTCTTAGATTGTTTCTTTGAATTGTTGATGAAATAGATAGGGTAATGGGCGTAGGAGGAATACCTGTTCAAATGTCGGTTGATGGGTTGTTGCACGCATATGACTTCTGAATCCACAGCTGACCATGAGAGCTTCCTTTTGGCTAGGAGGAACTATTTGTAATGAAAAAGGAAGACCACCAGAAAGAATTAAACAATATGGGCAGTGAACTGCCTAGCGTGAGCTAGATCTGGGAAGCATGGTACTTCCTAGATGGCTGTCAATCACTTTGTTTTAAAAAATTAGTGCTGAAAACAAGGTAAATCCTATTGTTATTTTAAAATGATTTAGGTATCTCACTTAAAAACACAATAAGAAATAGATCTAATCTAACAGGCTAAGCTAGAATAGAATCCAAGGTCAAGTGATAGGTTTTGGGTCTCTGCAGGTTTGATAAAGGTCTCGGGTAGGTCACATGTGAGTGAGGGTGAGGTAAAATTAGGTGGGTAGGTCTCTGTTTAAGACTGTGTAGGAAAACACAGAGACTGGCGTCGGTCAGGGGTGACCGACCGCGGTTAGGTATAACCGGCGCCGATTACTGTGAGATTTGAAAATGTCATAGAATAGGGTTTTGGTCTCCTTTGTGATTACACAAAGGATTTTGGTTGGTCGGGACGAGGTAATGGGTGACTGGAGTAGGATTTTACGAGGTTTTAATGGGTCTATGGAGGTGAAAATGTTGGAGAAGGTCAATAGGGAGCAAGATAAACAATGGATGATAAAATAATGATGAAATGAAATAACCAGGAAAGTATGATGTTGTACTTACTTGGATTTCATTCTGAAGGTCTATGTGTGAAGGATGGAGGTGCTGATGATGGGTTTGAAGGTTGCAAGTGATCACCAACTGAAGAAAAGCTTCTACATGGGCTGCATGCACACTCCTCTTTGCTTGGATAGATCAGAACATGGTTGGGATGGCTATGCAGAGAAGATCCTCAATCTCCTTCCTTGGATGTGAGTTCTTGCTGGAATTTGCTCTTGAAGATGCGTTATCTCTCTGAGATTTGTTCTTGTTCATCAAATTTCTTGCTTCCAACTTCCAAGTTCAAGTTCCAAGTTCCAACCTTGAGAATAAGGTTGTTTTGGGTTAAAAGGGGTAACCGACGGCGGTTCGGCTTAACCGGTGATGGTTAGGGGTAACCGACGTTGGTCAAGGTGGGATTTCCTAGGTTTACTAAACTTAGGGAGATCCTCTTGATTTCCTTAGATCTTGTGTCGTTATCCCATGGATTAGACTCGGAGCCTCTTGTGAGCATGCGGGAATGTGGTTAGAGGGAATGTAGGCATTGATTTTTAGGGTTTGGGTAAGTCTTAGTTAGTTATGGTAACTTGCTAAGAATAGGTCTTAGGTTGAGTTAGCTTGGTGAGGTGTCTAAGTGAACTGTATGTGTAGATATTATTTAAATAATAAATATAGTGAGGATAAAGCATTAATTTAATTAAATTAATTAAATTAATATTAGTGGGGTGAAGGGGGTCATGGCTAGGTAAATGTAATAAAGGGGGCTTATATGTCGAGGGATGAAGGGGGAGTGTGACCTAATTTTAGTGTCTACACATCCATCTACTTCCCATTAAGTAAGGTAGGTAGCTCGGTTCATGATTAGAAACTCTATACCTCCTCATAAATGGAATCTTACACTACCATAAAGTTTTCCAAGACTTGGCAAAGTGGGTGACAGAAGACAACAGATTGATTGGCCCTCCATGAGTTGTCATGCACTACAAGTTTCCTTTTCAATTGTCAAGCACTAGGTAGCGAAAAATTTCCTAACTATTTTTTTGGATTTTTATTTCATTGCTCTTATCGTTCTCTCTCTTTGTATTTGTGGAGGAGGATTCGAATAACTTATACCCTCTCTGAATCAAAGAATTTTCAGATATAGCTACACTAAATTAAGAAGTAGCACTGATATGTATGAGTAAACCAAAGAATTTCCATGCCACTTGTTAAATTTAATTGCACTCATGTTTGTCTTCTCCGAAAATGTTTTTGCAAATTATTATATAAAGTTCGATATATGGATTTGCGGAGTTAACAACACCGCACGTCAAATATCTTCCGACTTAGTTATTACTATGGGTCATATGCAATGGATGTGTATACGAATGATCTATAAGCATAGTAGTTATAGATTCTATAGTATTTGAATATATAAAATAAAAAATTAACAATAGAATTTCAATTTCCTTGGTATATTGTGGATCTCTAGGCTAGTACTTATACATCAATAGTAGATATGAATACATCACAAAAATCAACAATAGAGTTTCAATTTTATTGACATATTGACAATTTGTAGGCCTAATACTTAATAATAAATCTGAATATATTACAAAAATTAATAATAGAATTTCAATTTTTTTAACATATTGATGGTCTCGTAGGCCTAATGCTTATAGATCGATAATATATATGAATATATTACAAAAATCAACAATAGAAATTCACTTTTGGGTATAGAAATGGATCAATGAAGATTTAATTTATTTATGTATTGTAAATTCTATTTTTATATATTTATATTATATGACTTTGATTTTACTTGTTACCATTTTTTTACCCATAATATATGGCTGAAATAAATAAAAATGGCCCACAACCTCATCAATTTTCAGGCTTGAAGTTACACATTAAAAACATAGACTTGAATAGCGATATAAAGTCATATTTCTTGTGTTATGAGTGATAACAAACAAAAGTAATTAATATAGTGAGTCACCTTTGCATTAATTAGGTTGTAGTATTCACACACATGTAGGAATGGATATTTACAGTGGCATACTTAGGTCATATTTCATAATTTTAATTGTAAATGACAATTTAATATTTAACACCTATAGAGAACTATAAAGTATAAAAATTACAAATTAAATTAGAAAGAATGAGTTATATATGAAGTTAAAACCCTTAGGAATCAAGTGCTAAAAGACTTGCAAATGCTCTTTAGCAAAAATAATTTTAAAAAATGTCATCTTTGGGATTGGTCTTTCTTATAATGTGATATGTGACTCTTAGGTTAATTATTCTCAAACACATATAGAAGAATAGATATTATGATTGCTTCTTTAACATTACTAAGTAATAGTTGACCTTTAACAAAGGGCCTTGGCTTTCATTGATGACATGGCTGTTGTTGCCACTGCTGAAGATGAGGATGAGGAAAGATGATGTCCAGATGATGAAAGTCATATCTGTTGGATTTTAAACGAGCTCTCCTCGATCGTTTATCCTCGTGGCAAGGATTTAATTGTTGCTCTAATTGGAATGATGTTAACTATTATTATCATTCAGACCATGTTATTAGTATTGATTTAAAAACTGAGAATATACAAAATATGGAGCGGTGAACATGACAAAAAAATTGAGCTGGGAGATCCATCCATCTCTGTATAATTTGAAGCATCTGCAACACTTGGACTTGAGTTTCAATGATTTCAATGGTATAATTATGTCTTCTCAGTTGGCTAAATTAAGCTACCTTATTTTTCTTAGTTTGGTAGAGGTTGACTTTGGCAGAAATCCCTATGGAGATAGGAAAATTTTCACCTTTGCGCCACTTTGATCTATCAGCCACTGATACTGATCTACTAGTTATTTATAGTGATTTGAAGAGTTCAAAATTTATTGAGTGGGTACAAAAATTAAGAAGGTTAGAATACCTAAATATGGTGGCATCTGCCAATTGGAATGAATGTCATTTTCAAATTCACACCTCCCATATTCAGGTATTCCAACCTTCTTAATTTTTGTACCCATTCGACAAATCTTGAACTCTTCAAATTACTACTATTATAAGTAACTAGCAGATCAATATCAATAATTGATAGATCAAAGTGGCATAAAGATGACAAGTTTCCAATCTCCATAGGGATTTCACCGCCAAATCCAACCTCTGTCAAGCTAAGAAAAGTAAGACAACTTGGTTTCCAACCTCTGCCAAGCTAAGAAAAGTAAAACAAGTTAGTTTAGCCAACTGAGAAGACATAGCCGTACCATTAAAATCATTTAAATTCAAGTCCAAGTGTTGCGGATGCTTCAAGTTATACAGAGATGGATGGGACTCCTCACTCAAATTTTTCGTCATATCCACTGCTCCATATTTTGTATATTCTCAGTTTTTAGATCAATACTAATAATATGACCTGAAGGATAATCACAGGTAACACCATTCCAATTAGAGCAACAATTGAATCCCTGCCACGAGGGTAAGCGATGAGAGCTATTTTAAAATCCAATAGGTAACGTCTTTCCGTTCTCCCTAAGTGTCACGCACGTTCGCGGCTGACATCATATTTAAATTCTGCTAAAATATTTATTAAAACACAATGCAGCTCAGTGGTTGGGCATGACGGATGACGTTTTGGAGGTCGCGAGTTCCAAACACGCTAACTTGCGTGATGGTTAGGCTCCGCCGCGTCTTTCATGTATTAAAAATTCATGATGAGTTAATGCGCAGGCTGCAGTACCATAACACTTCACGTAAATTATCTTCACTTCGTTATTAACATGCTCTTTGTCCACGCCAAACTTATCAAATATTATTTTAACTTCTGATTTCTTTTTATATGTAGCTGTGCGCATTCATCACAAGCTACCTGTAGTGGTGTGTGTTTGGCATGGGTGGATCCGTAATTATAAAACCACTAGCCATCATACCTTGATGTTATGGTGGATGTTCTGAGGGCGCTCTCAAGCCCTAATTTGGATATCCGGCGCAAGACACTTGATATTGCACTGGAATTGATCACTCCTCGGAACATAGATGAGGTTGTCATGATCCAGAACACTGATCATAGAGCACAGAATTGGAGTAGAATGGGGAATACAGGCAAATGTTGATGCAAGCCATTCATTCATGTGCCATCAAGTTCCCTGAAGTTGCCAGTACTGTGGTTCATCTGCTCATGGACTTCTTTAGCAAACTGGCATCTGCAATGGATGTGGTTTTGTTTGTGAGAGAAATCATCCAGACTAATCTTAAGCTTAGAGTCTCTATAATGACAAGGCTGTTGGACACCTTTTATTGGAGAGTAATGAGTTCCAAATCATCCAGACTAATCTAAGCTGAGAGTCTCTAAAATGACAACGCTGTTGGGCACCTTTTATTAGGGAGTAATGCCTTTCTTTGGAAGAGCTTATCTAACCCGCAAGATCTATGTTTTGATGGAAAACATAAATTTAGTTTAGAGATTGACGTGGAAACATTATATTTATTTCATTAAATAGTTGGAAGATCATATAAATAAATATTTGTCCTCTATTAAAAATTGATTTCCTTTTATCGATGGTAGAGATAGGCACTATAAATCCATTATTACATCTACTTTACATCATAGCCGCCACTGCTACAAATTAATTGTAGACTTATTAAAAATGTGCCTTAGTAGAAAATTTGCAGTCTAACACAATGAATAACATAAAAATAAATAAATAGAACAATTAAATAACTTGCATAAACAGAAGAATATTCAAACCAGCACTGCTGTGCGTAATATCCATTAATTAACTCATACTTAAAGCTTCGGCTCAAATTACAATGAATTCTGTGCATGTAGCACTTCTCTAATTTTTCCTGTGCAGATTTCACACTTGTCTGTGTGCATACAAAGTAATTACAATTGCTGTTATTTAAATAGAATAACTCACCCACTAATAGCTCTTCAACTGAGCATTCTAAATTCAAACTCATGCTTTAAAACAACTACATGTTGTGAATGAATTAAAGCAGATTTATTTGAATTAAATCTAATCCTAAAAATTAGGATAAAGCTGAGTTAACTAAAGAAAACTAAAACAAAACTAAATCTATTTTTAATATTCCTAAAAGCTACGGCTGGAATTACATGCATATTTCCAACACTCCCCCTTAATTTCAAACTTGTAGCTTTCACTCTTCGGACCTTCATTTGATTTTTTTCAGATCTGCCATGTGCAGGATCACAAACTCCCAAACAATCTCTCAAATATCCAAAACTTCTTTTGCCAAAGCTTTTGTAAAAATGTATGCAAATTGATCTTCGGATATGCAAAATTCAAGATGAATTTCCTTGTTGTTTACTAGCTCCCTGATGAAATGATACCTCGTATCAATATGCTTTCTCCTCTTATGAAAAACATGATTTTTAGACAACGCTATGGCTGAGTTGTCACAAAAATTTGCATAGCTTCCTCTTGTTTTTGTTGTAAATCATCAACACTCTTCTCATCCAAATAGCTTGACATGTTGCTCCTGCTTGCCTGCTACATACTCGCTTTTGCTTTAAAGATAACATGACAATGGGCTGTTTATTTGATGCCCATAAAACCACTCATATTCTAAAGTAAAAAGTATAGTTTGGATGTGCTTTTCCGATAATCTATACTTCCAACACTATCACTATCTGTATACCCAATTAATTTTAACTCATCTAAACTTGAATAAAGAATTCCATGATTCCTTGTTCCACGTACATACCTCAAAATTATTTTTCCATCTTACCAATGTGAATCTTTTGGAGATTCCATGAACCTTGATATGAGGCTCACGCCATACATGATATCAGGCCATGTGGCCATGAAATACATAATACTTCCAACCAAATTTTTAAACAATGTTGGATCCACAAACGATCCTTCATCCTCTTTGCTCAACTTCAAACCTACCGCAGAATCGGTGTGGGCGTTGGCTTACAATTAAACATGTTAAACATTTTCAAAACATCATTTGCATACTTTTCTTGTGAGATAAAAAATTCACCTTCCGATTGTTGAACTTCAATGCCAAAAAAATAATGCATAAGACCTAGATCTGTCATCTCGACTCTTTCTTCATGGCTGATTTGAATGACTATGTAGATAGATTTCTAGTAATGATCAAATCATCTATGTATAAACAAATAATTAAAATTTTACCTTGCTCATTTATCTTGGTGTATAAGGTAGGCTCACTGCTGCTCCTACTGAAACCATTCTCAATCAAATAAGAATCTATTCTATGTACCAAGCTCTAGGTGCTTGTTTGAGACCATAGAGTACTTTCTTCAATATGTATACTTTTCCTTCATGACCTTCAATATCATAACCTTCGGCTGATTTACATGAACTTCCTCTTCAAGGAATCCATTTAAGAAGGTCTGTTTTAACATCCATATGATAAATAGGCCATTTTTTTAGCTGCAATTGTTAAAACCATTCTTACCGTGTCCAAATGTGCTGCTTTGGTGTAAATGTTTCATCAGAGTCAGTCGATCCATATTGCTGCATAAAACTTCTTGTAACCAGCCTTGCTTTGTGTTTCGTATTTTTCCATCAACATTGTATTTTGTCTTGTATACCCACTTGAATCCTATCGCGTCCTTTCTTTTTGGAAGATCCATCGCTCCCATGTCCGATTCTTCTCTATAGGATCGATCTCATCATCCATGGCTTTTTTCCCAAACTTCATTCTTTATAACCTCTTCGTAATATACTGAATTTGCAGCTTGAGAAAATAATGTAAAAACTGAAAATGAATTAGTTGTAGCAACATTATAAATCTCACTTAGACTTCTTGTTTTCTCATTGCATATGACTATTCAATGCATGAATGCTTTGTGGTGATGGAGTAGCTTACGGTGTTCTATGTGGTGTCTCTGTGGTGTCTCATGCTGAAGATGGCTGAAATCTTGGTGACCTCTGACTATAGATGGAGGTGTAGCCTGTGCTACAACTTGTGGTGCATGTCCAAGATTTGTAGATACAATACCTTGTTTCTCCAAAGTTTCATCTGACATATCATCATGCAAAATAGTTGTTGTTGTTATATACTCACTATTTTCTCTATACTTCCATCTCATACTTCATTCTAAATAAAATGTACATCCCTGCTGATCACAACCTTTCTAGTGACTGGATTGTACAACTTGTACGCTTTTGTATTCTTTGAATACCCAACAAAAATACACTTTTCTCCTTTGTTGTCTAACTTATTCCTTAGCTCATTAGGTACATGTGCATATGCTACACAACCAAAAAATCTGAAATGTGAAACACTGTGTTTCCTGTTAGTCCATGCTTGTTGAGGAACCATGTTCCTAACAAGTTTCATTGGACACCTGTTCAAAATATAAACAGAAGTTGCTACTACTTCTGCCCAATAATCATTTGGAAGATGTTTTGCCTTCAACATGCTTCTCGCCATCTCCATGATGGTTCTATTTTTCCTCTCTGCCACACCATTCTGTTGTGGTGTATACTGTAGTAAGCTACTTGTGTATACCATGATATTTGTAAAAATTCATAAACTCATTTGAAACATACTCAGCTCCTTTGTCCGTTTTGAGAACTTTGATGTAGTATCTACTTTGCTTCTCCACAATGCCTTGAATTGCTGAAATGTATCGAAGGTGTCTCGATTTATTTCTCAAAAAATAAATCCATTTCTTCCTTGTGTAATCATTAATGAATTTCATAAAATAAATACAACCTCTAATAGAAGATGTCTCGTATAGGTCCACATAAATTTGAGTGTACAATCTCAAGTGGTGCACTTGCACTTGTTGTTTTTCCAACTGGGAATGAATCTCGTGTTGCTTCCCAAAATACAACCTTCACATACCCTTTCCAATTTCTGAATCAATGGAAAACCTTTAACTATATTCTTTCTATGTAATAAATTCAAACCTCCAAAATTAAAATGTCCATACCGTAGATGCCAAAGCCATGATTCATCCTTCATGTTGAATGAAAAGTTGATTGTGTTCCTTTAGTGTAGGACTCAACTGTATTTATGCAGGAATCAACACAAGACTCACTTACTATAGCGCAGCCCTGATTTGCATTGGCGTAGGACTCTGTTACAATAGCACATGACTCTTTTACCTTGGCGCATGACTCAGCTAATGCGGGACTAAAGAAAAGGCTGATTTGGCTTAGCGCAAGACTTTAATACGAACTGAGTTGCTAATTTTTCTACAAATACATCTGATTTATTCTTTTTCCAGGTTTTAAAATCAATGGAAACATTCTATTGCTGCTCATCTTCACTTTTGCAATCAACTAAGTGCTAGGAGCTTTGTCCACAATCACGCATTCATTGTCTTCCATATAGACTTGGTATCCTTTCTTGCACCAAGCTGTCCAATACTCATAAGGTTATGTTTCAAACCTGCAACATAGTAAACATCTTGCATACTTGTTTTCTCCCTGTCTTGTTATAATACTAACTGTGCTTTTTCCTTTCATAGACACAATATTTTTATTTCTAAGAGTTACATCACTCTTAATTGAATCATCCAAACTAGAAAACAAATCTAGATTACCTGTCATGTGATTACTGCAACCTGAATCCAAATACCATACATCACATGGACTCTCTTTTGAAAAATTACATTCAATAGGGGATAAAGAAGGTATTTCTTCAACAATCCTTGTGCATGTAATAAACATAGGTTTAGAAATAGAACTTCCAACCTGATTTTGATTTTGCCTCTCCCGATCATATTACTTTTTTGCAATCATAGCTTCTTGCAATCATAGCATAGTGCCCATACTTTTTATAATAATGGAATTGAACATGAGACTTATCTTGTCTCGACCATAACTCGTTCTTGATTGTCCTCTTCTACCCGAGCTTGATGAACCACCATTCGCCCTCTAGATGGACTTCTTCCTCTACCTCTTGGTGAAACTACCTCTTCTTTTGCCATGACTACCCGATGTATGAGATGTAAAATCCTAATCTATGCTTGCATATGTTCTATTCATCCTTTTTCATGATTGATTAGTGATTCATGTAACTCATCAATAGAAAATTGACTCGATCCTTAGTTTCTTCAATAGAAATAACTAAAGGATTAAATTTCATAGGAAACTCCTAAGCAATTTTTCTATAATCCTCCCGTATTCAAGAATCTCACCATGGGATTTGATTTGATTAACTAAGCCAACGATATAAGTAAAAAATGATTCTATGGAATTTGAATCTTTCATTGCTAAATTCTCAAAATCTCTACGAAGTAACTTATAGCTTAGCGGTTTTTACTTTCTCCTTACCTTGATATGCAACTTGTAAAGTATCCCATGTGGTCTTTACTTGACCTGGATGTGCCACTCTTGGAAGAATGATTTCATGCATTTCCTAATGAATATAGAAAAGAGCTTTGCCATCCTTCTTTCGTAACTCCTTCAAAGTATCTTTCTCGCTTGAAAAAGTGTAGTATATTTTGCTTTGCATCTGCGGGCTTTGTGTATCCATCATCAACGATCTCCCACACATCTTGAGATCAAATAGCACCTTCATGGTCAATGGCCAATATTCGTAATTCTTTCCATTAAATTGTGGTGTTTGCATGCCGGATGTAGAAGTCATAACTTGCTACCAATTTAGTAAATTGCTGAAATAACTCGCTCACGATACCAATTTGTAGAAAATATGCAGTCTAACACAACGAACAACATAAAAGAAAATAAACAGAACAATTAATTAACTTGCATAAATAGAAGAATATTCAAACCAACATTGTTATGCGTAATCTCCATTAATTAACTCATACTCAGAGCTTTGGCTCAAATTACAATGAAGTATGTGCATGTAACACTTCTCTAATTCTGCCTGTGCAGATTTCACACTTCTGTGTGTGCATACAAAGCAATTACAATTGTTGTTATTTAAATAGAATAACTCACCCACTAACAACTCTTCAACTGAGCATTCTAAATTTAAACTCATGCTTTAAAATAGCTGCATGTTGTGCATGAATTAAAGCAGATTTATTTGAATTAAATCTAATCCTAAAAATAGGATAAAGTTGAGTTAACTAAAGCAAACTAAAACAAAACAAAATCTATTTTTAATATTGCTAAAAAGATACGGTTGGAATTACATGAATATTTCCAAAAATTTTTATTGGAAAGTCTGTTATTTATTATTTTCTTTTTAAAGAATTGCAAAATGCTTTAGCCCCTCCCGTGTGTAAGTGGTTATTCAATGTAAAATAAGTAAAAATTGGAAGTGAGTTTTTTTTTTTGGGTTGGGGAAGGAATGGATTTTAAATAGAAGTAGTTGTGCCTCATTTGAAAAGAGAATATTAGGAATATAGGCCACCTCAAATATGAGCAAGCTACATGGAGAGTGTAATAAATTTTTACTGTGTTTAGAATAAGGAGGGGTCCATTATCTAGAAATTTGATGTTTGTAGAAACAATGTAATAAGGTGGTGAAATGTTGAAGTATTTCATTGTTTACGTGGGTGGTCTCTTGACCTTCCACCTCCACACCTGTCCATTTAGCTTCTCTCCTCCTTGAACGCATGTATAAATATGCATATGTAATCTCTGTATATTCATCCAATGCAATTTAATATTCATTATTTTCAGAAAATTATCTAATGCGTAGTATTGGCTTTAATTAAAAACAAACATGAGAGGTATTTTATAGACTATATATTTAACTTTGGTTCAATTAATGGTTGAAAGGGGGATGGATACTAGTAATTTTTCTATATCCTACGAGATTTACACAACCATTATGCTAAAGACAATTTTTTGCCACTATATTTAGAGTTTCTATCTTGTATGTTTATCAAAATTGAATGGATTATCTTTCGATTCATTAAAATGTTATTTTATAAAACACACACATGTGTGTGTAACACACATGCACACACACACACACACACACGTAATAAAGGAAATTTTTTATTTTATAGAGGTGTTTCTTTACCTATAATTATATTTTCTCTATTTAAATATAATGTTATGCTTGATCTAATTTTACTATTTTATTACTTATTATGGACTTTATATTTAATTCGGTAAATCTATGCTAATTTATTAAATTTTGCATTTTACTTGAAATTTACAATCCTATATTTAAAATTGATTAAATAATCTCACTTCGATATGGTATATATAAGGATAAGAAGGGTAGTTGATTCCAGCAATATCGATGTTATAGTCAACGAAGATAATTGCTATAGTCCGAGAAGATTTTATAGAACATGTCATGAAGAAACTAATGTAAATAGGATTATTTGAATATTATGGATTATATACATTCATAATAGTGTTGCGGCTATTAATGAGACCTATTGTCATCCATATATGAGAAATAAAACCAAATGTGGTTTTTTCAAATATAGAACTTAAAATTATATGGAGTTAACATTTCGAGGTCGGACCTCAAATTTTATGGTAGGTTTCCTTAAATTAATATTGATAACATAAAATTTTGACATCAAGAATGTTCTCATCTTCTTGGGTTATGTGAGAACATAATTCATTATATTGACACAAATTTGGTCTCACATTAATTTGACGAATATGGTAAATAAAGAAGTTATAACATTTTTGGAAATTAGGCATTAGACATTAACAAATTTTATGATGCAAGATTTGATATTTTTTCCCTTCATTATATTTCTAGTGAAACCTTTCACATAATGTGCACACAATATGAGTGGATCCAAAAGGGATGCATTATTTAAATTTAGGTGAGATGCTCATCCCGGATGAAAGTCCCGAGTATCTCAAATCCCTCATCCATCTATCAAAACCACATATGCACATAACCCTCAAGAGAATACATTAACGTGTAAACTTATAAATAAGGGATCAAATCATGAACTTATCAAATCACACACACACACACACACACACACACACACACACACACACACACACACACACACACACACACACACACACACACACACACACACACACACACACACACACACACACACACAAAATTAATGTATTCAAAACGCATAAAGAAGGTGCACATTTTTTTGTTATCGCACAAATCATAACAATATTTTAACATAGCGCCATTAAATATTTTTATTTCAATGGAAACACATGCCATGATTTTACGTGGGACGCGTGAGTCCCAAGCAATGCTAGATTATTTGTATCTTAAGCATTAAAGTGACGTTATTGTATGTGGAACATGGATCAAATTTGAAGTTGTCAATGCCCTTCAAATGTATTTCAACTTGTCATAGAAGGGTGTTTAAAAATTTACACTTCAAAAGAAATTTAAAATTTAAAATTACACATCAATATTGAAATGAGGTCACTTATGTTAATTTTTCATTAGAAGGGCCAACTAAAAAATCACTTGTCATACAAATATTAAATGCTATGTTAATTTTTATAAATATTGGATTCATTTTAATAAATTAATTATTAAATGAATAATTGTAGCAATGCATAACTCATACTTACTTTCTATTTTCTCGTGTTAAAATAAATCTACTTTCACTTTACACAAATCATGCACAAAATCTAGGGAGAAGATGAATCACCACTAAATAAGCAATTAGTTGAGTGTTTCTATTTTCATAAGCATAATATTAGTTTTTTAGATTTTTCTAGCCACTAAATCAATTTGGGGATTTTATTCTCAATGCCCTTATTTTATTTTAGAAATTAGGTTCTTAAATATTAGTTGTTTCTCTAAATTTTGTATTTAGATTGTTGTTAAGATAATAATCCTAATTGTTATGCCTCTAAGTTAACAACTTTAATATTTTGTAATCAATGGATAGTTGGATTATTTAAGGACTCCTCCATTCTCTAAATTACTCTTGTATTCAAGATAGAAATTAAGGTATGTAATATTAAACCACATTTAGTTTTTTGAGGTCTGAAAAATTCATATGTTTTACATTTTTTTTGTATGTAATAAATATCTTGTGATTATTATTACAACCTTAATAGGCTTTAGAAAATTACAATTTCTTTGATCGCTCTAAATTGTCTAGCAAATCTTATTCACGAATAAAAAGAGTTTGTTTCTTTTTGGAATCTTATATTTGTTATACCAACAATTTGGCATTAAATGCCAAAGGACATTTTATTTATAGCCTTAAAAAAAAATTAAGACTGGAAAATATATGAGAAGTAAAATATAAGTTTTGTTGTGAATCTACATAAAGTACATCCGAAGAAGACTATGTTCAAGGCATGAGATTAATGTGGTGAAAATGAAATGTGGAAATAATCATTCCCTAATTTAATGAAACTATGGAAAATAGTTCTCACACTTCCAACAAGTACATTAGTGTTTCAAAATTATTTTCTAAGTTAAATCACATTCAAACTATTGAGAGGTCTAGACTTTTTTGGATACATTAGACATGTTAATGTTTTTATCTCTTTCTGCACCTCAAAAGTTGGATATAGTAGATTGGAATGAAGTATACGAGGAATGGAAAAGAATGAAATATCACAGTCCTCTTCCTTTAAGTGATGTAAGTTGAACATATAATTGCTATTTTGAATCTTGATTATTTAGTTTAAATATATTTCAATATTTTAAATTAATTTTTCAAATTTTTTTCATATTTAATTTATATAAAATAATCAAATATATATTGAAAGGTAATTAAGATTTTCTTTTTAATTTGAAAAATAACATATTGTTTAAGTTGTAGAAGGGTTAAACTAACCCTAAAGTGTTTCAAATTTGATCACTAATGTGGAGCTCGATTTCAGGTGCCCTTCTAAATATAGCTTGGCATCATTAATAGGTAGCACCATACAAAAGTAAGGCTCAATAGAGACAACTCGGTAAGTGGGACTGTATCCATGTGGACGACAATAAATAAAAACTGTGACAGCCAACGGATAGATTTAATCGGTTAATGACCATGTACAGAAGGAAAAAGACACATCCGTGGATTCACTGTATGCTTGGTGCATCTCATTTATACAATGCCTATCGGCGTAATGAGCATTCAGTGGGACAATATTTTTAGTGAAGACATGGCATTTTTAGATCAACCATTTAAATCCATTAACTCGTCGTTCTGGAAAAAATGTCATTTGGTAAGTTCAAGGGACAATCTTGTCTACAAACCTTGTGACTGCGAGGTTGGCGATCTTGTCATATCAAAGAATCAATAGGAAAAACTGTTAAGTATTGTTATATATTGATTGATGAAGAGACCTACATCCTATTGAGTGCTCAACAAGAATTACCAACGCGCTAATAAATTTGAATGTGGTTAGGCAGAAATCTTTATACGTCTCATAAATTAACTCCACCTACAGGCTTCAGAAATTGAACTTAAGCCATTAATTCCACCTTTTGTCTTTGTTGCGAGAAATTACATGACCTATGCTGCTATGCAAATATTCTCTTCATTCCAAATTTAATGAAGACGTAAGAGATGATCAGCAAATGGTATAAATCATCCTTTATATTAGCTCATTAAACGACTAGTTATGATATTGTCTTGTTTGAAGTTTTTGAAATCAATGGACGTTAATGTTAAAGAGCCGGTGAGTCCCATTGGGAGGATTTTCAGTACTTCCTTGCTTTCAGTATCCGTTCAAGCCATATTTGAGTTGGAAAGACCCATGGATGTTTGCAGCATCAAGAAAGCCATTCGTGATATAATTTTGCCACGCAACCCCCGATTTTGCTCTTTAATGGTACGTAGCTTGTAGTTGGTGGTACATATTGTAACTTTATTTCATTGATTATGAGGCTTGGTTTTTCTGGTTTGATGGCAGACTGAGGATGAGCATGGAGTGCTGCATTGGGAGAAAATTGATGTAAACATTGACGATCATGTGTTTGTTCCAGAGTTTCCCCCTGGCCAGAATGACTACGATGAGTTTGTGAATGATTATATCTGTAATATACACCTCACCCCTCTTCAGAAATGTCGCCCTCTCTGGGAGTTCCACTTTCTCAACTACAATACCAGCTCGGCAAGAGCCACATTGATTATAAACATGCATCATTCCTTAGGAGACGGCATTTCCCTCATGTCTTTGCTGTTTTGCTTCGTCACAAGAGCAGACAATCCTAATCTTCCCCTCACCTTTCCTTCATCCAAATCTCTTCCCAGGAAAACAACTAGTTCATGGGCTTTCGCTGATTTTTTCTATGGGATATTGCATGGGCTGTTTATGTTGGTGCTTGTAATGTGGTACACTGTTTCTGATTTTGTTATTAGCATGCTGAGAATGAGGTGGATAAAAGATAGTAAGATTCCTATTCGGGGGCCTCCTGGGATTGAAATGCTGCCTAAAGTCATGTCCTCCATCACCTTCCCCATGGAGGAAATCAGAAAAATAAAGAATTCTGTTGGAGGAGTAACTTTCTCTATCTGTCTACTATTTTTTTTATAAATCCTTTCAGTTCTTAACTATTAAGAACTTACATTTAAAGCCTGACTTGCTTTGTTATTTAATGATTTTTGCAGACGGTAAACGATGTGGTCATGGGGGTGATATTCTACGGTTTTCAAAGATACTTGAAGATTACTCTTTCTCATGGTTGGATGATAATCACTGTGCTCTCAACTTTTAAGTATTTATAGTGTTGTGCCTGGTTATTTCTAGTTTTCAGTATAACGCAATGATAGTGAATAATTATGTGTATTACTGCAGAAGACCATAAAATACCACCAAATGCACTGAAAATGGCGAATTTAAGAGTCACGGGGCTTGTCTCGATGAACACCAGAGCAATGTCCGGACTGAAGGTCCCACAATACCTAACTGCCATTGATTTACTTTTAGTTCTGAGCAAAGTATCATATCATATCTTAATTTTTTATCCGGGTTTTGCAGAATATGGAAGAAATGCTAGATTCTAACAGTGCAGCACCGTGGGGAAATCGCTTTGGAATGTTACAAATTCCGATACCGATTGCAAATATGGAGAGTCCATTAGATTTCGTTCGAAAAGCAAAACAAATCATAGATAGAAAGAAAATGTCACTAGAAGTGTTTGTTACCACTCGACTACTGAATTTATTAGGCCGACAAGTATGTTAATTTTCTGCATTGCTGAGTATTCCTGATGATTAATTGCAACCGTTAATTGTAAACGTGTCGATTGAAAAACTCACACACAATTTCAAACCCAAAATACTGATCTCCATTGAATAATAATTGAACATTATTGTGTATCACAGGCATCTGCTGCATCCATCTATACCATCCTCACAAATACAACGTTGCTAATATCCAATATGGTTGGCCCGATGGAGAAGATAGCCATGAATCGAACTCCAGTTAAAAGCTTCTTTTTCTCTATATCCGGTTTGCCTCAGGTGCAGAAAAAATGTTCCTTGATGTTGCATGTCACATATGTATACTAAAGATGCATGTATTTTTTTCCCTTAGAAAATATTTGTGGGTTTTGCAGACGCTTCTTTTGACGGTAGTGAGCTACATGGGCAGTGTGAGAATCCAAGTGATAGGCACCAAAGGTTACGTGGATAGCGAAACCCTAGCCAAGTGTTTTAGCAAGTCGTTTGAGGAGATGAGCGAGGCATTTATGGGATAACACAATTGGTGCTTCTTGTGAGCTGAATTTCTAAGAAATAGTTTAATTACCTTGGTCTACCATGCGTCTCTCTTACAAGGTCGTACGCAGATACAGATTGTCTACCTCTTTTAATATTTTCTATAGGGTAATGAACAAAATCCATTGGCTTAATCAGTGTTTGCTTTGTGTTTGAGTACCACTCTTCAAAGTAGTTTTGTGTTGTTAGATTTCATTAAGAGAATACAGTTTGATATACTATTTTTTAATTGAAGGTTTAAGTTGGTGTATCCATTTTTTTAACAATTAGATATGTTATTATTATTTTTTCTTTTTCCTAATTATATTTGGTAGTTTATATAGATTTATTTAAAAAAATATAATTTTAGAAATGTATTACATAATTTATATTTATTAAGAGCATATAATAGATTGAAATATTTAGAAATAGAGATTGAATTGTATTTTAAGTTACGATTTTGATATACATGCAATTTATTATACAAATAAATCTGTAAATTCTACAATATGATCCTATTATATATATAAACACACAAAAGCATATGTATGTGTGTATAATATTTGAAGTTTTTTTGTATTATTATGAGTTTTGTGTCAAATTTGACTTCTATATGTAATTCCTTTTGTTAGACAACACTAAAATAAACTATGTATCTATGTTTGTTTAATACATAATATAATTCCAAGAATGGGTATTAAATCCACTTGACATATCCTTGTCTCTAAATTATCCATTAAAACACACAAGTGAATCCCCCTTGTAAGGATTTAATTACCTTGTTTTTACTAATTCATGAAGTAGGTGTGGGACATGTAGGTATTTAATTCCAAGGTGTACTTCACCTACATTTTCCACACATGTAAAAACTATGTTCCTCATGGCTAGAGACAAACCCTATTCTTTTCCCTTATAGCTACATAGAAACTCTAATCCCGATTTTGAATAAAAACCCTAATCTCAATCATTTATAAATCCCTTTTCACATTTGTGTATAAGGTAGAGCACGCCGATGAATAGGTATGGGACATGAAAGGATTTAATTCCTACATTTTTACTAAGTCATGGAATAGGCGTGGGACATGCAGGTATTTAATTCCCATGTTTTAATTTAAAAATCCCTCTTTCGAATGAAAAATAAAATACACCTTTTGTTCATATGGCCAACCCTAGAGTGGCTCAATTATCAATGATTGTTCAAGAATCACCTATTCCCCTACAAATACTCAAGCTTGAAACTAAAAATAGACGTTTATTGGGTTTTCCTCATTTTTACATTTTCATCCCTTTAAACACAAATTGATTTCATATCCTCTATACACCCATTTACAATCAAAACTAATGTTTAATATGTGCCACAACCGATACAAGAATTTCAAAGACTGGGAACCGAGAAGTGGGTTCCTCAAATATGCCAGCGATAGGTGGGATCTCTAATATCAACGTTAATGACCCGACAAATATTACCACGAAAAACTTTTCTATTTAATATACTTCTTGAAGAAGAAGGGGTTTAATGCCTATCTCATAATCTCACTCGTTTATGTGTTTATGGTTAATCAAATTCATTCATCTAATGTCTTTCACATGATTTCTGTGCCATCTTCATCTTCAACCCCTATTACTCCTCCTACATCTTCTCAACTCATCGATCGAGATCATCATACCGACACAAACATGTCACATTATCTCAAATAATTAGTGCATAATATTGACACTCTTCTCTATCATTACACTAACAAGGTATAAATCCCATCCACTTTTCAGGATTCTTTTCTCTGTGTTATTATATTGCTTTACCTATTCAAAAATAAATACAAGAATTTATTTATATGGTTTTTGTTATAGGGAAACAACATGCCAAGTATGGTAAGTTTTTTTTAGGACAAGGGGTGGAATAAACATTAATTAACCTTATTAAATGTTAGGTTACATTAATTAATATATAAAAATATAAATGTGCACATCTAAATAAAATAAATAACAACATAAAGTAAATTACAAAATGACACAACATGTAATGTGGAAAACCCCTAAATGGGTAAAAACCATAGAAGAATTAATCCATTATCGATATTTTTAAAACCAATTCAAAAGTAGCTCCCTCCTCACTTCTATTCTATACTTTTATTAGGATCAACGTACTAATTCACATGATATATTGTTAATTAATTAAATTAACCAACTATCTAATATAAAGTTTATATTTAAATAATAAGAATATAAGTTATTTTATATTATTTAAATATAAACTAAATATTATGATACAATTAATATTATAGTTATAACACCCCCTTAATATTAAGTGGGGATCCATATGCCAACATTACATGTTTCTATAATAGGATTTACAATTTCATAAACCCTAAAGGTTTAGGTTAGCATATGTATTTGGGAGACTATATCCCACCGTTTCTTGTGGAAAAAATATTATATCGCATGTCTAGTAGCCTCTTATAACACAAGGACATAGTTTACAAATATATGCACATTGGACTATATTTTCCGTGAACTCTATTAGTTTACATAGATCGTACAAGATCTTTGTACAATGATTTTAAATGAGAATAGAAGTATAGAGGAGAAGGAGTCAAATAACCGGCCGAAAATTAGGAGGTGGCATTCCCATGCACACTCCCCTCAATGGAAACTACGAAAATCCAAACATTGCATAAAATTTGTAGAACTTCGCAACACACAATGGCTTCGTAAATAAGTCTACAACTTGATCTTGATGAAAGCGATGCTGGAGATCTATATCACCACAGAGAACCTTCTCTAGGATAAAGTGCATATGTATTTTGATATAATTTGTGCTTTGATGTTGAACTATATTTTTGTGAGAGCAATGAAACTACGCTATCACACAAAAGAGGAGTACTTCCTTTAGCTTCCATGTGTATCTCTTCACAACACACGATGGCTTTGTAAACAAGTCTACAACTTGATCTTCGGTGAGCAAGTACTCAAGATCTATATCACAAAGTAGAGAACCTTCTCTCGAATAAAGTGCATACGTATCTCGATATAATTTATCCTTTGATGTTGAACTAGATTTTTAGTGATAGCAATGCAACTCTAGATATCACGAGAAGAGGATTATTTCCTTTATCCTCCATGTGTATCTCTTCTAACAACCGCTTGACCCACATGGCTTATTTCGTTGATTCCATTCCACTTCTATATTCTGTCTCGGTAGAAGAAATGGAAAGCTGTTGGTTTTTTTAATTGCTCAAGTAATGGCACTGCACCAAAATTGAATACATATCGAGTTATAGATTTGCGATCCATCACATCACCAACATGGTAAAAATCAAAATATCCATATAAATATGTATTTTTAGAAGACATATAATGTAAACCAAAATTAATGCTTCCCTTGATATAATTCAAAATTATTTTTGCTAACTTTCGAGTGATCTTGATAAGGCTCTGCATAAACCTTGAAGTAATCCCTCTTTGTATAAGCAATATCAAGTCTATTAATAGTGATTAACTAAAAATGTGGATATAGGTATAGTTAATCTAAGCTATGAAAAAATGTAAAAAAGTAAATAAATGTAGTAAAGAAGTATGTAAATGACCCAAGAAATTATGCAAAAGCAAATGATAACCCTAATGTGCAAGAAGGAAGAGGAAGGAAATCATATAAATAAAATATGCTCACGGGACAATGTCACGGTGGTGACTAAAGAGTCTAGAAGTAGGAATGACTATGTAGAATCCCGAAAAGGATGGATCTTGGATGTCTATATGGTGGAGTTCTAGGGAGGGACCTGGAGTGCCTATGGGTGCTACTGGGTCTGCAAAATATGAACCCCTGGTATGTGAAAAATATCTAGAACCAGATCTTTATAGGTTTGGTAGATGGTCTAAAACCCTAATTAAGTGTTGTACTAAGTTTTAAATCGTTGCTTGAGATGTCACCAATAAACCAAGATGATGAAAATACCTGTAAAATACCAAGGAGTATCAAAACCTAAAAAAGAAAGAGGTAAGTGAATGGTTGAATGACCTCATTTGCCACAACAATGGGCTTACTATTTTACTACATGTCGAACAAGATATATTTATGGTGAGTGTGTGTATAATGTGCCCTAGGTGCTCTTATGTCAGTCACACTTTTGAAGTATCAAGAAATAACTAAATGTAGAAAATGTAATTATATGTGTGCATGGAATAGAATAGATTCCCCCTATGAAGTGTGTGATGCGAGATGTCCTAGTCTTGTGCCTTGTGATGGAGCTATGTGGATACAAGTGATCTCTAATGTAATAGATGGATGCAAATCTAGATGGATGATAGTAGTGACTAGTGTTTGGTCCCTCATTATGGTCTCATAACTTTATATTTATAGGGTTCTCTTGATCTAATTTTGTAATTAACCCCAAAATGGCCAACCACCAAAAAGATAAGAAGCTAAAATGACTAGAAAGAGCCCAAAATATGGCAAGAAAGTTTAAAATGGACCGAGGCACCCCTAGTGGGACCAGGGTGCCCATGGGCACCCTAGTACTAGCATAGGTTTCTAGTCGAGGATAAAATAACACAAGATGATAGAATCGATTTGGGTATGTAGGTGTAAGAGGTCGGTAATCAAAAAGTAAAAATAAAACAAGATGGCCAAAAGACAAGGGTTATTTAATACTTTCTTCACTCAAAAACCTTCTAAATAGTAGTATGAGATTGAGACTAAATATTGTGTAGAGTGCATGATTTTGTGTCTATATTTTCCCCCACTTTATGTTGGTGAACAGAAAGCTCGGTAATATAAAGTAGATAAAGATGCATACTTGATGTCCATGAAGATTACGGTAGAAAACGTTCGAAGGACTAGAAAAAGTGTGGAATGATAAAAATATGGTGGAGCATGGAAACTAAATATGAAAATTCACAATAAAGTGATGAGAGTGAACCTAAGGTCGAAACACGTGTAATAGCTGTTGACGTGTTTGATGTACCTACATGGTTAGTATGGTGTGTGTTGTCGCAAAAGTGTTTTTGTTCAACGTTGTTGTTTTTGCCCCCATTTGAATACTTGTTTCTCATATGTCCAGACCTGCAAGGAGAAAACAATCAAGTAGTCAAATATGTATGTATGTATGTGTAAAAACGTAATGTAAAAGACGTATGTGTATGTATGTAAAAATCATGTGAATGTAAAATACGCAAATGAAAAAGTGTAAATGGAACATGTGCACCTGATCCATGTCGAGAAAGAGAGTGTATATCTTGTCGAGGTTTTGTGGGCATTCAATGCCATAGGATGAAGAAGTGTAGGGAGGAATTTCATTGTATCCTCCGATCTCTAATTACTTCCCTAAATGTGTGTGTAGTTTTTAGGTGATCCAATGCCACTAGACAAAGTAGTGTAGATAGGCAAACCCACTATAACCTCTCGAGCTGAATGCTTGCTTCCCATAATGCTAAGGACACCATGTACTATAAAATCCCTTGTGTATGGGGTGCGTAGACTGGTTTGAACCCACTCGTTGTATGTAACCCATAATGCCAAGGGTGGAAAGTGTACTAAATTGAACCAGTGTAAATGCATTGTGTTAGTATGTAAACCTCAAATGATTCCCCATCTTTAGGGACACATGCGGCGTCCACGATAAGAGAATGCAACCCAAAAGAGGACAACCTGCATGAATTGTACCTAGAAAGTACTTGGTAGACACCAAGGCACGCACAAATAATAAGGCTATCCAAAGACAAGTGTGTAAACAACATGCATGCATATGAAAAACATGTGTAAGGTAACAAAAATGTAGTAATGTAAACACACAAGAAGACAAAGTAAGCCAAACAAAGTGGGATGCAACATGGGTCATCACTCACGATGTCGCAAGACACGTAAGGCCATCATGGCCACAAACAAAAAATAAGTATACACACCAAACAAAGGGTGAGGCCCACATGGAATAACAAACAAGTATGGAAGAAAATATCTCTATATAACAAATGTTACACATGAAGCACTCATTAACAAGTTAGAAAGATAACTAGTATGTTAAAAGCATGTATAATTTAGTAATGTAAAGTGCTAAGTAAAAAATGAAACAATAGCACTGTGAGGGACAAATGTGGATGCCACCGATGACTAGTGTAGGAAGGGTAGAAGGCAATCATCCATGTTATGTGTAAGAGACATGTATCTGCGATCACAACTAGAAAAAGATGTGAATGCACATGTGTGGATGATATAGATAAATGACATACAATTAATCTAACTAGCATGTGTAATAAAATGACCATGAACAAGAAAACATAAGCAAGAATAAAAATGACCATAGTATGTAGTATGTTGTGGATGGATGGATTGGAATGTAAGATGAATGATAGGAGTCGTATTACCCCGAGTGAATGGAAATGTATGTAGTGAGGTTCATTTAGTTTTCCCCCTCAACAATCAAGAATGAACTATAAACGAGAGTGTGTCATCAACAAATGGTCGAGTAGTGCGTGTTGTATCTAGCACATTGTAATGAGTATGTATGTGTAGTGATGATGATATGTGACATATAGAAGAGGTGTGTGTGAACCTTATATCGAAGTGTATATCATGAAAAAATGAATGTATGAGTGATGATGTAGACCTAGGTGTATATCACTACAAGATGATAGAGTAGGAGTGACGATGTATCCTATAGTGTATGTCACTACAAGATGAATAGTAGGGAGTGGTGATGTAGCCTAAAGCATATACCACTGTAAGATTGATAGTAGGGAGTGGTGATGTAGCCTAAAGTGTATACCACTACCATATGAATAGAGTAAGTGACAATTTATCCTACGGTGTGCGTCACTATCCTAATAATGTTGCATGATGAAGGGTGGAATGATAAACATGTGATGAATGTAAGGTCTATTTGATTTGTAAACCTTTGGTAGTCAAGTATGGACCAAGGAACTAAAGTTGGTCATTGGGTAGTGAGTGTAACACATATAAGAGTATGTAATATGTGTGATGATAGGCGACCATGCGATGAGTGAAATGTGATAAGAATAATTATTTAAAATGTAATATAATATATATAGAATATGTAAAATGCAATGTACATAGTGTATGTAGATAAGCTAGTAATGTATGATGTAGGATGATGTAAGGCTAGACTCATATGTAATGAAGACTAGTATGATATATGATGTGTAAATGTGCAAATGTCAAAATGTTGTAGACTAAATCTAGATTATATGGTGTAAGATATGCAATGTGTGAATAGTTGTAATGTGGAGTTCCTATGGTGAAGTGTATTTGGTTCAAGTGTAGTAAGCCATCAACAGTCAAGTGTGAACCGAATCATAAGAGTGTGTCATTGGGTATTGACGATGTTGTAATGTATGTATGACTATGCAAGATGAGATGATGATAAGGGAAGGGATGCATGAATACTATGAGTGTGATTTAGAACCATGTAAATATGCTAGAATGAGGGGGTGTTAAATGCTATGCCCCCTACGTGCATGACAACGAAGATGACTATGTGTCGTGATCAAGGAGATCACCATTGTCATGATCAGCCCGGCTTGATCGACATCGAAACCACGATAAGCTGTAGAGTGAGAAGGATCATATGGGGACCCATTGCATCGGAGTGTGTACACATTCATTTCTTACTCTTCATCTGTAAAAGTGATCGGTGTGCAACTACGAACAACGTCCTTTCATTCCTTTGAGAAAGCAGAGATAAGGGTTAGGGCTAGGAGGAATACATTGAATGTTGAGATGGTGTGCGCGTACCGTAGAGAAAGATCGAGATCATTGCGAAGAACTCCTTTTTGTTGGAAGGACTACTGTAAGTAAGAATACAAGACCACTAGATTTTAGTTAGACAATAAATGAGGAGCTTGCCTTGGCCCAGGGAAATGTTAGACTTCCTTTCGAAGGTGGTGAGTTCCCCTTTTAAATATGAATTAACACAAATGATAACAAAGAAGCTATTGCGAAATCACGATTTAGGTACCTCGTTACAAAGCAATAGAGACTAAACTATCAATAATAAAATGTCATGTTGTTTGTTTGGTCAATGGTCGTTGATACGTTCAGCTCGAGTTATAGAGATAAACCAGACTGGATCTGAGGTTATTAGGAGACAAATAGGTGAGAGGAAGGTTTTGGGTATAAGTCACAGTGACCGATGCCGGTCACTGGATAACCGACCACGGTTAGAGAACCGCTGCCGGTATGGGATAACCGACACCGGTCGGTTCAGTAATCTAGGTGCTTCTGGTTAGAAGTTGGTTGCAGGGTGACTGTGGGGTTTTTAAGACTGGTGGATGGCTGAGGGGAATAGTGAGATGACGGGGAAGATTCAGAGAGTGATAAAACTATCTTCTTGGGCAAAATGAGGATGTATGGATGAAGGTTAAGTGGAGAGTCTTTGGGTAGGTGGTAGATCTAGGAGTGAGCTTATAATTACTTATGATCACGAGGCTCAAGAAATGGTGCTTAGAAACATCTATAGAGACTACTTACTAGTTCTGATGAAGATGCGGAGTTCAGGGGCTGTGATAGCGAAGAGCAGGTTCTCAAGTAGGATGATCGACAATCAAGATGAGCTATCTCCTCTCGATGCTTGGATGAGTGTGTCTTTGGCTCTGGTTATTCAGTTGCAGTCTTGGGCTTGATGTCCTTCTCTGCAAACTTCTCTCTTTTCTTCACTTGTCTCTGCTCGGCCAAGTCAATTCGGATCCTTTCAATGACTTCTCCTTTTTTTCGATCAAATGAAAATCCGATCCTTTGTTTTTGGTTGGGAGTGGTCATTTACAGGGAACCGATGGCGGTTACGTAACCGACGGCGGTCGAGTAGGAACCGGTATCGGTCAGGTCAAAGTGGGCTATTTTTAGTAAAATAGCCAGCTTTCCCTCCTTTTCTCCCGAGGGATTAGTTGCGGGCTTGGTCAAGTCATTATGAGGTCGGTTTTGGGTGCGGGTGAGGAGTAATTAGTCATAGGTGTGGATGTAGACCAAGTTATAGGTCTTAATTAGGTTAGTTTAGGGTTAAGACTAGGTCATGATGAGGTGGTGAAATGAGGTGGTAGGTATGGCGATGTGGATTTATTAATTATAAGGTAATTAATAAATAATTGTGTAAGGTTTAGGTGATGAGGTTAGGTTGCGAAATGAGATGCGGGGCACAGGGGGTCGTAAGACACAAATTTGGTGTCTACATTAGCCCCTTGTTGTCGTGTAGCTTGTCTTGTTAAAGCTGCATGGACAATAATAAGAAGTGGTTACTCTGTTAAGGGTATAGGTAATCCCCCTCAAATCTATCACAGATTGAGGTAGCGTGAAATCAGGGATAGGGTTGATAAAGGGTAAATGGTGTTTAGATGATGGTAAGATGGTGGGGTAGGTCCAAGGAAGCAGACGCATGCGTTGAAATGCAGTAGTGCGACCGGGGTACATGATTTTGAAGAGAAAAACAAGCAATTCATAGGCAAAGGTCGATAGTTTATCAAACAAGGGTGATATAATCCTGGTATCAAGGCATAGGAAGTAGCTCGGGGATATAACGGGTAAGGTACGGGAATGGTTAGGCATGTTCGGCGGTACCAAATGGTTGGTTTGGTTGAGATAAAGCGTCACGGTCTTGGTCTGCAGGCAAAGTTGGTCGGTGATCAAGTCGAGGACCCTAATCATGCTAAAACACGAACAGGTGAGCTCGATTGAACAAAAAGCTACATGATGGGTGGATAAAATTGTAATTTGTTGATTTTGGGTGAGGTATTTAATTGGTGCGGCCTTGGGTCGGGCGAATGGTTAGTGCGGCCATGGGTGGGCAAATGGTTGGGTGGCTTGGGTCGGGCAAAGTGTTTGGTTGGTTGCGGCCTTGGGGTCGGGCCAAATGGTTGGTTGCGGCCTTGGGTCGGGCCAAATGGTTGGTTGCGACCTTGGGTCGGGCCAAATGGTTGGTTCTGACCTTGGGTCGGGCGAATGGTTGTTGCGGCCTTGGGTCGGGCCAAATGGTTGGTTGCGGCCTTGGGTCGGGCAAATGGTTGGTTGGTTGCTGACCTTGGGTCGGGCAAATGGTTGGTTGCGGCCTTGGGTCGGGCAAATGGTTGGTTGCGGCCTTGGGTCGGGCAAATGGTTGGTTGCGGCCTTGGGTCGGGCAAATGGTTGGTTGCGGCCTTGGGTCGGGCAGGTGGTTGGTTGCGGCCGTGAAGTGGGCGATGAAGTTAACAAAGGGTTTTCAGTGAAGGAGGATATAGGCGATGTTGTGAGAAAGGGCGATTAGTAAATAAGGGTAGAAATTGGGAAAAGGTGAGATTAAACCGATATCGATTCTGTATGACCGGTATCGGTTAGATGACCGATACCGGTTCTTTAGGGCATAATATAACCGATATCGGTTATAGGTTAAAAACCTATAAAAAGAAAAATACGACTGTCATTGTCACATTGTCAATTTGAAAACCAATTTTAGTTATCTGAGGTCTTTTAGCGAGATTGTTGAATTTGTCGGCTGAGGTGGCACTATTTGAGTGGAGAAGTGAGTGATTGGTAGGCCCTAGCGAGTAGGAGGCAGCATTTGATTGGTGGAGGACCCAGCAGAGGAGTTTGAGAGCCATGGCACGCACGGCCGGGAGGAGGCTGGAGTCTTGGAGCCAGACCACCACCACCTATCCCACCACGCACGCGTGTCGTCATGCCGTAGGTCGAAACCTCTCATTATGTGAATTTGATGTTGTTAAACTAGATTTGGGGGTTTGGGTAGGAATCCAATGTTTTGATAAAATAATGAATAAATTGAAGCTATTTGAAAAATGGAGAGGGTAGATGGGTTAAATAGGCCAAGGCGGCAGGGTGGGTAGGTTTTTAGGGTGTTTGGGTGGGTAAATAGAGAGAAATAGGCCAAAAATGGATTTGGGGGGCCGCGTCGGGTTCGGCTCCATGATTTTACAATGGCCAATGCCGGTCACTAAGCGACCGGCGTCGGTCACAAATTTTTCGGGCAAGGTGGGTTTGTGGTTGACCGGTGTCGGTCATCGTCATCGTCGGACGCGTCGGTGGAGAGAGGACCGGTGGCGGTCATGGGTGGCCGGTCCGGTCCCTAGTTAGGATATTTGTTTGTTTGGGTTTTGTTGTTTTGGTTTTGTTGTGGTTTTGGGTTTTGGGTTGTTGTTTGGGTGTTTTGGTATTGTTTGGGTTGTTGTTTGGGTGTTTGTTTATTGTTTGGGTTTTGTGTTTGTGGGGGTGAAGAGGGAAGGGGTAGAGGTTGATAGGAAGGTTGATTGGTGGGTGGGGGGAAAAATGGGGCGGTTGTGTGGTCGGGTGGGTAAAAGGGGGTATAGAAGGTTAAAGGAGTTGTTGTTTGAAAGGGTAGGTCTAATGAAGTGGGTGATTTGTGCAGGCACGTCAGCAGCTGACTATGCGGGATAGGATGCCTCCGCTGTTGAGACGGATGCGGCCACACGTGTCCCGCGGTGCCCAGGCCATCATGCGCGAGGTGGGACTCGGCGGAGTCCAGCGATATAGGGCTATAGAGAGGGATCACAGTCTTATGGTCGCCCTCATCGAGAGATGGGATCCGGTGACCAATGTGTTCCATCTCCCGACTGGAGAGATGACTATCACGCTGGAGGATGTGTATCGCATCCTTAGACTGCGATCGATGGAGAGGTAGTATTCCAGGTAGATGTAGAGACAGCTATGGACAAGCATTCTTCATGTATTTGGGGATGCAGCCGCGTTATTGACCTATCACAGCGTGAGCATTGCCTATGGGGACATGTATCGTGCCCACAGACATGAGACACGGCTTGCCGTGTTGATGATGATAGGCATCACATGCTTCGCCCTTCCGGACTCAGAGGGAGGCCGCTTTCCACGTGCGTTGATGGGGGTGCTACACGAGATGGTGGAGGAGCATACGTGTTATGCTTGGGCACCAGTATACCTGGTGCAGCTATATAGAGAGCTGTGGGGCTATCGCCGGATGAGGCGGATTCGGGATTTGTTCACATTTTTGTTACATTCTTTGGGCATATGAGCATATCATATGCATTCGACCCGATAGGGCTGCCCAGCGGCCGAGGCCTAGGTGATTTATAGATATGGCTTTCGAGAGGTGGTTGGGGGTCGTGGGCCAGCCATGGCGGTGTGCTTGCCGGACGGGATGTAGCGTATTACCGTCATGTATTAGAGAGGCGTGATTGCGTTAGATATTGTATGGAGGCCTTACGAGAGGTCATCGGCCCCGGAGAGAGCCCGATCACGAATGTGTTGGATCAGTATACATTACGAGATAGCGGGGCGGAGGCGGGAGAGTATGAGCGGATACCCAGAGAGGTACGGCGGCGATTGGGGCTACGGCAGGATGAGCCACCTCCCTTCCCTCGATACGGAGAGGATGATGTAGAGCCCCCTTGCTACTGCCACGGCCCCGTGGACCCAGATTGGGTAGCGAGAGAGAGGCAGCGAGATAATCTGTGGATGAGCGCGCAGTGCTGCGAGGTCATTTTGGTATGGTGGCGGGGAGAAGCGCGAGGAGAGCACAGACCCGCACAGCTGAGACTTAGCGGCTATTATAGAGAGAGGACCAGCTCGGGGCGAGTGCAGTTATTACGAGGGCGGCTTGCTGCTGCTGCGAGCACGAATAGGGTCTACTACGGGCGGTAGCTGAGGCAGCGCGAGTACGAGCATAGCAGTACGACCATACAGCACCGCACCACAGCAGCACCACCACAGCACCACCGGTGCCGCAGCCCGCGGCCTGCCACGAGTGCAGTACCACCCAGCGCACCACGAGCACGAGTACCGCCACCCATGCGAGCACGAGCACGGGGTGTCTTGGTAGGATAGGGGCCATTGTTATTAAAAGTCGGGGGACCAGCCCCAGCAGCTATGGTGGCACGGGCCCGTTATATGGAGCGTGAGCGGAGGCCGTACTATCGGGGCGTCCTTGATAGTGCGGGGTGACTACTCGCCATATGCGGCGCATGAGAGCGAGACCTCGCGAGTCGAGAGATCCCGGGGGTGGTGCGGCTACGGCAGGTGGGTCGGTAGAGGAGAGGCGGGAGCCGGGGCGGGACCCGCGAGGGGAGAGGTGCTGAGGGCGGTGGGGAGAGTTGAGACATCCCTGGGTCGGAGAGAGATGTTTTGTTTGTATATTGGATATTAGATAGAGGCACCGGTCTGCGAACCGGTTATGTATAGAGAGGCCTGCGTGCCCACATATGATTCTTTCATTCATTTATTCATCCTGTTGTATATACCGGCCTGCGAGCGAGTACAGGTTGTATAGTTGATACCGGTCTGCGAGCCGAGTATATTTTTGATATGAGAGACCGGCCTGCGAGCGAGTCGATATTTTGATGATTATTGCGGCTGCGTGCGGCTTTGTATTATCTTGAGATCACAGAGGCCCCTATGCAGGGCAAGTTGTATATTTGAAACCTTTGATATATATATATATATATATATATGAGGATTTTGACCCACATGGTGCATATGAAATGTTTTATGTGTTTTGTTGATGGGTTGTGAAATTTAATGTATGATGAGTTTGATCCACATGGTTTATATATTGATGGTGTTGATGTCTTTTGTTGATGGCTTTTTGAAATGGAATGTATGTATATATAGATGATGAGTTTAATTCACATGTTGTGTATGCTGATGGGTTTGATGTATATATATATGATGTCGTATGTATGTTGTCGATGGTTGTTATAATGTAGATGGATGATGTTGCTGAAATTATGAGGATATATATATGTGATTTGGATGACAAATATTGATAATGGTGTTGTTATGCAGGAAAAAGAGGCGGGCGCCACAAAAATTTGCAAAAGCGAAAAAGCGGCAGATTAGGTTTAAAAAGGGGCACATGCCGATATCGGTTATGTAACCGATGTCGGTAGCTATATGACCGATAGCGGTTATGTAACCGATATCGGTTATTTGAAATTATATTTCCTAAAAATAGAAGCTGCTTGGTTGTGACTTAAGTTCTTATTTTAGCATTCTTATTTTAGAGTCATGCAACAAGTTAAATACGTGAATGCGCGTATTTGTTTGTGGCAGTGATCGAGGTAATTGCATGAAAGAATTTGAGTGATAAGGAGGAAAGAGGCAGGTGAAGTGAGTGTGGCTGAGATTCGAGAAGGCGAGAAAGACAAGTTATATTTGAAGAGGGTGGTGAACATGGTGAACGAGGAGAAGCATCCGCGAGGCGGGGACGAGGGAAGACAAGTTCCACCTCAAGCTGCTGCATCCCAGAGAGGTAAAGCTGTTTGGTTGTAATTTGATTCTTGCATGTTTTTGTGAATAGGATGAGAGAAAGTAAGTGGGTAAAGATGAGAAAGAAAAGGTGATAGGCAAGGGTTTGGGATGGGGTGAGTGCTTTATGGGGTAGGTAAGCGGGGTGGTCACGTATGTTTTTAGGTATAGATAGGAGTAAGCGGGAAAAATAATTATCGTAGGTGTATGTTTTTAAGCGGGGTAGGTATATTTTTGGCAGATGACCGGTATCGTTTAGAGATAACCCGGTATCGGTTAGCAAACGGTATCGGTTATCTATAACGATATCGATTCTTGTAGGAGTTTCGAGAATTTGAGAAAAAAAAACCCGTGGAGATTTGTTTTATTGAATAATTATGTGTCGTTTTGATGTATGCGGCGGAGAGCGAGGTTAAGGATGAATGATCTTGTGTGCAGCGTTGTTGTCACGAATCGGCGGATGTAACACCAACTGAATGGGCATTGATAAATCATTTGGGGTTAAGTGGAATCTGCTATTATTCACGAATCGCGCGTAACCATGCTATGTTGCAGGCGTTGATTGAGAGATGGAATCCAGAAAAGAATACCTTCTATCTGCCAACAGGGGAGATGACAGTGACATTGGAAGATGTGTTCCGTATTTTGAGACTCCCAATGATAGGAAAAATAGTGTATCAGGCGTTGCCTAGCGTGGGGCGGGCAGCGATAACAGCAGTATTTGGTTCAGCTGCACGAGATTTGACACAGCGAGGTTTAACATTTACGTATGGTACAATGTATGCAACACACCCTGAGGAAACAAGGTTGGCCGTGCTATTAATGATAGCGGTGGGGTATTATGCATTACCGAGGGCGGAGGGTGGAAGATTTCCAAAAGCATTGATGAGTGTTATTTGGGAAATGATAGAAATGAGCGTGACTTTCGCATGGGCACCCGCATATCTGGCAGAGTTATATAGGGGTTTATGGGCCTGCAAGTGAAAACACAGGACGACACTGGATTGTTCGTACTTATTACATTGTTGGGCCTATGAGCACATTGTTTGTGTGCGTCCAATAGGCCGACCCATCAGTCGGGGGAGCGAGTGCGAGAGGTTGGGATTCAGACGATGGGTCCAGATAGAACAAGCGAGATCCCAGGCCGTGATAGATGACATCGAGTATTATAGATAGGTATGGGAGATGGTGACGATTGCGGATATTTGTTGGAGGCCTTACGGGAACTATATGGTGACAGAGAACATAGCTGAGGAGTTAAGGGGTGTGGAGCGATTGAGGTGGATCGCAGGGCACAGGCCGGGTGAGTACGAGAGGATTCCTCTAGATCGCGTGCGGTGACAATTTGGGTTCGTTCAGGATATACCTATGACATATAGACCATACATGAGGATCGACGCCGAGGCAGCATTCTCACCTCCCGGCCTACACCTCCAGAAGGGCCAGAAGAGATAGCAGCCGATCGTAGGGTAATGGATGCGGGAACGACAGAGGCCTATAGAGTATGGTGGGTAGTAGAGCTGCGAGGTGCACGTGAGTGCCCTGACATAGCTGTGATTACAGCGGAGAGAGATCATCTGCAGGATTTAGTTCACCAGCTTCAAACACAGGTGAATGAGACAACGGGATTGTTAGAGGTTTCACGATTATGAGTGGAGAGGCCGGAGGCAAGATTCCTCCACGCGAGAGGGCGTATTCGTATGTTTACGAGGAGATGTTGGCGGATCGGTGGGAGGAACCAATGGCGGTGGCACCTTTGAGGATGGAGAGGCCAGGCGAGGGCATCGGCGATCATGATCACCACGATTCGGGAGGAGGCGCAAGGGTCTAAGTGAATTTCATAGGAATATAAGAATAAATAAGGATCGACCTGCGAGTCGATGATAGAGAAGATGTATTTGTTTAACATCTAAAATAAAACTAAATATGTATGTTGTTTTGAGTGATGATAATAATAAGAATGGTTGTGTTTTGAATGTTGTTTTTGTTTGTTTTGAAAAAGGATAAAGATGAATGTTGGCAAATAGAAATACACAAAAAATATTTATATTTACAACACATGATAGGGTATGGTAGGGGATGGTCGAGCTAACCTTGGGAGACCCCATGTCTCCTAAGTGCTGCCTACATAGCCCATTGCACAAAGCAAGGAGGGCCTCAGACCGATGTAGTTCTCCCTTAGGACCAGGGAGAGGTGAATTCAGGCAATTTGGTTGTGGTTAGGCAATTTGTTGGTTGGTAAAAATTTGATGTTGGTAGGGTAATGTTGTTGGTGTTGGTAAGGTATTGGCGATGTTGATGTAGGTATAGGTGAAGCGAAAGTTAGCTTACCCAAGTAGTAGGGAATCGTGTCCTGATTAAGGTCAACACACAATCCTAGAGTCGAGCAAAAAAGGCAAAAGTGTCCGTAGTTGAGAAGAGCTAAACAAACCACATATTAATGTAGGATGAGCTTGAATCCCTAGGTACCTTGCATAGGCGAGAAGTCGATAGGTGAAAAGAGTTGTATAATCACAATATATCGGATATACGTCACGTCCCTTGAGTTTTGTTGTTTTTGACAAATGGTGAGGTGAGGTGGTTGATATAGGCGAGGGTGCTTTGAGAACTTATTATAAGATGATTATCGACGAAAGAGAACCAAACCTAAATAGACAAGTCCATGACTCAAAAGTGCTTTTGAATCGGCTTTTATTTTTTTTTGAATATAGGTGATCGATGCGGGAAGTCTACTGAGGATATGTATTTTGTTACTCTTGAGGTCTTCACGAAGCTGATCAATGCGAGAAGCTTCGATAAAATTTATTTGTGTATAGCTGTCCTTGAGGAAGCGATCTATTTATAGTAGAATGCGGTGTTTATGTATAATTTGTCCTTGGGGGAGCGAGTCTATATATAATAGTAGTAATAGTTTGGCATATAGTTGTCCTTGAGGAGCGAGTCTATGTATAATTTTAGAGTCTAGATGTCCGTTGGGCATAAAGCATCTAGTTTTGTAGGAAGTTTGACTCAAGAAAATCCCATAAGTGTTTAATTAAGAATGTGTCATTTTGATACTTTGAAGTCATGGACTAGACTAAAAGGGAAGGCATCTTTAAGGGGAGGTGATAATCAAACCATGTGAGCTTGATTTGATTTTGAGATGTAGGAAACAAAGTGTATGCGGTGGTAAATGAGCTCGGGACGAGCGCAAGGTAGATAAAAGTGATATAACACTGAATTCAATAGTAGAATGGTCGAAGATAGAGGCATTAAGGGGCTCGAGGCTCGGGTTTACCATTAAGCGAAGCTAAGCGATAAGTGCACGATCCATAAGTGTGAGTGATAATGTAAGGCCCAATCAATTAGGAGCAAATTTTCCACGTTTGCTCTTTTCTAGTTTGGTTACATGTTGATTCTCTTTGAGGACAAGATCACCAACCTTAAAGGTACGCTCATGAAGTCACTTATCATAAGCACGCTTGATGCGTTTTTGATAGATTTGAAGGTGGTCAAGAGCCGTAAGCGCGCTCGTCAAGAAGCTCTAATTGGGCTAACCGCTCTTGGTGGAAATCATCGTTGGTGAGAATATCTGAAGAGATATTATGAGGGAGGGTATTTGTATTTCGAGAGGCAAGACAGCCTCGGTACCATATACCAAAGAAAATGGTGTGGCATTAGTGGAGAGTACGAATGCTAGTACGATAAGCCCAAAGGGCAAAGGGAATGTGATCATGCCAATTTCTTCGAGAATCATTAACAACTTTCATGAGGATTTTGGTTAGGGTTTTATTAGAAGATTGACTTGACCATTGGCTTTGTGGATAGTAAGGTGATGAGAAACTAAGTTTGATACCAAAGTTGTCACAAAGGTCTTATAACAACTTATTTTTGAAAGATTTACCATTATACATTATTAGGCGATGAGGAATACCAAAATGACGAGATAATGTGATGGTTAACGAATTCGACGATTTTTTCTTTTTGGTTGAAATGAGTGGAATGGCCTCCACCCATTTTGTGTAATATTCGGTTCTTTGTGATTATCCAACGGTGCGTTGCGAAGAGGCGGGTGAATCTCACAATAAGGTCTAAACCCCATTGTGAGAAAGGCCAAAGATCTCGTGCGACACTGTAGCGGATGGCTAGGAGTATGTTGAAGGTTGGCATGTTGTTGACACATAACACAACGCTTAACATATTCGTAGTGATCGTTATTATTAAGTAGGCCAATAATAACCTAGGCGAAGGATTCGTTTAGCCATGGCAAGAGCCACTAAAATGTCCACCACAAATACCGTCGTGGATTTGTTGGATGGTATAGGTGACCTCGCGCCGGTTAGACATCGAAGGAGGATGCCATCAAAGCCACGTTTATAGAGAGTCCCCCATGATGACATAACGAGAAACACTTTTAAGAAAAGCACGTTTTCCGGTACTAGTTAGGTCGGTGGGAGAACCAGAGGTTGTAAGGTAGTCGTGAAATTGGTGGTACCAGGTATCCTGCGAATTAGCAGACACATTATTTATCATACAAACAAGCTGAATTTGAGTAAGATGGGGCAAAGAGTTGTTGGACCAAGATGAATATGTCAGAGTCAGTTGGTGAGGCAGGAATTTGCGAGGCTAAGCAAGCCATAGTATCCGCAAATTTGTTAGTGGAGCGGGGAATGGTTTGGATAGAATAATGAGTAAATGAGGTCAAAAGTGAATCCACGTAATGTTTGTACTTTTGAAGTTCCTCATTTTTACATTGGTAGATGCCCATAACTTGATTGACTTACCAATTGAGAGTCGCGAAAATATTAATAGATTTGACACCTAAGTGTAATGCAACCTGGAGACCCAAAACAAGGGCCTCGTATTCCACTGTATTATTAGTGCAGGGGAAATCGAGCCGGAATGAAAGAGGCATAGGCTCAGCGTCAAGAGGAATGAGAACAACGCCGGCTCCTCCGCCATGCTGGCATTTGGATCCATCGAAGAAGAGGGTCATTGGATACGACTCCTCCCTGAGTGAAAGAGTGGCGATGAGTTCGTCGGGGAAATTAAAATTGGTAAATTGTTCCCCAGGTAAAGGGGCCTCCATGAGTTGGTCGCAATAGTTTGTCCTTTGATTGACTTCTGGTGTATAAATTCAAGGTCGAGGTCAGTGAGGAGCATAAGCCATCGGGCGATGCGTTGGTTTAGATGTGGTTTGGCGTACATATAATGAATGGGGTCCGTGTTGGTGATGACAAAAGTTTTATGATTCAGGAGGTAGTGTCGGAGTTTGGTGGCTACGAATGATAGGGCTAGGCACAATTTTTCTACATGTGTATACCTAGTCTCGTAATCCACGAGAGTACGACTTATATAATAAACGGCTTGTTCTCGATGCTCGGAGTCACGATGTGCGAGCATGGCTCCTACGGCATGGTCGGTGGCGGAAAGGTAAAGGTAGAAAGGGCGATCGTCCTGAGGTGGGATAAGCACGGGTGGCTGCAAGAGATAGGCTTTGAGAGCTTCAAAGGCTTGGTGACACTCTTCGCTCCATTGAAAGGCAATGTCCTTTTTAAGAAGGTGATGGAAAGGTTGACATCGATCGAGAGTTGGGAAATGAAATGCCGGATAGATTGAAGTTTACCTTGCAAACTACGTAATTGTTTGAGGTTTTTGGGTGGGGGCATTTCTAGGATAGCTTTGACTTTAGATGGATCGACCTCAATGCCACGCATGCAAAAGAGCGATAAAGCCAAGAAGTTTTCCGAAAGAACACAAAGACACATTTCTTTGGTTGAAGCGGACCGAATATTGTGTAAGCAGGTGATCGAAAATAATGGTTAAAACATCGAGATGTTCAACTGCGATGTTTAGATTTGCCAAGAAGATCATCGACATAATCCTCAAGGATAGTGTGCATAATGTCATGAAAAATGTAAGTCATAGCCGATGATAGGTCGCACTGAGCATTCTTAAGGCCAAGCGGCATGACACGATAACGAGAAGGTTCCCGAGGAGTTATGAAGGTAGTTTTATGTTGATCGGCGGGGCTACCAAAATTTGATTGTATCGAAAAGCCATCCATGAGAGAAAGCATTTCATGGCCGCGGTGAGATCAACAAGTTGATCAATACTTGGGAGGAAGTCATCCTTGGGGCAAGCGAGGTTAAGGTCTTGGGAAATCCGTGCATATCAGAAGTCCCCCGTCGCTTTAGTAGCAGTGCGATGTTAGAAATCCATTGAGGATAGTCGATAGGCAAGATGAAGGAAAGCAGAAAGGAGTCGTTGAAGCTCTTCTTTGACCAAGAGGGCAATGCGTGGATGCATTTTTCTCAGTTTCTGTTTAATTGGTTTGGAATCGGGTTTGAGGGTAATGTTATGGACAGCAATGTCAGGATCAATTCCTGGCATGTCAGCGTAGGACCAAGCGAAAGCTTGGTTGCGAGTACGGAGAAAGGTAGTAAAGGCGGCTTGTTACGATGTGTTAAGGGATTGTCGATCTTCACAATGTGAGATCCTCCCTGTGTGGATGTTGATTTCTATAGTCGACTCATTGACATGGTTTGAGTTTGAGATGGTAAGGCGCGTTGAATATAGGAGTCATCGCACCGAGGTAAGTGAGGATGGAGTCGTCATCGGCACTCAACAACATTAATTGAAGGTGAATCCTCTTGATCATGTGCGGATACTGAGAAGGGAAGAGAAGATGGGTCCTCATTATCGCGTTGATAAGTGAGAGGACCTAGGAAGATAGCATTTATGAAAAAAAAAAAAGTTAGGAGGGATAGATTCGAGAGTCTATCGACTCTGTGGTGACGATGGCAAAATGGGTGATGATGGTTTGGTAGGGGTGACGTCGTCATCTTCCGGGATACAAGCCCTGACACGAGGTTTCTCGGTGTAAGTGTTTGGGAAAACCGAGACCACTACGATCATTGTGTTTGCGTGTAGTCACGGGAATGAGTGTATGTCGGCCTTGTTCATAAAGACCAAAACCAAAGCCTTTCCAAGCACGGTGAGTCAAGAAGGTGAGGCGAAATGATGATTTGTCAAGTATTGAAAATCAGATTGGAAGGAACCACACCAAGAGGAGGTTCGGGGGTAAGCGGAGGATGCGTCGACACCCCATACGTTAGGTTGGTGCGGAAATTAGGTGGTCGTAAGAGATTACCTCCCCACGCGGCAGTCGTAGGTAGGATGCGCATGTAGCTGTCCGTACTCTGTGGGGTATGGAAAGAACTAACGTTATATAGGCGGTACTCCCCAGCGTAAGGCGTTGAAAAACATCTACTAAGGGTCGGAGGTTGGGATGTTATCTGCGGGAAAGGAAGTGGTATTTGTGTGGCGGTTTCATTGGTTGAAGGCGTGGGTGCGGTTGAGGTAGATGGTTGAGGTGCGGTTGAAGTGGATGGTTGGGTTGGATGAATGGGTGTCTTGGTAGTACAAGCACATCATTAGGGCGATATAACATATTGCAGGTTTTGAAGGGGGAGGATCAGCTTTTACGGTGTAGGACTTCCCTCGTACTCAAATTTTATGCATCTATGTAAGGTGGAGGAACGCATCCCATAGCCGGATCGAGGCGGCCTAACAACATATTGTATTGGAACTCTCCCTCGAGGACATAGAAGAGTTCGGGTAAAGTGCGTGGCCCCACGAATGTTAAGGATCACGGTGCCTAAGGTAGAAGTAATAGCATCATTGAATGACCCATGACATGATGGGGTTGCACACATGCTGACTAGAAGGGATATTCATTTGTTGGAAGGATTTTGAAGAGATGATGTTTAGGCTAGCGCCCCGTCAATCATAACATAGCGTACCCGAATGTCCGGACATAAGTTGAGATGAAAAAAGTAGGGTCGGGATCTTACGCACCAAAGTCGACAATTTCGTCTTGGGAGCCAGCGGCGGCGGCTTTATCTGAGCGAAGTGGTTGGGGAGATAGGTTGTTTTGGTGAGTGAAGCAACGTGATTGGGTGTTAGAATGGAAGTGTGAGAAAGGTTTCATTAGGTAAGACCTCTATCCCTTGAAGGATTTCAACGAGAGCTTGTCGATGAGATTGAGAAGTCTGAATGAGATCATACGAGTGTCATTTTACGAGGTGATTGGTGAAGTTGTTTGATCATGGTTGGTGGGCAACTCCATTAGAGGCGGGGTAGGCGGGTCCACGAATAACCACTTTAGGTGGTGGTGCGATCGGGATGGTGGACGGAGAAAGAGAGGCGCGAGGTGTGCTTTCTTTCGCTTTCCCATTGTTTTTACGCCCTCAGTAGCAACACTAATCATATTGATCTCGTGAATACGAGAGGAGGAAGACGGTATGGATAAGTCATGGTCTTCGAGAGGTGGAGTTGTAATAATGATAGATTTTGGTGAGGCGGGGACAGGTGGTATAGGAGAGGGAATTGAAGCTAAAGGTCTCTCCCTTCGTAAGTTGTCTTTCTTAACTTTTCTATACGAGAGGTGGTGTGAAGTATGGCTTTCAACGCTTTGCATCCCTCTACGTCATGTCCTGGTGTGCGGTGGTAAGCGCAGATTTTAGACTCATCATAACCTATAGGTCGAGGTTTAGATGGATCATAAGGTCTAAGTGGGGGTAGGGAAATGGTCGCATTCTCCACCAACATAGCAAGGATTTTGGCGTAAGACCCTTTGAGTGGGTCAAAGTCAGAGGAAGATGAGGCTATTGACTGGGTAGATTCTGGTGATGACGGGGTATGGTTGATTTGTATGGGTGGTGGTTTAGCCAAGGGGTTTTGATAATGGGTTTTAACTAAACGTGGCTTCTTTGGCGCAGAAGCTATGTTTAGCTGGTTAGATGATGAGGCCACAGATGATGTGGTATCAGAAAACAACCACGGAGAAATAGGAGTGACAGCAAACAAATCTTTTGATGATGGAATTTGTTTAGGGTTGATAGGTGGACAGGATACGCGGGGTGCGGTGTTGATATACCCTTGGATCTCTGTATGGGTGCGAAGGCGTAGGTCATTTTAAAGAAAACACGGGAGGTATGATATATTGATGCGAGGTGGAGGATGAGGTCCCTAATATGGAAGGTAGGTGTGCGATGATGGTTTTAGTTGTGATAGAGGCATAGGTTGAGGAGATTGAGTCTGTCTCCTAATGGATGGACGGCTTTATTTTTAGATAAATCAAGCCGCTTAGGTGGGTGTGTTAGGCTAGGTATTGGTGAGGTCCCAGCGTAGGGGAAGATTTGGTTAGGTTAATAGAGGTGGATGAGGTATTTGGTAGAGATGAGGGGGTGAAGATGAGGACATAGGCATTTTAAGCACGTAAACACTTCGGGTATATGGTAGAGGCATCTGGATCGGTCATCTGCATTTGAGTAGAATATGGCGTACTCAAGCGTTCCCATAGGACTCGTCATCTTACGAGGGATGACAATCCTCACGTGTGAATAGGAACTTTTGTATGGAAGAAAGGTGGGTTGTGATTCCGGTCCCTTTGTGGGTGTGATACGGGGGTAGATGAGGCCTTTGTATCAATGGGCGTTAAGAGGTCAACGGTCATTTGAAAAGATTTAGGCGATGAAGAACTAATAGGTAGGAGGGCGTGTTTGAGAGGATCCGTCATGTTTAAAGAATGTGGTGATGTCGGTGTAAGAGGTTTCTCGTCTAAGGATGACAAAAGAAGTGGTGAGCCTTCCTCTTGTACAACAAGAATGGTAGAAGGAGACGTTTGGGAAATAGATAAATTAGATAACATCCGCTCACAGTCTTGCAAGGATGTGGTGTAAGAAGGCTCATTTGTGAGAAGGGAACTCTGGGTGGTTAATTCCTTGATGGGTAAAGGAACGGCAAGGATTTCGTCTTGTCTTGATGGTGATGAAGGGGGTTCGGGTTCCTGCGTTAGTGAAGAGGCTTGATTCAGAATTTGTTCGATAGAGGTTTTTGGCTGGGAGTCGAAGACTGCATGGATCTCATGAACACTCTCCTCGGCTAAGATATCTTGGTTTATGTTACTGTTAGAAGAGTGATTCGGGAATGGTTTGTTGAAAATTTTCAAATTTCGGTTAGCAAGGGCGTTAGGATTATCGAGGGCTATATCCCTGCATCGACCATTTCTGCACTATGTTTTCAACATCTTGCAGTTTTCATGATTGTGTCCCTTCACGCGGTGGAGATTCTGAAGTCATTTTCTTTGTACCAAGAAGGTATGGCGCGAGTGGAATCAAACCCGGAGTGAGGTTTAACGGGAGGTAAGGTAATGGCTCTGCTTTAAGCAATTTTCAATATCACACCATAAGTTTCTCCCGAGGGTGTAATTGATGGGCTCGGCTTTATACTTATAGGGGTTTTGGCGGGGTATTAGGCGGTGGTTGGGATTTGACCATCCGCGTGCACAGCTCCTTTTGATTTGAAGCGGTCGATGGGTGAGGATTGGTGGTGTTAGGTTTGTTGGTGGAATCTTGGGTTCGGAAATTGGGGTTTTGTTTGTGACCGCAATTTCTCTTCCTCTAAGGCTCGAATCTCTAGTTTTCGAGCCATAGTAAAAACCTCGTCAAATGTGTGGAAAGTTTGAATTTGGAGGGTAGGAGAGATGTGCTTAGCGCGAGGCCGCGTAAAAAGTTTGATAAGTTCGGCTGAGGCGAGGCAGGCATCGTAAGTTGGTTGATAAGGCCCGCCATCGTCAGCGAAATCTGCGATAGATTCGTCTTCAAATTGTCGGATGGCATAGAGTCGGTGATAGATACTTTCTTGGCAATGTTAATGGAGAAATGATCAAGAAAGATTGGGCTAGTTGGTTAAAAGAGAAGATTGAGTCTTTGGGTTTAAAAACCTTTGTACCACTCAAGGCGGGTCTGATAAGGACATGGGAAAGGTGCGGAGTAGTAAAGCATCGTCGTGAGCAATCGAGATAGCGAGGCATGTCTAAATGATCGCATGAAGTGTTGTTGAGGATCCTCCTTACTATTAAAGCGGGTAAATTTTGGTAATTCCCATTGAGGAGGATATGAATGAAGGGGACGAGAAGGGTGGATAGGCTCGACAAACTTGCTCGTATGTTAGGGCGCTACGACTTCTGAAGCGAAGCCTCAGATTTTGCATTTTGTCCATCATTTGTTTAATTAAATCGGTAGTTGGATGAGATGATGGTGTGGTTGTGGTAAAGCGGAGGCAGATTGGGCCAAGGGCCACCACTAGACAATGGTGGGGTTAAATGTTGATAAGGTATGGAGGCGAATGTGTTGAGGTGACCGAATAGGGATGTCTATATAAGGCGTTGAGGTTAGGATACGTGTGTGGAAATGAAAAGGTGGGCGGAGCTTGAGAAGGAAAGCTCGTGTGGATAGGTGGCGAGAGAGAGCAAGTCATAAAAGGAGCGATGCAAGAGAGGCGAGGTGGGAGCGTCGGCGGTAATGACATGTTGGGCCCAAGATTAGCAAAGGAAAGCCAATCATGCCGTATGAACCCTGAAGAAGGCTTTGAGTTGGGAGGCGGGGCTAAGGATGCGAAGGCAAAGTGCGGAGTTATCGAGGCGGAGAAGGAGCTAAATGAGCAGCTATACTAATAGGCATGCCAACGAGGAGTTGACCATCGGGTGTACGGTCGGGGCATGAGACAAATAGTATTGTGCAGCGCTAGGATTAGCGTCAAAAATTTTGCAAATTCCTTATCTCCTACGGGATTTTGGGAACCTCTTTGGTGTCAGTAGGATTTCCCCATAGAATGGCGGGGGTGATTCGAGGCAAAGGCACGGAGCGAGGCATGTGAAACCATGGTGCGGCTTGCTTTCAGTGATAACAACCATGGGAAGAGTACAGTAGGGGATGTAATCTATCGAGAAAAGAAGCAACAACAAAATGTTGGAATTGGTAGGTTCTTGGTTTTGGAAGCTGTGAAAAAAACGATAACCGATATCGGTCGAGTAACCGATGTCGGTGGCTATATAACCCGGCGTCGGTAAGCTAACCGATGTCGGTATAATAGAACTAGTGTAAGCGGTAGGAAGTTGTTGATTTGGTGTTATGAGTGATTAGTATGCCTACCCAATTGTTACGTAGTGATCACGAGAAAATAGTGTATGATGAGAAAGCAAAGCGAAAACAAGCAAGAATGCACAAACAAATTATGAGACTAACCCTAGGGTTAATTTTAATCAATTTGGGCTTATGCCTTTAGAAGCGAGAATGATGTCAATCCTAAACAAAAGACTTAGGGGAAATGTCAAGTTTGTTTTGGCTTATAAGGTTACCTCGATCGGGCGGAGGAATACCGCGGAAAAAGGGGGGATGTTTTGAGGTGTTGTGTTAATTGTGAAGTGATTCGGTATGTGTTGTGCAGTGAAAGTAAGATTAATTTCTTGTCAATACCGTGGAAATCACCCCCACGTGTATGACCTGTTACTTAGTCTACGTTCACTAGAATTGAAAACAACAAGCAAGAATGTAATGCACGTGTTTTAAACCCAAATTGAAAATGTTATTCGATGAAGCAAAGAAGATGACTTTCACTAATGCAAAAGCTGGGAAAGCAAGACAAATTCTTTTACCAAATATAACAAAATATCGTGTGAAATTTTTAGAAGAAGAAAACAGCAAGTATGCTCCCTATATGAAAGCAAGCAAGAGAAAAAGAAACCGAAATGGGTCCCACCGGGCGTGCCAAAATGTTTCGCACGGAATGTTTCAGCTTTTGGAATAGAGTTGCTTCTATCCTTTCATTCCTTTGAGAAACAGATAAGGGTTAGGGCTAGGAGGAATACTTGTTGAATGTTGAGATGGTGTGCGCGTACCGTAGAGAAAGATCGAGATCATTGCGAAGAACTCCTTTTTGTCTTGGAAAGGACTACTGTAAGTAAGAATACAAGACCACTAGATTTTAATTAGACAATAAATGAGGAGCTGCCTTGGGCCAGGAAATATAAAACTTCCTTTGAAGGTGGTGGTTCCCCTTTTAATATGAATTAACACAAATGATAACAAAGAAGCTATTGTGAAATCACGATTTAGGTACCTCGTTACAAAGCAATAGAGACTAAAATATCAATAATGGTGTCATGTTGTTTGTTTGGTGATAGTCGTTGATACGTTAGCTCGAGTTATAGAGATAAACAAGACTGGATCGAGGTTATTAGGAGACGATATAGGTGAGAGGAAGGTTTTGGGTATTGCCGATGCGTCGGTCCTTTGGATGAAGGTTGGTTGTAAGGTGGTTGATATGGGATAACCGACACGGTAGGGTTTTATAATCTAAGGTGCTTGATAGGTTGGTTGCGGGGGGTGGGGTTTTAAGGTGGTGGATGGGGGGAATAGTGAGATGACGGGGAAGACTCGAGAGAGATGGGGGCTGTTCTTGGGAAAAGTAGGGGTGGAGGAATGTAAGTTAAGTGTAGAGTGTTCTTTGGGTAGTAGATCTAGGGTAGACTTATAATTACTTGTGATTCGAGAAATCAAGAAATGTTATTAAAAAAACATATAAGACTTACTTACTAGTTCTGATGAAAGATGCGAGTTAAGAATTGTGATAGCGAAGGCGAGGGCTCAAGTAGGATGATCGACAATCAAGATGAGCTATCTCCTCTCGATGCTCGGATGAGTGTCACTGAGGCTCTGGTTATTCGATTGCGATCTTGGGCTTGATGTCCTTCTCTCAAACTTCTCTCTTTCTTCACTTGTCTCTGCTCGGCCAAGTAAATTCGGATCCTTTCAATGACTTCTCCTTTTTTCGATCAAATGAAAATCGATCCTTTGTTTTTGGTTGGGAGTGGTCATTTACTGAGGAGCCGATGGCGGTTACGTAAGCGGCGGCGGTCGAGTAGGAACCGGTATCGGTCGAGGTCAAAGTGGGCTATTTTTAGTAAAATAGCCGGCTTTCCCTCCTTTTCTCATGATGAGAGGATTAGTTGCGGGCTTGGTCAAGTCATTATGAGGTTGGTTTTAGGTGCGGGTGAGGAGTAATTAGTCATAGGTGTGGATGTAGACCAAGTTATAGGTCTTAATTAGGTTAGTTTAGGGTTAAGACTAGGTCATGATGAGGTGGCGAAATGAGGTGGCGGGTATGGCGATGTGGGTTAAATAATAGTTGTAGTGTGAGTAGGGATGGATGGGGCATGGACGGTGGTAGGATAAGATTTTGAAGTGTTGGAATGACAATATCATATGTGTTGAGACTGTTATATGGAATATGGTGTGTAGGTGGTGTGGGATTAGAAGTAATGAGATCTATACGACTAAATTTGAATGGATCTAGATCAGCGGTGATAGTATGTTCATAGCCATCATGTAAGAAATTAACACATTGGTGAATAATAGATGGTACCATGTGCATTGCATGAATCCATGGCCTGCCTAACAAGATATTTAACTAACAAGAGGCATCGATAACATAGAATTTAGTGAGAACAGTCTTAGGCCTAACCCAAATATGCAATGAGATAGTCCCTAGGCATGTGTGAGTAGTAGAATCATAACCTTGAATGAGGGTAGAATTCTTAGAAATTAAGTTGTCGTTAATACCCAATTGCTTTAGAAGATAATGATTGAATAAATTAACAATTGATACATTATCTATGAGGACTCGTTTAATGCAGTTAGTATTAATAATGATAGTAATGATCAAAGGAGCACATGGATTGCTTTTAGCAAAAGGTGATAGATCTTCATTAGTCAAAGATATAGCATACGGTAAATTATGAAGAGACTATATGAGATGTAAAAATCTGCAATGCAGAATTATTAGTTTGATGTGAATGGTACGAGATGGAAGCTTCTTGTGTGTTATAAAAATATGGCGCATTACGCAACAAGTCATAAAGATAGATCTTAGTGGGCATATTTTTAAGTTGCTCAATAATGTCATAACCATTATAATTAGTGGGAGGAAGTGTCAAAGTAATGGGTGGAGGAATAAAGGTAGATGGAGCTCTAGGAGGATTAAAACAAGTGCGACAGTAGTAACTACATTAATGGATGGATCAACTTGAGGTGTGATGAATCAAGGAGGATTTTGAGTACACACACACATGAAATCAGCAGCGGTAGTCACTATGCACGAGACCTTATTTTAGTGCAAAGGTATGATAATGGGATTGAGACATAACTTGATAAAGAAATGACATGGTCAAAAGGTAGTGTCAAAAATGGCGGGTTCACCAAAATGATTAACTAAAAATGTGGATATAGGGATTGTTAATATAAGATATGAACAATTGTAAATAAAGTAAATAAATGCAGTAAAGAAGTATGTAAATGACGCAAGAAACTACGTAAAAGGAAATGCTAACCCTAATGTGCAAGAAGGAAGAGGAAATAAATTAGCTAAATAGAAGATGCTCGCGAGATAATGTCATAGAGGTGACTTGAGAATGCGGAAGCAAGAACGACTGTGTAAAATCCCCAAAAAGGATGGATCTTGGTTATATATACGGATTGGAGTGCCTAGAAGGAATGGGGCTCCTCACGGCGATCTGGTCTATAAAATGGGTGTCTTGATCTATGGAATATCTATGAAACTAATCTTTATAGGTTTGGTAGATGATACGAAACCTTCATTTTCTTTCTCACTATGTTCATCGTAATGCTTCCTATGTTGCCAATAATACAAGATGATGAAAATACCTATAACATACCAAGGAGTATCAAAACCCTAAAAAAGAAAGATGCAAATAAATGGGTTGGATTGACCTCACTACCACAATAGTGGGCTTACTAACTAAAGCAGAACACTACATTTGAGACCCAAATGTAGTTACGGTGAGTGTGTGCATGATGAGCCCTAGGTACTCTTTTTCTAGTTAAACTTTGTGAAGTATTGAGTAATAACTAAATGTAGAAAATGTAATAGTGTGTGTGCATGGAATATAATAGAATCCCTTCCCATATGAAGTGTGTGATGTAGATGTCCTAGCCTCGTGCCTTGTGATGGAGCTATGTGGATGTAAGTGATCTCAATGCAATATATGGATGCGACCCTAGATGGATGATATTAGTGCCTAGTGCTTGGTCCCTCATTATGGTCTCATAACTTCATATTTATAGGGTTATCTTGATCTAATTTCATAATTAACCCCGAAATGGCCTACCACAAAAAATATAAGAATTTAAAATGGCTAGAAAGAGCCCAAAAGATGGAGGGAAAGTTCAAAAAGGACCAGAGTGCCCTTGGTGGGACCAGGGCAGCCATGGGCACCCCATTACTATCCTAGGTGCCTATTCGACGCTAAAATAATGTGGGGTGATATAATCGACTAGGCATGTAGGTGTAAGAGGTCGATAATGACAAAGTAAAACAAAACAAGATGGCCAAAAATGGGGATTAATTAGTACTATCTTCACTCAACAACCTTCTAAATAGTAGTATGAGACCGGAACTAAATAATGTGTAAAGTGCATGATTTTGTGTCTATAAATAGTTAGATAAATCAACCTACCTACAAGTTGCCTATACAAATTAGGATTATATTTTTCATATGCGGGTTTAGGATAAAGTTTACATTCAACTTCTATAGGAATATAAATTGGTTTAGAATAAATCATCTTAAACCTTTTAAGTAAATTAGTTGCATATTGTGATTGAGATAATACAATAGATTTTTATCCTAGAATATAGCCATGCCCAAAAGCGTAGTAATCCTAAGTCTGTCATCTCAAAATATTGAATTATTTTTTCTTTAATTTTTATAATTAAACATTATAATTACAAGTGATAAGTAAATCATCAACATACTGATATAATGATAATGATAACATTTTCTTCAATTTTAACAAATAAATCATTGTCGGATGAACAGATTAGAAAAACCAACTTCATTTAAAAAATTGTTAATTTTAGAATACCAAGGTCTAGGAGTTTGTTTTAAACCATATAAATATTTTTTAATTTACAAATTTACATTTGTTTGCAATTCTTCAAACCTTTAGGTTGGGTCATATAAATTTCTTCTTTTAAATCACCATTTAAAAATACATTTTTACATCCATCTGTTGGATTTCCAAACCATCTTGAGAAATAAGACAATGAAAATCCTTATTGTTTTTTTTTGTAATTGGTGCAAAGGTTTCCACGTATTCGATACCGGATTTTTGAGTAAACCCTCAAGCTACTAATCTAGATTTGAATTTTCTACACTACCATCTACTTTATATTTAATCTTGTATAGCCATCTAGATCCGACTATACTTTATTTTTAGGAGGAACTAACTCCCAAGTTTTATTTTTAATCAAGGTAGTATATTTAGATTTCATAGCATCTATCAATTTTCATCAAAAGAAGCTACTTAGAAAGATTGATATTTAGGTTCATACAATGTCATCAAAGCATGATATGTATGATGAATTCTAGTCATTTTCTGAAGGTTTCCAAGATTATAGTCTTGAATAATAGACTCAACCCATATAGGTATTTTAGTTACTGAGAGGAACTAGGAACAATCTCATTTTCATTTATAGGCTCAACACTAGTTTCTTCATCACAAACATTATTTTCATGATTTTATTTTTCAAATTCATTTTCATTAGAATCACGAGAAATAAAAGAAGATGAAGAGAAGAAGAAAAAGGTTTTCCAAAAATTTTACATTCCTATTTTCTATGAATTCTCTTTTTGATGGATCAAAGATCCAAAGACCTTTAGTTTTGAAACCGTATTCTACAAAGATACAAGGAAAAGAGGTTTGATCAAGATTCTTTCATTTTGATTTCAGAATGAAGAGGGAAGTAGGGCTACCAAATATTCTCCAATGAGACACACTTGGTTTTTTATTTTACCACCTTTATAGAGGAGTTGAATTTACTAAGGATTTAGTGGGAACTATGTTCAATATATGAGCAAAAATGTTCGGAGCTTCCACCCAAAGGAACTTAGGAACTTGAGCTAAATGAATCATGGTTCTAGCCATTTCTAGAATAGTATGGTTTTTCCTTTCTGCAATCCTATTCTATTCAGGGGAATAGGGAGTAGTCAGTTCCCTTTGAAGTCCACATTCAACACAAAATGATTCAAATTCTTGATTGACATATTCTCCCCCATTATCAGTCCTAATAATCTTAATTTTATAACTAGAAGAGTTTTCAACTAAATATTTAAATCTTTAAATTTTGACAAGACATCATATTTCATTTTAATGAAATAAAACCAAATCATACGATTGAAATTATTAATGAAAATGACATCATACATAGGACCATTAAGAGATGGAACTTATAGGGATCCTCAAACATCACTATGGACAAGTTATAAAGGTTCATAAGAGTTATCCTCATGATGACTATGGAAGGGATTAATAGATTGCGTACCACATAAGCAACCTTCACACATTTCATGGTTTTGGGAAATAGGTGGCGAGACTAATTACTAGTTTTAGTCAATACATGTCATACATGATCCTAAAATTGATGTGAGCTCATCTCTCATGCCACAAATGCATTTAATTTCTTTGATTTGTTAAATAAGAAGCAAAAGGAAAGCCATCAAACACATACAAATGATCTCTTTGAATGCCTTGACTATAGTAACATTATTTTCATTTTTAATAAACCATTTATCTTTTAATAATGTTACACTATAGTTAATTTGAGTCATTGAGAACAAGAAAGAAAATTCATTCTAAGTTTAGGAACTAATTAAACATTGTTAATAAAACCATTTGAAACTTTTTCTTTTCCACGACCTTGAACATCAAGAATGGAATGATCACCCAAATAGATCTGATCATTACACTCACTAAGTTCAGATAGGATATCAGATCTAAAGGTCATGTGCCTAGATGCTCCATTATCAATATCCACTCATTTTATTTTGTAGTGAAAATGTGGCATACAAAGCAATTAAATTTATTTTTATTTGTTTTTTTAATTCTTTTTTTGGTTTTGGTGATTTGTTACCCTTTTGAAATTTGAAATTTATTTTATTATTTTTAAATTTACAATCCTCTTTCTTGTGGCCAAATTTACCACAATAATGACATTTTCCATTAAATCTAGTTCTTAGATTTCGGAGTTTCTTATCTTTGTTAGGAGGTTTAAAAGTTGGCTTTTGATTTTTGTTGAATCTAGAGAGGTTTTACCTTTTCATTTAAGGAGAAGTGCTTGAGTGGTGTTGAGTATGGAGATAAATTACTCATGTTTTAGCATGCAAATAGAAATTTCGGAAGATGACGATGGCAGAATCGGCATCAATTAGAGTGTGACCAGAAGCATCGGTTAGGGCAAGTTGGAACCGGTGACGGATTGGGTAGAACCGGCATCGGTTACTGTGTGACGGGATTTTAATTAAATCTTAGGTTTTATTTCTATTTTTAGTATTGGAATAGATTTGATGAATGTAATTGCATGGCTAAGTGCCCTAAAGTCTTAAATGACTATTTAAAGCATAAAGCTAGGGTTTAGAATGAGAGGATTGATCATAATTACAAGATAATTATGTGAGAGAGATTTCTTGGTGAAGAATTAAAAAAGCTTGAAGGAAGAATGTGCTTGAACATCGAGAAGTGTAGAAGATTGTAAATCTTCATTGTATATCTTGTAAAAGCTTTGGATAATAGATTGTCTTGTTTCTTGGTGGGAATAGCCCACCTTTGGGTGAACCACGTTAAATATGGTGTTGATTTATGTCTCTTATTTTGTATAATTCTTACGGTAGAATATCTACTTTTATTTGCATGTATGCTTAGATAAGATGTATTATCTGTATAATCGGTGTGCTAACCCCAACAGCTGGTATCGAGCTTTGTTTGAGGGTTTTGTGTGTTGAAGATTTACTCACAGAGGGTTTTCTGATTGAGTGGGAGATACAACAATGATAGAAGATAATAAATACAAGGTAGAGAAGTTTGATGGCTGAAATTATCAATTATGGAAGATGCAGATTGAGGATTATTTGTATCAGAGAGATTTGTACTTACCGTTCGATGAGAAGTCTAGACCTACAAAGATGACTGATGAAGAATGGAAGATTCTTGATAGAAAGGCTTTGGGATCTATAAGATTGAGCCTGACAACATCCGTGGCTTCCAATATTACAGAAGTGGCTTCTACGGTAGACTTAATGAAATCTCTTGCTAATTTATATGAAAAACCTAGTGCTTCAAATAATGTTTATTTGATGAAGAAAATTTTTAGTTCTAAGATGCATGAAGGTGAATCGCCTCTAGTCATTTGAATGATTTCAATCTATTGTAAATCAGTTAAAATTGGTTTCAATACCGTTTGATGATGAAGTAAAAGAACTTTTATTCTTATGTCCTTTTCCTGATAGTTGGGACAACTTGGTAATGGTTGTTAGTAATACAACATCTGCTAATAATATTTTGAAGTTTGATGATGTGGTTAGTATAATCTTGAATGAAGAAATTCGCAAGAAAAGTAAAAGGAAACATCATCGAAAATGCTTTGAATGTAGAAAGTAGGGGTAGAGGCGAAGGAGAGATCCAAGAGTAAGAGAAATGGGAAATCAAAGTCAAGGGATAGCAGATATAAATCCGAAGTAAGGGAAGTACTTGTTAGAAATGTGGAAAGAAAGGACATGCAAAGAAAGATTGTTGGTCAAAGAATAAAGATAACCAACAACCAGACAAAAGTAAAGAGGAGAATCTTGTTTGCATCGAGAGAGGTAATGCAAGATGTTCTTATTATTTCTTTAGATAGTAGAATTGAATCATGGGTTTTAGATTAGGAGCTTCTTTCCATGCGCAACCCTAATAAGGGTTATTTCAGAAATTATGTCAGGGAAATTTTGGGCATGTTTATTTGGGTGATGATGAACCTTGCAGTATTATTGGTAAAGGGAAAGTTCATCTAAAATTGTAGAATGGAAATACATGGGTATTAAAAGATGTGAGGCATGTGCCAAGCCTCAGGAGGAATCTTATTTCTGTAGGGCAACTAGGTGAATCTGGTTGCATGGTTACTTTTATAGGAGACTCTTGGAAAGTCACCAAGGGTGATTTTGTTGTGGCAAGAGGTAAGAAGGTAGGAATGTTATATTTATCTACCGTATTATTGATTCCTTTTCTACATTATCTATTTCAGATTTAGATGCATGCATGTGGCATAATCGGTTGGGTCATATGAGTCAAAAAGGAATGCATATCTTAAAGGCTAAGGGTAAGTTATCAGATTTGAAAGATTTAGATCTTGATTTCTGTGAGCATTGTATCTTTGGAAAGAAAAAGAGAGTGATATTTCTCAAAGTTGGGGAAACTAAGAAGGAGCAGAAATTGGAGCTTGTACACTTAGATGTGTGGGGACCAGCTCAAGTAGCTTCTCATGGTGGATCCCAGTATTATGTTACTTTCATTGATGATGCTACAAGAAAGGTATGGGTTTATTGTATTAAACACAAATCTAATGTTTTTGAAACTTTTAAAAGATGGAAAGCCCTTGTTGAGAATGAATCAAATTCTAAGTTAAAGTGCCTTAGATCTGACAATGGTGGTGAATACTGTAGCAAGGATTTCAATGATTATTGTTCAATGAATGAGATACGTAGAGAAAGAATGGTTCCAAGAACACCACAAGAGAATGGTGTTGTAGAGAGAATGAACAGGACAATCATGGAATGTGCTAGAAGTATGAGGATACATTCTGGATTACCCTTACAGTTTTGGGCAGAAGCGGTTGATGACATGGTTTATTTGATTAACCATGGCCCTTTAATTTCACTAGATGGAGGAATACCAGAGGAAGCATGGACCGGAAAAGAGGTAGATCTTTCTTTTTTAAAGTTTTGGATCAAAATATTTTGTGCATGTTGATATAGAAAATAGAAAAAGTTAGATGCAAAATCCAAGAGTGCACTTTCATTGGTTATGAATATGGTGATTTCGGTTTTCATTTTTGGGATTTAGAGAATACTAAAATTTTAGGAGTCGTGATGTTGAATGGAATGAAAAGAGAATACACATGGATCAAATTTTGGTACCCAAGGATGAGAAAATTGAGAAGTTTATTGATGAAAATGAACTCTCGGGTTTTAAAGAAACACCTACAGAAATACACACGATGTCATGTTCGATTAGGCCTTGACCGGCATCAATCGGATGAAGCCGACGGTTACTGAAAAGGATCGAAGCCGACATCGGTTAGCCAAACCTATGTCAGTTAGAGGTGATCGACATTGGTCACTATCAGAAGTTGATACTAATGTCCAGGAGGTCCAGATTGAGCCTCCGGTACCCCAAACTCCTGTGAGAAGGTCACAAAGGGTAAGTAAACTTCCAGAAAGATTTTCACGTTCTCTATTTGATCTATTATTGACTGATAGTGGTGAACCAGAAAGCTTTGAAGAAGCAATGTAGGATAAAACTCACGTTCAGTGGGAACATGCCATGGATGAGGAGATGAACTCTTTGGAACAGAACTAGACTTGGGATTTGGTTAAATTTCTAGCGAGGGAAAGAGAACATTGCGAGAACAAGTGGGTTTATAGGATCAAGGAAGAAGATGGTGGACAGAAAAGGTATAAGGCAAGACTTGTAGTAAAAGGATTTACATAGAAAGTAGGTATTGATTTTGGTGAAATATTTTCTCTTGTTGTTAAGATGACTTCTATTCATATTGTATTGAGTTTAGTTTGGAGAAGATTTGCATTTAGAGAAACTAGATGTGAAGATGGCTTTCCTTCATGGTGATTTGGATGAAGAGATTTATATGCAACAACCGCTTGGGTATGAAGTCAAGGGTAAGGAGAAATTAGTGTGTAGGTTGAAAAAGAGCCTATATGGGTTCAAGCAAGCTCCAAGGAAATGATACATGAGGTTTGATAGTTTTATGCATGAGCATGGTTACTTGAGATGTGAATCTGACCATTATGTTTATTTCAAGAAGCTTGAAAATGGGAGCTATATTATTTTGTTACTGTATGTGAATGATATGCTTATTACAGGATCTAGTATGCAGGACATTGGTGAGCTTAAGAGAAAGCTAGCTCACATGTTTGCAATGAAGGATTTGTGAGCTGCAAAAAGAATTCTTGGCATCAAAATACATAGAGATAGGAAAAACAAGCAATTGTATTTGTCTCGGGAGGATTATATCTATAAGGTGTTAGAAAAGTTCAACATGCAGTATGCTAAAACCTATTAGCACACCTATGGTGGACACTTCAAATTGAGTAAAGATGAGTGTCCTTCATCACACGAGGAGGTTAAGTACATGGCACATGTTCCCTATGCTTCAAGTAGGAAGTCTTATGTATGCTTTATGGTTTGTACAAGACTATAAATTGCACAGGAAATGGGAGTTTTGAGTAGATATATGGCTAATCTAGGTAAAGAGCATTTGAAAGTAGTCAATGGATACTCGGGTATTTGAAAGAGACATCTAGCATGTAGTTATGCTATAGAGGTTTGGATATTTCATTACATGGCTATGTTGATTCGGATATGGCTGGAGATCCGGATGGTAGGAGGAGCACTCTTTGGATATATTTTCACAGTAGGTGGAACAGTAGTTAGCTGGATTTCGAGATTGCGAGAAGGTTGTGACTTTTTCTACTACAGAGCTAGTAAGGAGATGATATGGATGAGTAGGTTCATGGAAGAGTTGGAAAAGGAGAAAAGTAATTATAAAATGTTAGTGAAAGTCGAGTGCGATTCATCCGGAAAAGAACTTAGCATTTCATTCGAGAACGAAACACATTCAGTTGAGATATCACTTCATATGACAGGTATTGGAGGATGGACAGTTGAATCTAGAAAAGATTCATACAAGCAATAACCCTATGGATATGCTAACGAAGCCATTAGCAAAGGAGAAGTTGGAGCTACACTCCACTTCTATTGGTCTTCAAGTTTGAGGCTTGAGGAGGAAGAAACAAAGCTAAGGAGGATCAAGAATAACACTATACATGCATAATGTGCAGTAATTAATCTCCAAGTGGGAGATTGTTGAGTATGGAGCTAAATTACTCATGTTTTAGCATGCAAATAGAACTTGATGGAAGTTGACAGTAACCGATATTAGTTAGAGTGTGACCGGCATCGGTCGGGGCAAGGAAGGAACCGACGATGGTTAGGGCGGAACCAACATTGGTTACTTGTGCGACAAGCTTTTAATTAATTCTCGGGTTTTATTTCTATTTTTAGTATTGGAATAGATTTAATGAATGTAATTGCATGGCTAAGTGCCCTAAATTCTTAAACAACTATTTAAAGCATAAAGCTAGGGTTTAAAATGAGAGGATTGATCATAATTACAAGATAATTATGTGAGAGAGATTTCTTGGTGAAGAATTTAAAAAGCTTGAAGGAAGAATGTCTTGAACATCGAGAAGTGTAGAAGATTGTAAATCTTCATTGTATATCTTGTCAAAGCTTTGGATAATAAATTAGCTTGTTTTTGGTGGGACGTAGCCCACATTGGGTGAACCACGTTAAACATGGTGTTGATTTATGTCTCTTGTTTTGTATAATTCTTACGGTAGAATATATACTTTTATTTGCATGTATGCTTAGATCGATATATTATGCATACAACCGGTGTGCTAACCCCAACAAGTGGCATTCTCCTTAGAATCAAAATTTGACATTACATTTTCTTCTTGTATGAGGAGAGCACTAAGGGTTTGTAAATATGGAATGTCTTGTTCTGTTTGATATTTTGAATTCAAAATTGAAATGAAATTTCTAAATTTCTTAGGAATATTCACTTGAATAATAAAATAAAGCAATTTATCCTAAATCAAATTACAACCACATCCATCTAGCGTGACTAAATATTTTTATTTTTGCTAAATAGTTTATCACTTTTTCATCTCCCTTTATGGGAGTTGTCATAAGCTCTAAAATTAATTTAATAATTTTTTACAAATGTGTACCTTCGTGCATTGATTCCAATTGAGCCCAAGCCTCACTCGAACTTTCTTGATTCCCTATATAAAGAAAAAAATCATCCTATACACTTTGCAAAATAATGGACGTCGCTTCTTGTACTTTTTGTTGATACATAATGACGTTGTCCATGATTCTTGTCTTTCGGTAGGATCTCTCTTTGTTCCATTCACAACCATTTTGCCCATAATTTGTGAGCCATGAATTATGCCTTCAATCAAATCTTCCAAATGTTGTAATTGTTCCCATTCAACATCTAAGATTTATCAATTGAAAATTGATTAGACCCCATTTTTGCATAAAATATAAATAATTAATAAACAAGGATTAAAATAAGAGTTTAATAGAATTCCCCACAGGCGTATTTTAATCCTCGCAATCAACATCGATCAATTTATGCCAAAAAATGAGGTCTATTAATTGAATAATCTATACATGAATACGTTAAAATGATATCAAAAATTAAAATGTAAGTGCTTTTTTAGTTTTCTAATGAAATGACAACTGAAAAAAAAATTCATCGTATCGTAAGAATATATCATTTTTAAATAAAATGATATTATTTTACTATTTTTCACAAAAATAATATTTTTATATTTTTGAGAAAAATAAACAAATAATTCTTTAAAAAAAAATGATTTATATACAAAAAAATGGGATCTCTTGCTCCTTATTAGGTAAGAATTTCTATTGACTTGGATGAGTTGGCTAACCAACTCGGTGGTTTATTCATTGAGTTACCATTTCCATATTAACCAAACCATATATCATATTGCGTGAATGTAAATTGAATTATATATGCCTTACTAACCAACCGAGCTTTGAAAGTTCTGCGGTCGAGCCACACAAAGAACTCACAAAAACAACACAGTGAGCCAAACATGCACCCTCGGTCGAGCCACTACATAAACACCAAGCACAACAACGAGCCTCTAGCGAGCTATGCCTAAATGGGATCCAAACAAAATGGGGTGGTGTATTTTTGTAGTTACACCACCATTCATCCGCATATGCTTATAAAGCATTATACCTCCCGCTTTTTAGTCCCCATGTGGGAAAAATATTTTCTCAAAGGAGGGGGTCTAATGGTGAGGGTGGTCGGTGGTTGGGGTCCATGTAGAGATGTGGCACCCAAAATTAGGGCGGCACAAAGTTGTGCGGGTCGTGTCATGTGGCCCAACGATAAAGAGGGGTTAGAGGGGGCCACCCCTATATAAACTTTGATATACATTTTTATTTAAGTTTTTTTTTCATTTCATGACATAGTTTTTGTTTAATATGGTTTAGGATTATATTTATAAAATATGGATAATTTTATTAAAACTATAAAAAATAAAAAAATAAAAATATAGTTTATATTGACTATAATATATAGATCTTTTGAAAAAATTATATCTTGAATTTCCTACACACATTTATAAACTATAGAAAACATTTCATAAAATTTATTAACCCTTACCTTAATTTACTAGGGCCTTGGTAATTCTTGAATTCAAACTTTTCACACATGGTTGAAATCTCCAAATGAATTTCCACATGTGCACATACCATTCAATCCCACCATACGAAGAGGGAAGGGGGTTAAATAGAGATTTCAACCAACTAACCACCTAACTTCCCAACCGTTGTAACCTTAGGATATTAGAATTAAATTAGATTATTAATCTCACTCTGGTACCATGTCAGGACGAGGGGTGGAATAAACATTAATTAACCTTATTAAATGTTAGTGTTATCCAAAATGTGCCCTCGCTCATTTTGTGGCTAACTCCTTTCATTCTTTCTTTGTCTCACGTGTCCAAGGAAGTGGTGGGGGTCGGAGGAAAACTTGGTTTTTACCAAGTGTTTTGGAAAAATTTCAAAGGAAGATTTTTCCCCGCAGGCCCGCCGACGAATCAGATGATGCCACGTGTCCAGGGGAGAAATTTGAAAAATTTGGCTAAGTGTGTTGCGCATGGAAAATTTTGGAGGGAAGGTCCGCGCCCAATCATATTGCATGCCACGTGTCCTATGGCGTGGGAGTTTTGGAGGGCGGAGGAGAAGTTGGATTTTTGGTGAAGTGTTTTGCCAAATTTCAAAAAAGGAGTTTTGGCCCGCTGCCCCCCGCCAATCAATCATGTTTTGACACGTGTCCCCGGGAGCCGGAAAGGGAGCGCGGGAGGAAATTGGGATTTTTTCCCAAAGTGTTGGTGCAAAAGTAAAAAAATTTTTGTGGATGGCCCACAACCAATGAAAAAATGCCACGTGTCTTGATGGGTGGTGGGAGGGGGGAGAATTTGGGAAATTTTCCCAAAGGAAAAAAAGGAATTTTTAAAAAGGAAAAGCCCGCCCCCAAAATGCGAGCCAATGGAATCTCGCCACGTGTCCAGGTGCCAAAAATCAAGAAAAGCCCGCATGGAAAATTTGAAGGGGAAAGCCCACATCCAATGGGGTTTTGCCACGTGTCCAGGTCGAAAATGGTCAAAGCGGCCCATGGAAAATTTGGAAGGAAGGAAGGCCCGCGCCAATCAAGCACGTGCCACGTGTCCTCAACTCATCGGCCCCGACGGGGATTTTTTGGAAAATTTTCCAAAGGGAAAAACAAAGGAAAATGGAAGCAGATGGGCCCGCGCCCAATAAAAATGTGCCACGTGGCACCTGGAATGGTGGAGCGTGGATTTTTTGGGAAATTTTCCCAAATGCAAAAAGGTGAAAAATTCAAATTTTTGCCCGCCAATCCGATTTGGCCCTGTTTTGCCCTAAAACTTCAAATGGCCATATCTTTCGATCCAGAGCTCGGTTTTTCACGTTCTTTATATCAATGGAAAGATGGTAAAATTATCTACAAGATTTGGGGTCATTTTTGCATTTTGATGGATTTTGAGAGAGAAAATTGAAAAAAACCCTCTGGCACGTGGTCATGGACAGAAATGACGTTTCAACCACCATTTTTAATGAAGAATGGCTCGCATTCTCTCCCAGCATGGCTAAAAATGTCAGGGATGGGCCTGTAAGGATGCCCATGCTGTTTTGATTGCATTTTGGTCAATGGTTGAATCCCTTCCATGTTTTCCCATGTTTCTCTCTCCTGGGCTCGTCCCTTGCACTGTAAAAGCTAGATTTGGCTCATTTTCAAAGGGTTGAACATTTTTGATAGCAGGCTCCCTTTTTCACCTTGGAAGTGATTTGGTGGAATATCAGACCTTTTCTAAGAACTGCAACCTATTTTTTCCTCTCAGGTGTTGTAATGCATGTATTTTGATATTAAAATGACAATGCAAGCTCTGTGAATGAGTTTCAATCCTCTGCTTATGTTGTTTGCTTCCTTTCTGATCTTTCATTACATGTCATCAGTTTGTGCATGATGTTTTGTTGCATTTCCATGATTTGTGTCAATCTGCAGAAGTAAAAAATGCTCACCACTCCTTTGGTGCATCACCTTATTAGCATTAGTTTTAGTTTTTTTGCATTCTCTATCTTGCCCCTTTGGAATTTAGAGTAGGATTAGGAATATAAACCTCTCTATAACTTGTAAGTGATAAATATGATCAGAGGAGTTGAGGAACCAACCTCTAATCTGGAGATTCCTTTCCCATTTTACAAGTCCCACACTTGGGGAAAGGATTCAATGTTGTGCAATCACACTGGATGCTTAGGATGATCAAACTAGAAATCTGATCAACATCCAGGGGTGCTGCTGATTTGCAACAATAGTTTTGGCACACGGTGGGACCTTAGAGGTCTTCATCTTCATTGCAACAAAATTGATGTGCATTTTTGCAAGTTTCTTGCTTAAAAGAGCCCTAAATTACACATCTGGTGACTCCAAGGAAGAAGAATCAACTGGTTTTTTAGCAGTGCAGCCTGAAAACTCATGAGAAGAATCACCACAAGGTCAAGAGTTGGAGAAGAAGAAGTGTTGTTTGAGTATCTGTAGTTATCTCCAAGAAGAAGGCAAAGAGGGAGGAGGATTCAAAGGTCTCCATCTCCACCAAACAGAACTCTCTCAACTCCTCCACCTGGTAGGCCTTTCATTCAATCAACAAGGGTTCTAAGGCCAATCAAGAATGGCACAAAACAACCCCTATGTCAATTTCACTGGCAGCAGCCCACTTGCTCTCAATGCACAAAATCCAATCCCAGTTGCAGCATTGAAGAACATCCCATACTTTACTGGAGAGAATCAGACTACTCCTGGTGATCATGTCAAGGATATTGCTAACATTTGTGCAATCCATGAGATCAATGAGATGCAAGTTGTTGTCAAACTGCTGGCATCTTCATTCAAAGGGAAAGCTTTGCAATGGTTCAGGAGTCTTGCCTCAGGTTCTATTCAAAATTGGAACCAGCTATGTATAGCCCTCCATGAGTAGTTTGGAGAAAAGGGAGACAACTTGTCCCTTTTAGAGCAGTTGACAACCATCAAGAGAGCTCCCAATGAGCAGCTGACTGATTTTAATTTCAGATTTCAAAGGACTTGGGAGAGAATTCAGTGGCAGTCAGGCCAACAAGCAGAAGGTGCTTTTCTTTATTACCTTAAAGCTTTAAATTCTGATATTTCTATGTTAATTCAATCCATGGGAGGCACAACTATCCCCATTGCTTATAGCATTGCCATTAGAGCTGAAAATTGTTTGATTCAAGCTGGCAAGCTAGCTCCTAGGCCTCCAATGCCATTGTTTCCAAGTTTAGAGAGCCCAAACACTAATCAAATGCCTAATTTAGCTCCTATTCCCACTCCTAGAAATCAGAATTCAAGTGAAGCTTCTACTTCATCTTCTAGTGCCTCAAATGAACTTCAAGAAGTCATGAAGCAGCTGCAAAATTTAGGTAATGAGCTGGTTACACTCAAGAGGCAAGCAAGCCCAAGGTTTTAGACCTCCCTTCCAGCCTCAAGCTCAGCCTAACAGGCAGCCATATCAACCCCAAAGACCACCCAATCCAGCTGCAAATCTAAATCAAGCAAGGCCTCCTGCCAATAGACCATTTCAGCCCTATAATCCCAATGCTACATCTGCCTCTAAAGCATTAGTGCCAGTACAAAACAATATAGCTCAAGAGTATGATTGGTGTTTCCCATGCAATGAACCTCATAACCAATCCATGTGCTTCAACGGTGCCTTGAATCAAGCATTAATGGTGACAACAACTGGTGTGGAGGGTGAGGGTAGTCAAGAAACATTCCAGCAGCAGTCAACTCCAAATGATACCACACTTGTAAACTGGCAGGAAGAAGATTTTTGTGGCATGAATCAAATGGTTTCCCAAAGTGTTGCAGCCAACACAAGGTCAAAGAGGAGAAATTTGGGTGAAGAACAACCATTAGCCCCAAGCAATCCTCAATCTTCTATCACTCCACAAACTATTGGCAAACAAAATTCAATCCCAAACACGCAAGGACTGCCTAAAACAGCTCCTAAGCCAACTCAAATGCCAGTTGTTGCTGCCCATGTGCAAGGAATGAATGTGTAGGCCAAGGGACAACAAAGAGATGCTTCATCTCCATTCAATATCATTGATCAGATGAAGAAGACAAATGTAAACATATCAATGTGGGAATCACTATCTATCCCAGGCCAAAGAGATTTGCTACAAGCTGCCATGAAGGACTGGTCAACTTCAAATCAGCAGGTCCAAATGCAAGAGAAGGTGCTCACAAATGCTGCCCAACCGAGGGGAATCATGGAGGACAGCAAGGTAAAATGTTGAAGCCCCCTCCATTCTATGTTTCATTGATCATTGGGAATCAATTAGTACACAATTGCATGATTGATTCCGGGGCAAGTAGTTCAGTAATGCCCAAGAAAATAGCTGATCAGTTGGGAATTCAATATGAAGTCATATCCAAAGGGGTAGTGCAATTGGATGGGACAGCAGTAACAATAGTTGGAGTGATAAAAAACTTGAGTCTTACCTTGCATGCCTGCCCCAACGTTGTTGTTTTGCAAGATGTCTCAGTAATAGACCTTCCACCACTCTTTGCCCTATGTTTGTCAAGGGATTTCACAGCCAAGATTGGAGGTTACTTATCTGCTGATTGGTCACACATGTTGTTCAGAACAAGATATGGAACTAAAGCCACAATCAGATCTGAACCTATTGCAAACTTTCACATTGAGCCTTACACTCCAAGTCAAATCAATACCAATTGTTCAACGTTTGATCAAGAAGATTATCCAAGCACTGATGAAGCTGACACCAAGGTTGGAAGTATCCAGATCTAACTCTTGATGAATGGGAAAACAAGGTGCATGCTTTTGATCCTTATCAAGAAATAGAAGAATCTGAGTTAGGAGTCTATTGCATGCATGAAGAAAATCAGCCTATTCCTAGCATCACCAAGCCAGACCACAAGGATGACAATGAGGTATGGCAGTTGTTTTTTTGATGGATCAAGGAGTAGACAAGGTGCAGGAGGGGGAGCTATGCTTGTTTCACCTCAAGGAGTTAAGTATTATTCAGCTTTTAGATTTCAGTTTGCATGCTCTAATAACACTGCTGAATATGAAGCTTTGATACAAGGATTGCATTGGTCAATCAAGAGAGGAATAAAGAACTTGCAAGTCTTTGGTGATAGTGAGTTGATTGTCAACCAAGTTAAGGGGCAGCATGCTGTCAAGAATGATCTACTCAAATGCTACAAGAACAGGGTGTGGGACCTCATTGAAGATTTTGAGGGTTTTGGCATAAAATTCATTCCTAGAAAAGAGAACCAAGCTGCTGACAGGCTTGCAGCAGTTGGGGCAGCCTTTGACGTTGTTGAAAGCATTCAAAAAGACAAGGTACAACCAAACATCCATGTGATTGTGAGGCCTTCAGTGCCAGACAACAATGTAAGTTGGCAAGTGTTTGAAAATGATCAAGCAAATCATCCATTTCTTGCAAGAAGAGGCTGAGTTCTCAGCTAAAAATCAGGAAAAGTTGGAGCAGCAGTATGGTGACCAAGTGGTGCAGCTGAGAACCAACAAGCTACCAAAGGGACTTATTACTTTGGAGTCCATTTTCAATCCTAATGATCAGTTTAGGAAGGAGAAAGCAAACATCCAAGTCAAGGGAGAAGATTCAGTGTCCATCTTGTAGAAGGAGGCAAATCACTCCAAATTGGTAAGATGACAACTGAGCAAGAAAGGTATGAGTTCATACAACTTTGTCAAGAATTCCCTGATGTGTTTGCTTGGAGCTATGAAGATTTGAAAGGTTTCAATCCCGAGTTAGCTCAACATACCATTGAATTGGATCCAAGTACTAAACCCATCAGGAAAAAACAAAGGCCAGTCAACCCCCACATGGAGCCTCTCATGAGAAAAGAATTGAATAAGTTGATAGAATCAAGAATCATATTCCCTATCAAGCATTCTAGTTGGGTAGCCAACTTGGTTCCAGTAAGAAAGAAGAGTGGGGAAATCAGATTGTGTGTTGACTTCAGAGATTTGAATAGAGCATCTCTCAAGGATCATTATCCACTTCCTTCTATGGAGCAAATTTTGCAAGTTGTTGCTGGCTCTGAGAGGTTTTCATTACTTGATGGCTATTCAGGGTATAATCAGATTATGGTGAAGGAAGAAGATCAGTTCAAGACAACCTTTACAACCAAATGGGGAACTTATGCATACAGGAAAATGCCATTTGGGCTGTCCAACGCTGGAGCTACCTTCCAAAGAGCAATGGACATGGCGTTCAAGGTTTGATTAACAACATAGTGCTGATATATCTTGATGATATCACTATTTTTTCAAAAAATGCAGCAGACCACCTCTCTCATTTGAGACAAGTGTTCCAAAGGTGTAGAAGATTTGGAGTATCCTTGAATCCTAAAAAGTGTATTTTTCTAGCCCATGAAGGAAAGCTCCTTGGCCACATTGTCTCCAAAGAAGGATTAGCAATTGATCCAGAGAGAGTTAAAGCCATAAGAGCACTACCATTGCCAAGCCACAAGAAGGCCCTTCAAAGTTTCTTGGGGAGAATAAATTTTGTTCGGAGGTTTGTCCCAAATTTTGCAGCCCTAGTCAAGCCTATCACCAAGATGTTAAAGAAAAGCATGGCTTTCAAATGGACAAAAAGAAGGAAAGGAAAGTTTTGAAGCAATCAAAGAAGCCATCTCTCAAGCCCCAACTCTCATCAACCCGGATTTCTCCAAGGATTTCATCCTCTATGCATTTGGGGGTGATGATACTATTTCTGCAATTTTGGTACAGCAGAACAAAGACAATGATGAGCAGCCAATTGCTTTCTTCAGCCAAAGCCTGGAGGACTATGAGGTGAGATATTCTTTCATTGAGAAGCATGTTCTTGCAGTAATCAGGAGCTTGAAGAAATTCAAGCATCTAGTTTCAAACAATAAGGTCCAATTGTTGGTTTCTCATGTGGGAGTTAAAGACTTCCTCCTCAACAAAGACTTGAATGAAAAGAGAGCAGGTTGGATTACTCGTGTCATGGAGTATGACATTGAGATCAAAGTCACCAAGTTGGTAAGAGGAAAAGGATTGTGTGAGCAGCTGATTTTGAGCAAACAAAAGGAAGCATGCAATGAGAAGGAGGTTGTTTTGGCATTGCAAGACAACCATGAGAAAGGAAGCACTCAAGAGGAAAATAATGGTGTCCCCACTCCTTGCTGGACCCAAGATATAATGCACTTCCTAAGCACAGGCCTATGCCCTCCAGAGATGAACAAGACCAAAAGAAGACACTTCAGATTGCAGGCTGTCCCATATGCCCTTGTTGATGGTGTTTTGTTCAAAAGAGATGTGAATGGAGTACTACTGAGATGCATTGGTACAAATCAGATTCATAGGGTGTTGGAAGAGTTCCATGGTGGACCAGCTGGTGGTCATTTTGCACCAAGAGTGACAAAGCTCTAAAGATCATGAGGGCTGGCTATTATTGGCCCAAGATTTTCAATGATTGTTATGCATGGATCAAGAGGTGCAAGAATTGTGCATTCTTCACAGGTAAAGAGAGGCTAGCTGCCCTTCCATTGCATCCAATTTCAGTTGACCAGCCATTCATGCAATGGGGTTTAGACTTCATTGGAGTCATTAATCCCAATTCAAGCCAAGGGCACAAATGGATTCTAACAGCAACAGATTATTTCACCAAGTGGACTGAAGCAGTAGCACTCAAGGAAGCAAATGAATCTAGCATCCTAGATTTCTATGAGGGAATAGCAACCAGATTTGGCATACCTGCTACAATAATATCAGATAATGCATTGGCATTCATTGGGTCCAAGGTGACTGAATGGGCTGTCAAGAATGGGATCTACCTAAGTACTTCATCAAACTATTACCCTCAGGGTAATGGCCAGGCTGAGTCTACAAACAAGAACTTGTTGAGGATCATTAGGAGGACTCTTGATGAAAATCAGAGGTCTTGGCATACTAAGTTGAAATCAGCCTTATGGGCTGATAGGATAACTCCCAAGAGATCTACAGGTAACTCTCCATTCAAGCTTGTTTATGGGAGAGAGGCAATTTTGCCCATGTCACTTGAGTTGCCAACATTGGAACTCATGAAATAGTTGGAGTTGTTGGAGTTTGAGCCCATGGAAGTTAGATATGTAGAATTGATGGAGCTCCAAGAAATCAGAAATCAAGCATCCCAAGCAATGGAGAAGGATCAAGCTTTGATAAAGAAGACCTTTGATAGAAAGGCCAAGAATAGATCCTTCCAAGTTGGAGATCTAGTGTTAAAATGGGATGCAGACAGAGAAAAACCGGGAAGGCATTCAAAATTTGATGCCATTTGGAGTGGCCCATACATGGTCACAAAGTGTAAGGACAACAATGCTTTCCAATTGTCTTCATTGGATGGTGAAGAACTGCAGATTCCAGTCAATGGAATCCATCTAAAGCATTGCTATTAAAGGAAATTCTCCACCTTGTACATATTAGCTTAGGTTTCATTCCTCCAAGTGCTTGTGCACATTGTTTTGTTGTAGGTTAGTTTGTTTTCCCTAAGTGCTTTGGCACAAGCTTGCTGTTCCTGGAGATGTGTTTGCAGGCCTTGCTCCATCAGATGATATTCCATCTTCCTCCTTGCAGTGTTCTAGTCAGTTGGGGTATCAAACAAAAGAGAATTCGATGACTCCATGCCCAATGGATTGCTTCAGGAAACTGGTAATTTCATCCAGCAGGTAGATGACCCCTCTGAGTCACCAAAATTGTTATCCAAAATGTGCCCCCTTGCTCATTTTGTGGCTAACTCCTTTCATTCTTCCCTCTCTTGTGCCTCAGACATAATTTTTTTCTTTTTAGGCACTCAAAACTTTCTGGAAATGACACCATTGGATAGAGCTCTCTCTCAGCTTTCCAGAAAGGTAAAGTTTTCCTCCTAACTCCATGTATTTTTGAAGTTATGGCTCGGTGGAGTTTTTGTGGGAAATTTTCCCCTGAAAGGCCCGCAGCCAATGAGATGCCGCCACGTGTCCAAGGAAGTGGCGGGGGTCGGAGGAAAACTTGGTTTTTTACCAAGTGTTTTGGAAAAATTTCAAAAGGAAGATTTTTCCCCGCAGCCCGCCCGAATGAATCAGATGATGCCACGTGTCCAGGGAGAAATTTGAAAAATTTGGCTAAGTGTTGCGCATGGAAAATTTTGGAGGGAAGGTCCGCGCCCAATCATATTATGCCACGTGTCCTATGGCATGGGAGTTTTGGAGGGTGGAGGAGAAGTTGGAATTTTGGTGAAGTGTTTCACCAAATTTCAAAAGAAAGGAGTTTTTGGCCCGCTGCCCCCGCCAATCAATCATGTTTCGACACGTGTCCCCGGAGTCTAGAAAGGCGGAGCGCGGGAGGAAATTGGGATTTTTTCCCAAAGTGTTGTGCAAAAGTAAAAATGTTTGCCCCAGAGGGCCCGCAACCAATGAAAATGTTGCCACGTGTCCTAGAATGGTGGGGGTGGGGAGAATTTGGGAAATTTTCCCAAAGGAAAAACAAAGGAATTTTTCAAAGGGAAAAGCCGCCCCCAAAATGCGAGCCAATGGAATCTCGCCACGTGTCCAGGTGGCGCCAAAAAATCAAGAAAAGCCCGCATGAAAATTAGAAGGGGCAAGCCCACATCCAATGGGGTTTTGCCATGTGTCAAAGGGAAAATGGTCAAAGTGGCCCATGGAAAATTTAGGAAGGAAAGGCCCGCGTCTAATAATCAACACGTGCCGTGGCCTCAACTCACCGGCCCGGCGGGGATTTTTTGGAAAATTTTCCAAAGGGAAAAACAAAGGAAAATGAAGCAGATGGCCCGCCCAATAAAAAATGTGCCACGTGGCACCTAGAAAGGTGGAGCGTGGGGATTTTTTGGGAAATTTTCCCAAATGCAAAAAGGTGAAAAATTCAAATTTTTGCCCGCCAATCCGATTTGGCCCTATTTTGCCCTAAAACTTCAAATGGCCATATCTTTCGATCCAGAGCTGGTTTTTCACGTTCTTTATATCAATGGAAAGCTGGTAAAATTCTCTACAAGATTCTAGGGTCATTTTTGCATTTTGATGGAGTTTGGAGAGAGAAAATTGAAAAACACCTCTGGCACGTGGTCATGGACAGAAATGACGTTTCAACCACCATTTTTAATGAAGAATGGCTCGCATTCTCTCCCAAAGATGGCTAAAAATGTAGGGATGGGCTGTAAGGAGGATGCCCATGCTGTTTTGAATCATTTTGGTCAATGGTTGAATCCCTTCCATGTTTTCCCATGTTTCTCTCTCCTGGGCTCGTCCCTTGCACTGTAAAAGCTAGATTTGGCTCATTTTCAAAGGGTTGAACATTTTTTGTGTATAGCAGGCTCCCTTTTTCACCTTGGAAGTGATTTGGTGGAATATCAGACCTTTTCTAAGAACTGCAACCTATTTTTTCCTCTCAGGTGTTGTAATGCATGTATTTTGATATTAAAAATGACAATGCAAGCTCTGTGAATGAGTTTCAATCCTCTGCTTATGTTGTTTGCTTCCTTTCTGATCTTTCATTACATGTCATCAGTTTGTGCATGATGTTTTGTTGCATTTCCATGATTTGTGTCAATCTAGAAGTAAAAAATGCTCACCACTCCTTTGGTGCATCACCTTATTAGCATTAGTTTTAGTTTTTTTTTGCATCCTCTATCTTTCCCCTTTGGAATTTAGAGTAGGAATTAGGAATATAAACCTCTGCAACTTGTAAGTGATAAATCTGATCAGAGGAGTTGAGGAACCAGCCTCTAATCTGGAGATTCCTTTCCCATTTTACAAGTCCCACACTTGGGGAAAGGATTCAATGTTGTGCAATCACACTGGATGCTTAGGATGATCAAACTAGAAAATGAAAGATTTGGGGCTCTGGTAAATGGACTTATTCTAGTGTCGAGGGAAAAGCGAGAATTTGGAAGGCGAGGATCTTGCTAGCGAGGAGGATGTGTGGAAGTCGGTGGCAAAAAGAACCAGATCACATCAAGCCAAGGAAAGCATTAAGAAGCAACGTCGGGAAAGTGGAGCTTCTAAACCTTATGAGAATTTGGAGGTTTGTTTGAACTCAGGGGAGAAGTAAGAGGATGACTTGGGTCATGCTAATTCAGGTGAAAAATAGGAAGTGGATGATTTCCAAGAGGAAAGTAGTGAGGAGAAGGCGTTCGGGCATGACCATGAATCCTCCGAGGGAATAAGATCTAAAAACACTGAGGAAGCCATTGAAAGTTTGCATGATCTTAAAACTTCCTAGAAGAAATTATTTAATTCCCAAGATACTGCAGTCAAATATAATGCCTTCATGCGGGAGTTTGAGAATTATAGGTTAGACACCAATATCAACAGACACAAGATAAGCATGGTGACTATTGATCTGAGGGAGCTGCAGGAAAAAGTTGAGAAGCTCACTTCTATTGTTCTTAGTGAACAACTTAAAAATGCCAATGAAAGATGCATGGCCATGGAGAATGATATGCTGAAGATGAAGGGGATTATTCTTTAGATCAGAGATGTTCACACCATCTTAAACTTCTTGTTGAGATGATCCACTCCATGGAAATTGCGAAGAACAAAGAAAAAGAAGGGACTGGTCAAAAAGTGGAGATAGCTGAACTGGATTACAAATTCTGGAAATCAACCATTGCTAGTCTGGTTAAGGAATGGAATGGATGCATGCACATGGTGGGTGAAATAATCAATGAATGATGGTGGATTCCCTTTTTGGCGGATGGTTTTTAATGTATTTTTGGTCTTTTTGTTAGTTCCTTGTCTTCTGTTGTTAGTTATTATGTTATAAGCCTTTTGGTTTTTTTCTAGTGTTGTTTCTTTGTGTGGTTATGTGGCTTTGAGAGGGTTCCAATGGCTATCCCCTTGACCCTTCTCGGTTGGTATGGAATACTTTGTATGGGGTAGGGCCCCCTCAACCCTCCTTTACCTATAATAATAATAAAAAATTATAGTTCTTGAAATGAAGCGATAACCGAGATCATACCAAGCCAAGAACACATGATTCTAATCAAACACTACGATAAATAAGATGAAAGCAATTCACCAGAATAACTTTACATAAATCCTTTGCAAAAAAATGAGCAAAATATCATATATTATTATGGAACTCAATGAAATACAATGAGAATGGGCCTTGCTTATATAGGCAAGGAATAACAATCTAAGAACCAGTCAAGGTCGTAGATCAAACCATAAATCATGGAAAGAACTAGTCATCAAAGAACTAGTCAAGTCCATAGATTTATGAGAGAACTAGACATCAAGGATCTAATCACTACCATAGATCTAGGAAAGAACTAGTCAATACCATAGATCAAGGAAAGAACTATACCTAACAACTAGATAATATCTCCTAATATCTAAATAAGATAAAAGAAATATCCACACACATAAGTGGGTGAGGATAAATACAATAAAGGTAAATAAAGTACCTAGGTGAACATGAGCTAAGGTAAATACCTACTCTAACAGTTCTAACAAAGTTCTAAAAATATATAATAGTTTTAGCTAATATTATAGTTCTAAAAAAATTATAGTTATAACAAAGTTGGGTTCTATGCGTCTTTGGGATTTCCTCTACATCCATTTTTTTCCCAAAAGAGGTTTCAAAAATTTTCAGACTAATTTAGATGCATAGGTGTAAATTTACATATATATGCCTACTATTTTCTCCTTTGATTTAAATTCTCAAGACTTACTTTTGGAAAATAATAATTCTTTAGAATAATTTTGTATTTGTGAAATTATTGTCAACAAGTTAATGTGTTTCTTTTGATTACAATGATACTTGATTTCACTTTTTTGTTATAATGCATCCTAACTTAATTTCATAATAGGAATCTAATGGAGATAAACACCATACAACCCTTTTGGTCTTTGAGCACTATTGGAAATGTTCATTGGGTTTCGTGGGATTCTTATTGGTAGTGGTAGTTTTAGAAAGGATGGAAAAATTCAAAAATAACAAGAAGGAATGTTTAGAACTTCTGAAGTCTATGAATGATTTGGTGAAATAAATCATGCAATTTTATCCTCTTCCTCATTTACTGAGATGATTCTGAGACACGAAGATGAACGATTCCATAAATTTAATTATGCATGGGGTGATCTTTGTTGTGTACAAAAGAAAAATAAACCAATGGAAAGGTATTTACTCATATGACATAGGCTCAATTGCTTTCTATATTTTTTATGGTTTTCTAGTGATTATCAACTTCTTCTAAACTGATTTCTATTTTTTAATGGTTTTCTTTTGATTCTTAATCTTCTAAATTTCTTTCTATATAATTTTTATGGTTGTCTTGTGATTCTCGGTCTTCGTTATTATCTCTAAAAACTCTCATAGCCATCGGGAATTAAATATAGGTTTAATGGTGTATATACTTAAACAAAAAAACATTTTCTTCAAAGGATTTTGAAGGACTAGTTCAATTTCAATTAAAACATCTATTACCAAAAATGTTAAAGAAATAGTTCAATTGACAAGGCTAAATTAATTATATAGATAATTAAAATATATACTAAATAAAATCTTTCTTTAAATTTTTATAGACTTAAATTTTAAGATGAGTTTACATCCCTTAAAAATATGTCTCAAATAATTTTAAAAAATGGTTTAAGAGCGGTCAAACAAAGTCATGTGCATTATTCACATGAAGAGAAATTGGGAAACTTAGGTCTAAATTGTTATTGCGAGATACACATACATTTGATTAATCTTATGTATGGAGATATAGTAATGTGAATATTGTAGCCACCCATGAGATGAGGGTGTAGAAATATTGAGAGTTGAGGGTGAACTCGATGAGTGTTGAAAGTGGCACAATTTGGGCTGTTGTGAGAGAGTTGACCTCTATAGTTACTCGTGACCGCTAAATGTCACCCAAACATCTATAACAATAGAAAGTGAGTAAACTTTCCAACCCTAAATTCATGCTAATGACACCAAAAAATAATGATGAAAAATGTATGTTAAGACATTATACAAAATCTACCATGAATGAAAAATGTAGTGTTATGGTCAATTGGCTATTAGGCTACACCGAGTGCTTGCATTTGTTGAGCGTATCCATTATAGTAGAAAACCCACTTCCTCTTTCAAAAATAACAACATGGTGTCAAAAACCAATGTAACTCCTAATTTACCCAAAAGTACTAAATTATATAAAAATGGAAAAGAAATACACTAATCTTATACGATATAAAGAGGAAAAGGAGAAAGTTGACAAGAAGGAAACATTTATCCTTAGTTGGGTTGAATCTAATGAAGAGAGATCATTTGATTGAGATTTATGAGAAGGAACAATAGGGGGATGATGGAATTTCTTGTCATTTACACCCATTCCTATATAAACCTAATATTTCTTAATTGATAAAACATCCTACAGATGCATATCACTTAGGTGCAATGCTAAAGTGGTCTCTATGGTGTGACAAGAATTATCAATTCCTTTCATCACAACTATGAGCCATGAAGATGTTAATGTTAATGAACTAAACATACACACCCTAACTTAACACCATAAAACATGGTAAAAACATAAACAATCCACAATGTTCAATTTAACATTAATATTTAATCTCAACCATGATCATCATGTTTTCATAATGTAGAGGCATATATTTGGGTAAGTGCTCCAAGTTGGGGGACAATTAAGTGGACATCAAATCTGAATTTTACATTAAAAACAGAAAAACATCAAATTTAGTCTTCCGCGGACTTGAACCATGCTTTGAAAAGTAAAAACTATGTCATAAAAATGGTACCATTGCGTAGGGGAGACTATTAGCTTTGTAGAAATACTGATTTCAAAGTGAATAGAAGAGGATAAATATCATTTTATAATTTTTTACTAATAGTAGGTCTTTAAGACACTTTTTCCTGTGAATGTTTATGTCTACGTTTAAAACTGCAATTTTTTTCACTTATCAGAATGTGATAAAACTTATACCATCCCAACCATGGTGAAATTATATACATGTTCAAAAAAAAAATTATTTGATTTCAATATTTTTTGATGAAGTTATGGCGGGCAAATGGAAAGTGCTCTGTTTTCTTTATGTTTTCATACCACTTTCACGGAAAAAATCATAAAAAATAAAATATTACTCAAAAAAATACAAAATAAAATCCATCCCAAGATAGATAGTGGCATATAACTTCTCACTAAAGGAAAAAAATATATATCAATTTTTGGTCATCCAAATTGTGGGCAAACGGACTATAATCTTATCGGCGTTTTTTAAAAAAATACCAAGTCATTGAATTTTGAGTGTTTAATATAGCTAATCTTGTCCATTTTTTACAAAAATTAGTATTTTAGAAACTAGATTCCGGATGCTACGATTCATATTAATATAATTTTGTCTAATTTTGAGTTTATGTATTGCTAATAATCCCTACAAGTTGATATTATGTTGTTATTTGCAATATGATGTCACATGGATGACCCTATATTTGTCCATCAACTTCCTGCACTTACCCATTTCATGAAATTTTCATCATCTTTACAATGCACACAATTTTTATGCTTGGGATATTACATTCAAACTACAATAAACATGAAAAAATTAATTTGGCATCAATATTTAATCTCCAAAATCTAGCCTCGTGTCTAAAAATATCCATTCTCAAAGTCCATCATGAAACATCTCTCTCTGTCCCAAATGATAATTCAAGGGGCTTATTTAAATCATTCATAGATCCCCATTGGATTGGAACCTAGCATTTAGAAAACATCTTGTTAGATCCAACTATCATGCTTTGAAGAAGTTGTATAAGATTATTTCCATGTGTTCCCATATGCTCCTTTGCATGTTCGATCCTTGATCATTTGTAACTCTTCTCTAAATTGTCTCCACATGTCATTTTCAATATAACCTATTCTCATCATTCCCATTGGGTGTAGTTTCTGGAACTTCACGAACACCATTTGCAATAATATATATCCATGCACTTTCTTCTTATGTGTTCACCATCCATCCAAAGTACTAGACTTCACCATTCTTCCAAACTTCTTTATGGCTTGCATAGCCTTACAAATTATCTCTCTCACATATGACCTAAGTAAACCTTACATATCCCTACAAATTCTCCTTCTCCTATGAACACTTAAGTAAACCTTGGTGTTCTTTGTCTCACTCGCGCAAATCCATTTAATTAATTTTTACCAAGATTTCTTGAATATTCTCTATTCTAGTTAGGATAAACATTCCCCAATAATAAATTTCTTTTATTGTCCATATACAAGTGTGTACCATAAAGGTTTGGAAAATTTCCCCTTCTCGCGTGACCAAAACTTAAAGTATTTATTTTTATAACTTTGTCCCGATTTTTTTCTTTCAATTATCACATTAACTTCAAGTTTCACTCTTGCATATTTTTCACTTTCTTGTCCTTCCCCATACAATTTTTACGGTGAAAGTTTGAAAATTTGTCCCCTTCATGTATGACTAAAAATTAAGGTATATCTTGTTGTAACTCTGTCTCAAACTCATTTTACCTTTCAATTATCACCTAAACTTTAAGTTTCATCTCCTACATATTTTTAAAACTCCTTTATAACCTCTATCTCGTGTTATTTTTCTTGATATTTAATTGCCATGGCCTTGTTATTATTTCTTACACTTCTTATATTCTTTACACATGATTTCCACTTTTTCTAGTACAATTTCCTAGAATGTCAAAAATATTTCCTCAAGTTGCTTATTTTTTTTTGTCTTTTGTGCCTTGAAATCATTCCTTTCCTTTAAGCACTTCTTTTATTCAAGTATATTTCTCTCAGCATATATGCACAAATTAGTCCCTTTAAGTGAAACTTCATCGTGTGCTTAAACAAACATATACATACTTATTTGTATGATAAAAAATTCAAATATTGTTATGCATGATTTTCTTTGACCCTTCGGATATTAATCCCTTTTTAAATTCTTTAATAAAATCCTCAAAGTTTTTCATGGGCTTAATAAGATATTTGTTTAATACTTAATTAAATTTTAGGTATAGATTAGATTAGAGTTGATTTAAAAATCTAACAAATATGCTACAAAGTATCAATACTAGTTAAGATATGCAACTCAAATCGAGATGGAAGAATATAACATAAACCTATCATCCTAACATGTAATTAAAAGCAAAAAATGTAAGTATAGAGACACTTAATTGATTTCAAATGATTTCTAGAGTGATATGGGACTGTATGCAGTAGTGAAACTAGGATATCGAGCACTGGATGACCCTTTGAAATGGTAATCACAACTATAGATATACATGGGTCGAACTCTATAACTCGGTCAAGCCATAGCTGATTGTTAGAGACTATCACGAGGTTGTCGCATTTATGAATGTAGATCTGGAAGTAGAAATGATCACTCACGAGTCCCACAGAGGTCATATCCGGAAGATATAAATAGATTTTAGTGCCAAGGAAGGTATTAGGGCACCCAAAGGTGCCATGGTCTCTGTAAATGCTCAAAATCTAGTTTCGACAGTGTCACAAGATGTCTTGAAATTATCTCTATATCTGTCACACTAGATCTTTCAAATACTTGCGCCGAGTGTGTGAAATAATGCAAGATGAAATAATGACTGTAAAATACAAAGATGTATCAAAACTTTAAAAATAAAAGATGTAAAATGAATGGATCAGTGACCTCAAATTTGCCACAACAATGGGATTATTAATTTGAGTGTTGCACTACATTTTAGACCCAAATGTAGTTATGGTGTGTGTGTGCATTTTTTCCCTAGGTGCTCTTGTTCCAGTCGCACTTTGTGAAGTAGCAAACAATAATAACTATAGAAAATGCAATAGCATGTGTTCTGAAGTAGAATAGAATCCCTCCCTAAGTTGTGTGTGTTGATGCGAGATCTCCTAACATTGATGTATGACACTATGTGGATGCAAGTGATGTAATGGATGCAACTATAGATAGGGTGATAGTAGTATGTGGCCGCTAGGACCATCATTATGGTCTCATAACTTTGTATTTATAGGATTCTCTTGCCCTAATTTGTAATCAACCTCGACATGGACGACTAGGAAAAAGATAAGATTGAAAAATGGCTAGAAGAGGTCCAAAAGAGGTGGTAAAGTACAACATGAATTAGTACATCCGAGGTGGGACTAGGGCACCTCGGGGCACCTCATTACGAGGCACAGGTGCCTCGGTTTAGGATAAAATGACTGGATAGTTATGAAATAGGTGGATATGTATAGGGAAATACGTGGGATTGGCAAAATAAAAGGTAAAAATAAGATGGTCAAAAGGTTCCCGATTAATTAGTACTTGCTTCATTGAGAATGCACTAAATAATAGTACAAGATTGGGCTAAACAATGCCTAAAGTGCATGGTTTTGTGTCTACATTCCCCCACTTTATGTTGGTGAGAGAAACACTTTGTAATATAAATTAGATAGAAATGCATACCGATATCCATGTAGAGTATAGAAAATATGTGCCGATGGACTAGACTCAAGCATGGAATGAAAAAAAAAGTGGATGAGCGTCGATTCTAAAGGCGATAAATGTGTATAAAAAGTGATGAGAGTGGACCTAGGGTAAAACACGTATGTAGTTGTTGCGGTATGTAGTGTACGTACATGGTTAGTAAAGGCAAGTGTCATCGCGGTGTGTTGGCGTTATTGTCTTCATTGTCGTCATCATTTTCATCATCGTTGTTACCCCAAATTTGATTGCTTGTTTCTCATATGATCGGACATGCAAGGAGAAAATTATCAAGTAGTCAAATATGTATGTATGTAAAAATGTTGTGTAAAATACACATGTGTATAGAAATGTGTAAAGTACACAAATGTAAAATACGTGAAAAGAAAAGTGTAAATAAAACATGTGCACTTGATCCATGTCAAGAAAAAGGGTGTAGAAGGATATAATGTATTGTCACTAGTATTTTGGGTGATCTCACTTCACCTTGGCTAAATCAGTATAGGGAGGAAATGCTTTGTGTCCTCCAACCTTTAACTACTTCTGCTGAAATGTGTGAAGAGATATTTGTAGCACCCTAGTTTTTTGGGTGATACAACACCACTCGACAAAGTATTGTAGGGAGACACACCCATTCTAACCTCAAAGCCTGTAACTAATCCATAGAAATGTCAAAGGACACCATGACCTATAGAGGCCACTTGTGTATGGATTTCGTAGACTGTCGAACTCACTCGATATATGTAAAAGTACAATGCCAAGGGTGGAAAGTGCAACTGTACTTAACCAGTGTAAATACATTGTGTTAGTATATAATACCATCAATGATGCCCCCTCTTTGGTGGTACATGTGACGTCGCGGAAAGGAGAATATGGCCCCAAAAGAGGACCCTCCAAAATCAAACCTATAGAAATCTACCCTATAGGGGAAAGGGTAAGTACTTGGTAGAACCAAAGTGCGCACAAAAGGGATGGCTACCCAAAACAAGTGTTATTCCAAAAAAACATAGATGCTTGATAAGACAAGTGTAGAGTATGCGAGATAATGTAGTAACTACCAAACAAAGTAGTTTAAACACATAATAAAACAAGTAGACCACACAAAGTGGGTTGTAAACATGGTACATCACTCATGATGTCGTAAGACATGCAAGGCCATCATGGTCAAAAACAACAAAAATGTTTTCACACAAGCAAAGGGAAAATCCCACATACAATGGAAAATAATAGCAGAGACAAGTTGAAACAAATAAACAAGCGAGTCATGGAGACATATAATCCTACAAAATAAGTGATACACATGAAACACCCATTAGAATGTTAGATTAATAATCAATATGTCAAAGTGTGTATGAGAAAGTAATATAGGATATTAATTAAAAAATGAAACAATAACATCGAATAAGATGAATGTAGATGCCACCCGGTGATTGGTATAGGAAGGGTAAAAGGTGAGCATCCATATGACTTGTAAAAGTCATGTGTCTACGATCACACTAAACAAAGTCATGAATGCACATGTGTGTATTTTAATGACATATAAGAAAGCAATCTAACATGTATAGGAAAGTGATCATGAAAAACACTAGTAAACAAGAGTAAATTACCCCAAGACAATGCATTATATTGTGGATGGATGGAATGGAAATGCAAGATGGAAGTGGTAGACAAAAATCATGCACTTAAGAAATTATTTAGCCCGGTCTTGTACTATTATTTAGAGGATTCTCAAGTGAAGAAAGTACTAATTAATCCCACCTTTTGGCCATCTTATTTTTTCCTTTTATTTTGTCATTCTCGCGTATTTTCCTATGCATATCCACCTATTTCATAATTGTCCCATAATTTTAGCCTAAACTAGGGTACCCAAGCTCATCTTGGGGCACCTCGGGCACCTTGGTACCACCTAGGGTGACACAATCCATGTTCTACTTTCTCGCCTCTTTTTGGGCCTCTTGTAGCCATTTTTCATCCTTTTCTTTTTCCTATTCGGCCATGTCGGGATTAATTACAAAATCGAGAAAGATAACCCTATAAACACAAAGTTATGAGGCTATAATAAGGGTCCTAATGTCACATAATACTATCATTCCATCTAGAGTTGCATCCATTTCATCACTTGCATCCACATAGTACCATGCATTAAGGCAAGGAGATTTGCATGCACACACGTAACATATGGGGAGGATTTTATTCTGTTTCATGCACACATGCTCTTACATTTTCTAAAGTTATTATTGCTCATACTTATTTTTCTTTTGCAGGTCATTCCTTCATCTTGCATTATTTCAACCACTCGAAAAATTTTAGTGTGACCAGGAGAGAGGATTTTAGGACATCTTACGACACTTACGGAACCGAGATTCTAAGCATTTTACGAGACCAGGGCACCTATTCCATTGACGGGGCACCTAAGGCACCCCAAGTACCTTCTGGGTGTTACATTCTATTTATATCTCCCGATTTGACCTTCGTGGGACCCCTGAGTGACCGTCTCTACTTCCAAGATCTAAAGTCAGACATGTGACAACCTACGACAGTTTTCTTGCAATCAGCTAAGTCATTTTCTTTTGTTTCTTTGTATAGTTAGGGGTTTATTTCTTTTAGTATAGTAATTCCAAATATTCCATATTGTCTTAGTATAGTTTACAAAATTTAAGTCCACCTAATATTAGATTAACTAATTACTATACTTCCCATAGTTTAGTTCAATTTTAGTTAATATGTTTCCTATTTCTTTCCTCCAGGCTTAAGGTATGTCTTCTCATGACATTATCCCTTCTTCTATTTCACTTCATGCTTACGATGGTACTATCCATCTGTGTCTTATTCATGTTACCTTGCCTCTTACTGTTGGTCCTAAATCTCTCCATATAGTTTTCTTTGTTATCAATTTTCTAGTCTCATACAATTTCTTGTTAGGAAGGCCATGGCTCAATGGTATGTAAGCTATTGGTTCTACAGTCCATTGTAATTTCTAGTCTCATACACTATTCTTCCTATCCATCACATTGATACTACTGATGAGCCTCAACCTATGGATGACCCACCTCATTTTCCACCACTTGAGGGCACTATGTTTTTGTTTTGTGTTGTCCCTTCTACACCACCTCCTACTACAACTATTATTCCATATCATTCGCATGTTCCCTCCATGGACACTACTATCCCATCCTCATCTTCATTGTCTGTTCACCCACCATTCATGTGTACACTCTTCATACATGGTTCGTATTGGGAGCACATTCCATTAGATCCTACCTCCCTAAAACCATATGTATGAATGACGGCTTAGCGTACTTCATTTTTTCTATTGTTGATATTCTTCCACCACCATACCATCCTCATTTATACCATGGGTTGGTCCATGTCATAACTACTTATGGAATTTGTGTCTTTCATCTTGATGTCTTTCTTACACATACTCCTACTCTTTGTGCCACTCCCCTATATTGGGGGCACCCTAGATCCGGATAGTGCCTTTTGGATGTGGTGGATCATATAGATACTAGACTATATTGGGGCACCCTAGATCCGGATCATATAGACATATCCTTTCCTATGCCTTTTGGATGTGGTATCATCTACAATATATCATTCCTAGTTTATATACAAAAATTCACTCGTTGGTATAAATATGGCTGCCCATTCCCTTCATGCTTCGATGATGAATATGCTATGGACATGTATCACTTATGTCTCAAAGACTTATTACATGATCAACCCACCACTATAGCCTAACAAGTTTGTAACACATATCCATTCGATTTCAATCCAGAGGATGACAATCTTCTTGACGAGTTTACATAGTCCCTTGGAACACTACCGTCGGGAAGGAAATATCACATTGCACACTCCCCCCTCCTATTTCCGCATAGCTACATAGTCTCACCTTTCATATTTCTCATTTACTATTCTTTCTTATAAGCATATTAATTCATGCATCACAACACCATCATTCTCGATAACACACTATTGTGCTTCAGTTCACTCTTGGCATTAAGGGATTACCCTTACACTAAACCCCACACACCACATCATAGGCATTACATATTACATTTTATCCTACATTTTGCGTTGCACACCATTCATTCTACTTCTATTTCTACATTATGTTAGTCTGCATCTACGCATTACATCTATGATGGTACTTACACGCTTAGTCACACAATACATTATACATGGTCACACCATACATTTTCTATATTATAATAGTCACCATTTCATATGACTCTCATTTTACATTTTCATAATTACATCCTACATTTTTACTAGTCCTTACCCGGCCACACCACATACATTATGAGGCTATCCTCGCATAACATATACATCATCATACTACGAGATGTCCACATAAATTCTACATACCACATTAGGTTCCATTATATATGGGTATAGCTTAATATTTTATCACTACATACTCTATTTCTATCTACACCTACCACCACATTTCACACATTATATATTAAACATCCTACACATTTATCATCGTAGTTATCATACCACAAAGTTACATACCATGTTCATCACTTGGTTGTTTATACTACATTGTATTCTACACTGGCGTCACCACCCTATGATGAACTTTAGTTCCTCGGTCCATACTCGATTGCTTTGAGGGTTTACCAATCAAATGGACCTTACACTTACCATGTGCCATTTTCTCATTTGACATTTCCAGTGTTAGGGCCATACACCTTAGGTTAAATTCTCACCTATATTATCATCTTATAGTGATATAAACCTTAGGTTACATCACCACTTCCTTATTATTCATATCTTCATGACATATTCCTTAAGCTAAATTGTCACCCATTCCATCATGTTGTAGTGGTATACACCCTAGGTTACATCAAAACTCCTCCTTTCATCTTATAATGAATTATGATTTAGGATAAATCGTTACCTATTTTGGCACCTTCTAGTGATATACGCTTAGGGATAAATCATCACTCACCCATTCAAAAAGTTGTGATATACACTTCGGCTATAGGGTTCACACACTTCTCTCCACATGTATCATCTTATCACCATTACATATACACACTCATCACTGCTGTGCTAGACACAACCAACACTACTCTACCATTTCCCGATGATGCACTCTTGTTTACGGTTAATTCTTTAATGTTAAGGGGGAAAACGAAATGAACCTCATAGTATACACTACGATGCACTCTCGAGGCATATTGTTCCTATCATTCCATCTTGCATTCCATTCCATCCATCCACAACATCTTGCATTGTCTTGGCGGAAATTAATTTTTCTTACTAGTGTTTTCATGACCACTTTATGACACATGTTAGAATTTTTTCTTATATGTCATTATCATACACATGTGCATTCATGAATTTGTTTAGTGTGATCACGAGACACATGAATTTTACATGTGGCATGGATGCTTGCCTTCTACCCTTCCTATAAATGTTTTTGGGGGCAACCACATTCATCTTATCCAGGTGATATTGTTTTATTTTGTACTTAGCATCTTATATTACTTTCTCATACATGCTTTGACATATTGGCTATCGTTCTAACATGCTAACGGGCAGGTGCACCATGTGCATTACTTGTTTTACAGGATTATACTTCACCATGACTCCTTATTTGTTTGTTTTTACTTACTTTCCATTGGTTTCCATTATATGTGGGCTTTTCCCATTTCTTGTGTGCACACTTGTTTGTTGTTTGCAGCCATGATGGCCTTGTGTGTATTGTGACATCGTGAGTGATGTCCCATGTTTACAACTCGCTTTGTGTGGTCTACTTGTTTTCTTGTGTGTTTACACTATTTTTTTTGGTAGTTACTATATTTTATGCATATTTTACACTTTTCTTATTACATGCATCTGTTTTTGGACTAACACTTGTTTTGGCTAGCCATCCCCTTTTGTGCATGCCTTGGTTTATACAAAGCACTTTCCCTTTCCCCTACGGGAATAATTATATAGATTAGAGTGCGGTGGGTCCTCTTTTAGGAATGCATTCTCCTTTCAATGAAGTTTCATGCGTCCCCAAAGGGGGGCATCATTGAGGTTTTTACATACTAAAAAAACATATTTCCTTTGGTTTAGTACAATGCGAGTTTCCACCCTTAGCATTGTGGGTTTACATATAGCGATTGAGTTCGAGACGGTCTACGAACTCCATACATGGAAACCTCTACGGGACATGGTGTCCTTTGGCATTTTTACATAGTAGTTATAGTCCTAGAGGTTCTGATGGGTGTTCCTCCCTACACTACTTCGTCCGGTGGTGTCGGATTGCCCAAAAACTAGGATGCTACGAGAGATATCTTCACACATTTCAGAAGAAGTGGTTAAAGGTTGGAGAATATAGAGCATTTCCTCCCTGTACTTCTTCAACCAAGGTGATATCAGATCACCGAAAAAATGCAAATACAAGCTATCCTTCTACACCCTTTTTCTCGACATGGATCAGTGCACATGTTTTACTTACACTTTTATTTTCACGTATTTTTACATTTGTGTACTTTACATATCTCTATACACATGTGTATTTTACACAACAACAACATATTATATATATATATATATATATTTGACTAATTGATCATTTTCTCCTTGTAGGTCGATTGTATGAGAAATAAGAAGTTAAATTGGGGAAACAACAACAACAACAACAACAATAAAAACAACAATAATAACAACAACAACGATGACAACGATGACAACACACCATGATGAAACTTTCCTTTACTAACCATGAAGGTACAATACACACTACCGAAACTACACGCATTTCTCCCTAGGTCCAATCTCATCACTTTTTATGCACATTTTTCATCATTAGAATCCACGCTCCTCCACTTTTTCTTTTTGTCATTCCACGATTGAGTATAGTCCATCGACACGTCTCTTCTACACTCTATATAGATATCAAGTACGCATCTCTATCTAATTTATGTTACCGAGCATTCCACTCACCAACATAAAGTGGGGGAAAAATGTAGACACAAAATCATGCACTTTAGGCATTATTTAGCCCGGTCTTGTAATACTATTTAGAGGGTTATCAAGTGAAGAAAGTACTAATTAATCCCACCTTTTGGCCATCTTATTTTTAACTTTTATTTCTTCATTCATGCATATCCACCTATTTCAGTAACTATCCCATCATTTTAACTAAACTAATCTTATTTTTAACTTTTATTTCTTCATTCATGCATATTGTTTTCCATTTTGTAACCAAGGGTACCCTGGTCCCACATGGGGTGCACTAATCCATGTTCTTCTTTCTCACCTCTTTTTGGGCCTCTTCTAGCCATTTTTCATCCTTATCTTTTTGCTAGTCATCCATGTTGGGGTTAATTAAGAAATTAGAGAAAGATAATCCTATAAATATAAAGTTATGAGACCATAATGAGGTTCCTAGCGTCACATACTACTACCACTCCATCTAGAGTTACATCTATTGCATCACTTGCATCCACATAATGTCATGCATCAAGGCTATGAGATATGCATCAAGACATAGCGTAGGGGGGATTCTATTTTATTTTCATGCACACATGCTAATACTTTTTCTATAGTTATTATCATTTGCTACTTCACAAAGTGTGATTGGCACAAGATCACCTAGGGCACAACATGCACACACACACACCAGAACTAGATTTGGGTCCTGAAATGTAGTGTAATAATCAAATTAGTAAACCCACTTTTGGGGTAACTAAGGTCATTCGACTCATTCATTTTACATTTTTTATTTTTAGGGTTTTGATACTTCTTTGTCTTTTACAGGTCATTCATTCATCTTGCATTATTTCACACACTCAACGAATTTCGGCATATCTAGTGCAATAGACAAAAAGGATTTAAAGACATCTTACGACACTTCCAAAACTTGATACTAAGAATTTGTAGAGACAAGGGTGCCTATTCCACAGCACAGGGAACCCTGGGGCGCCCTAGTACCTTCCTAGGTGCTAAAATCTAATTATATCTCCTATATTTGACCTCTTCGGGACCTACGAGTGGTCATTTATACTTCTAGGATCTACTGATCGGACCTATGATAGTTTACATCAATCAGCTAAGTCCTTTTCTTTTGTGTCTTTGCATATTTAGGGTTTTATTTCATTTAGTATAATCATTTACAAATATTCCATATTTTCTTAGTATAGTTTTAAATGTTTTAGTCCACCTAATATTAGATTAACTAGTTTACTATACTTCCGATAGTTTAGTTCAATTTTATTTTAATATAACATTATGTTTCTATTTAGATTAACTTATAAAATACCACTTCATGTTGTTGTATCCCATGGGTTTCGATAGTATCTATATATCCATTGTTACTCCACATGATATTCCATTTGGTTCATACACTCACACTGCATCCATTCCACATCCTTCCACTTCCACATGTCATCTTGGTCTTTGGTAGGTGATCATTATCACCTTACCCCCAATCATGCATTTGTGTTCTTACGTTTCTTACACGATTGTTGAGGGATTATTTCTAAGAATATTTCCTCATGCGCTTCCTCATTTCATCTAGTGCACCCCATCATTTCCGAATGATGCACTCTTGCTTACACAGCTCATACTTGACTGCTGAGGGGTCTTAATTACATGAGCCTGTTCATTCACACACTGGGTGGCATTGTTAATCTCCCCCTCTTATTTTCATCACCCTATCCTATTGCGACTACCACACATTTTCACACTTTCATTACAGTACATTCATCTCACTATCATACATTTTTGTATTTTCACATCTATTCTACTATAATAATTACATTAACTACATGCTACACATTTTATTCAATAAACATTTCATCAATCACATTACATCGATTATATATATTGTCATCATTCACCATACACATTTTTTCTACCACTACTAACATCATAATGTGAATTTACATTCATCACATACGAATAATACACATGTTAGGACAATAACCATAGAAGCATACAACATCCATTAAATTGCAATGGAAAAACATTCCAACATCAATTCAACATATATCAAAAATAGATGTCCATACATATATCACTAATAAAATCATCATCCCAAAACATGTTTCAAAATTAGAGGGAAAGGCCCCACATCATATACAATAATCCCCATCAGAACTCATCATTGCTATCACTCTCGTGTAATACGAGAGCCTTAGAATTAGATGCCTCTTTGCCAATGCGACGCCACATTTCACAGCCCCATAAATTATCCACCTTCCTCCGTAGAATAGTAATATTTGTAGGCCTCTCCGAAAACTGATGTTGGAAGTCTACATACCATGTGAACACGTCCTGGACCAAGGGACCACCACCTATAGCCTCTCGGGCACATTGAGTCTCCTCGTGTGCCTCTTCCCTCTAGCTTAGTAGCACCATACATGTCATCACTACTATGGCCATTGGCTCAAAGAGATGGGCATGCTCGCCTTAATGTCATCAATGTGCTTTAACATCCCTCCACCTAGCATATCATTTGGCACATTTACGCATCAAATTAAGAATGGATGTCTCTATAATCAATGACCAACACATATCCCCTAAAATATAACATAAAACCACACGTTAGCTAAATAAATATAAAAAAATGCAGATAATCCGTTGAACACTACATAACCATACACAAATATTACACTATACCACATGTGTTGCTACAATGTCAAGGAAACCTCTCTTCCCTTCTCCTCCATGCAAAGTAGCTCCACAAGACCATTGAATACTAGGTATAATAATACTCACCGATACACTTCTCACCACACTCGATACTCCTCAATACACCCTGCATCATCTCTATCCACAAACACTATCATTGGATATGTCTCATCTAGCCTTGGTGGTATTAACTATTTTGTTGTGGGCATGGCCTAACACTATCCCTCCTAGGTGCTCTAATAGCTCTCAACCATATATATGGCTATGGGGGCACATCCTGTGCCATACTTAACTGTCGTGACACCATCTCAACCTGAAAAATATACACCACACCTGGAAAGTAGTCCTCTAGCCAGACATTCCTTTGAATACATCGCAAGTCTGTAGCATGCTCGATCCATCCCTCATAATCATGGTATGGCCTCCATATAACCACCTCGGGCCCCATCCTATCTATAAGTTCCTTGAAGGTATTTGTGTCCATCTTCCAACTACAAATTTCCACCTAACATTGAGCGTATATCTCGGGTTGAGCCCACTCTCCTCATGGCCCTATAACTGGTCTCAATATAGCTATGTGCTCATATGCCCACACATGCATCAGTGTGGTGGCTCCTATACCTCCACCATGCTCATCGTAAATCTAATACAAGTCTCTATATAGATGGGCCAACACACACCGTGCCCATGTGTATCTCATACCCTCCTCCTCTATCCACTAACATATGTCATGCATCTTATACAAGATGCCGACACCTCCTCCCTCCATGGCTATACATGAAGCAATCACCACTGCAATAAATTTCTACAAGCGTGGAACCCTAGACTGTAGTATCACATCCAAACTAATATGGGCCTCGGTAGGTACTTGAGTCCCCACAAAATACCACCTCACCGAGTGTATTTGTTGCTCCATATTGTAGACACCCATAATTACGCCCAAGTAATTTAATTACTTAAATTGCTCTAATTATCCCCTTTCTCACAAATCGACGACATATCGTCAAAAGCACTCATTTTCCCTCATATCATCATTAATTAATTACACTAAGCTAATTAATTAAGTTGCCTATCCAACAAATACCCTAATTAACGACCTTCCGTTAATAAATCACCCCTTCTACCTAGACTAATTAATTATTATTAATTAATTAGATTTCCCTTCCATTTAACCAATAAATCAATATTTAATTGATTTAATCCCCTTATAATAGCCTAAATCATACTAATATTCCTCTAATTATCTTCTATAAGCTTACATCTACCTATTAGTTAATCACCTTTGATTAATTAAAACACCCCCCAACTCCCATGACTTGCTAAACATAAATTAAACCCTTCTAAAGTAAGGTTACCTTTAATAAAACAACCTTATGCATTCCTAATCACATTTTACCTTTATCCCACATTTGAGAATGTGTTATATATCCTTTGGGCTATAAGAGCCCTCCACCTACCTTTTACTTACACCTAAACTCCTAAGAGAGCAAATGCAAAGCATATAGCAAAGAGACTAAGAACTTGCACCTTGTTTTCTTGAGAGTTCATCATTTTTAAGAGCTAAAGCTTCCTATTCTTGCATTCTTTAAGGATAAAACAAAGTAATTGTTGATTTGCCATTTTTGGTTACTAACCCTCTTTTACACATGTTGATCTAACTTGTTTTTCTTAACTTGTTTTGTTGAGTTTGCATGTGTTGAGTCTTCCTTGTAGGTGTAAAGGAGGTGAAGTGCTGTCAAAATTAGAATTGATGGGAAAATTTAATGATTTCTCCATGTTTTTATTTTTAGAGCTTACTTTTTCAACATTCTACATGCTAGTTTTGTCAATTTCTTAAAAATTTTAAATTCTTGAGCATGTAGACCTTAGTGTTTGATAGTGTTGAGTCTTCTATTTACATATTAATGTAGTGGGTTGCTTTCAAAATTTAATCTTGGTGAGAAAATTTCAAGATTTCATCATGTTTTCATTTTTAGAGCTTACTTTTTCATCATTCTACATGCTACTTTTGTCAATTTCTTGAAAATTTTAAATTCTTGAGCATGTATGTTAATGTTTGGTAGCGTTGAGTCTTCTATTCATATATTGATGTGATGGGTTGTTGTCAAAATTGAATCTTGGTTGGAAATATTTGTCCATTTTGCAGATTAAGAGACATTTTTTTGACATTTTTTAGTGCATGTTAAGTGCATACCCGTGAGCATAAGAGCATATGCGTAACCCATCTTCCGAAAGCCATAACTTTTGCTCCCGAACTCGAAATGACTATATTTTTTTGCGTTGGAAAGGTATTGAAGTTAAATATGTAATGAAAACATAAATTTGGGATTTATACTTACAAAAATTGTAGGTTTTTCTGTTAGTTTAAAACTGGTCATTTTCTAACATGTCTAATGTTTTGATGAGTGTTGTATTTCCATGCTTCCTAGATTTAGACCAAAGCATGTGTATGCTCTTCTCTTACACCTTTTGGTGATATTGAGAATCAAAATCAACTTTGATCTATATCTTTTAATATTGGGATTAAACTTGGAAATTTGATTATTCATTTTGCTTAAGGGAATGAACATTTTACAAAGCATTTTTCAATGGTCCTTTGATTTGAAGTTTACCATTTCTATATAGTTGGGATAAAGTTGGTGTATGCTCTTCTTTTTCACCTTAGGGTGATCTTGAGAATCAAAAGCAACTTTAGTCTTCATTTTATAACATTTGGTAAATTGGAAACTTCATCTTTCACTTTTGGTTTAAGGGAATGAACCTTTTACAAAGCATTTTTCAATAGTCCTTTGATTTGAAGTTTTCCATTTCTATATAGTTGGGATAAATTTTGTGTATGCTCTTCTCTTGCACCTTAGGGTGATCTTGAGAATCAAAAACAACTTTAGTCTTCATTTTATAACATTTGGTAAATTGGAAACTTCATCTTTCACTTTTGGTTTAGGGGAATGAACATTTATCAAGAATTTTGTATGGTTCATTGATTGAAAAGATTTTATTTACTTTTTAGTTGGATTATTTGTTGTGTATGCTCTTCTCTTGCATCCTTGGATGATCTTGAGAATCAAAAGCAACTCTTAATCCTCTTTTAAATAATGTAATTTTCTTGGAGAACTACTAACGCTTGAGTGTAGGACCTAAAAATGCCTGTCAAAGAAAGGATGAATCAAAATGAAATCAAAAACTACTAATATAGTTGTTATATAGGTTGCCAAAAGGTGTTCAAACAAACCACACCTAATTAAATAAGATAAAAAGAACAACATATTCAAAACATTGTATTGCAGGTTTCGAAAAAGGGTACGTCCCTCTCTGCTCAACTAGAACATAACCCCTTTGGCATAACACCTTAAGCTACAACAATGGGGGTGGTTCCAGGAACCCCAAAGTATTCCACGCAAGAGGGAACCTTGTGGATGAAACGGGAAGTGCTCCGCACTACCTACTTGATTAGTGATTCCTTTGTGAGATAGCGTTATAGGTTGACCGTTGTGGCGACCCTAGTGATAGTACATGTAGACGCACTAGTTTCCTACTGTTCTTGAAGGGGGTAAAGTAAAGCCGAGATACTCCCAAACTAGTCAGTGTGAATTTTTAGGTAAATCACGCTCATTCGTGGCAACTTTATAACACCTAGTGTTTCACGCGGAATGTTTCGGCTCTGCAGAATAGATTTGCTTCTATCCTATCATTCCTTTGAGAAACAGATAAGGGTTAGGGCTAGGAGGAATACCTGTTAAATGTTGAGATGGTGTGCGCGTACCATAGAGAAAGATCAGATCGACTGCGAAGAACTCCTTTTTGTCTTGGAAGGACTACCTGCAAGTAAGAATACAAGACCACCAGATTTGAGTTAGACAATAAATGAGGGATCTGCCTTAGGCCCAGGAAATGTAAAAACTTCCTTTCGAAGGTGGTCAGTTCCCCTTGTAATACGATTTAACACAAATGATAATAAAGAAAGCTATTGCAAAATCACGATTTAGGTATCTCGTTACAAAGCAATAGAAACTAAACTATCAATAATAAAGCGTCACGTTGTTTGTTCGGTTACTGGTCGTTGATACGTTCAGGTGGAGTTATAGGGATAAACCAGGCTGGATTTGGGGGTTGTTAGGTGGCAAATAGGCGAGCAAAAGGGTTTTGGGGTATAAGTCACAGTGACCGACGGCGGTCACTGGGTAACCGACCACGGTTAGAGAACCACTGCCGGTATAGGATAATCGACACCGGTAGGGTCAGTAATCTAGGTGCTTCTGGGTAGAGATTGGTTCGTAAGGTGATTGTGGGGTTATTGAGATTGGGGGATGGTGAGGGAATGATGGGAGGATAGGGAAGACTCGGAGCGTGATAAAATGGCCTTCGGGTAATATCGGGTGTAAGGATGAAGGTTAAGCAAAGAGGGGTGGCGTGGTAGTAGATCTAGGAATAAACTTATGACTACTATTAATCAACAAAGCTCAAGAAAATAGTGCTTAGAAACATATAACATACCACTTACTTGCCCCCGATGCGAGATGCAAGTTTCAGGATCTGTGATGATGAAGACAGGACCCAAGCCGGATGCGGTTTCTCTGTTACGATGCTCGGATGAGTATTCTTGGGCTCGGTTATTCGATTGCGATCTTGGGCTTGATGTCCTTCTCTGCAAACTCTTCTTGTTTCTTCACTTGTCTCTGCTCGGCCAAGAAAAATCTGGATTCTCTCGATGATTTCTCCTTTTCCCGATCAAATGAAATCCCGATCCCTTGTTTTTGGTCGAAGTGGTCATTTACAGGGAACCGATGGCGGTTACGCAACCGACGGTGGTCGAGTAGGAACCGGTATCGGTCAGGTCAAAGCAGGCTATTTTTGGTAAAATAGCCAGCTTTCCCTCCTTTTCTTCCGAAGGATTGGTAGCGGGCTTGGTCAAGTCATTATGAAGTTGGTTTTAGGTGCGGATGAGGAGTAATTAGTCATAGGTGTGGAATTGGACCAAGTTATAGGTCTTAATTAGGTTAGTTTAGGGTTAAGACTAGGTCATGATGAGGTGGCGACATGAGGTGGCAGGTATGGTGATGTGGATTTATTAATTATAAGGTAATTAATAAATAATTGTGTAAGGTTTAGGTGGTGAGGTTAGGTTGCGAAATGCGATGCGGGTCACAAGGGGTCGTAAGACACAAATTTGGTGTCTACATTAGCCCCTTATTGTCGTGTAGTTTGTTTTGTAAAGCTGCACGGACAATAATAAGAAGTGGTTACTCCTGTTAAGGGTATAGGTAATCCCCCTCAAATCTATCACAGATTGAGGTAGCGTGAAATCAGGGATAGGGTTGATAAAGGGTAAATGGTGTTGAGATGAGGGTGAGATGGTGGGGTAGGTCCAAAGAAGCAGACGCACGTTGAAATGCAGTAGTGCGACCAGGGTACATGATTTGACTAGCAAACCAGCAATGCATAGGCAAAGGTCGATAGTTTATCCAAACAAGGGTGATATAATCCTGGTATCCAAGGCATAGGAAGTAGCTCCAGGGTATATAATGTAAGGTACAAGAACGTTTAGGCATGTTCGCAAAGTACCAAATGGTTGGTTTGGTTGAGATAAATGTCACGGTCTAGGTCTTAGGCAAAGTTGGTCGACAGATCAAGTCAAGGACCCTAATCATGCTAAAACACGAACAGTGTGCTTGGATTTGAACAAAAGGCTACCTTTGGGTGGATAAAAGTGTATGTTGTTGATGTTGGGTGAAGTAGTTAAGTGGGACTAATTGATGGCCAGCCAAATGGTTGGGTGAGGCCTTGGGTCGGGCCAAGTTGTTGGGTCGCGCCTTGGATGGATTGGGTTGCGGCCTTGGGTTGGGCCAAATAGGTTGGTTGCGGCCTTGGGTCGGGCCAAATGGTTGGGTTCGGCCTTGGGTCGGGCCAAATGGTTGGGTTGCGGCCTTGGGTCGGGCCAAATAGGTTGGTTGCGGCCTTGGGTCGGGCCAAATAGGTTGGTTGCGGCCTTGGGTCGGGCCAATGAAGTTAACAAGGGGTTGTCAACGAAGGTGGATATAGGCGATGTTGGTAGAAAGGGCTATTAGTAAATAAGGGCCGAAATTGGGGTAGAGGTGAGATAAAACCGATGTCGATTATCTATGACCGATATCGGTTAGGGGACCGATACCGGTTTCTTAGGGCACAATAAAACCGATATCGGTTATGGGTGAAAAACCTATAAAAAGAAAAATACGGCCTGTCATTGTCACTTTTGCAATTTGGAAACCAATTTGAGTTGTCTGACGTGGAGAGTTAAGATTGGAGCATTAGTTGCGTGAGGTGGCACTATTTGACTGGAGGAGTTAGTTGTTAGTGGGCCCGAGTGAGGAGGAGGCAGCAGTTGATTGGTGGAGGACCCAGAAGAGGACATTTGGAGCCATGGCACAACCAGGAGGAGCAGGAGGGGCTGGACCAGCTGGACCACCACCACCCATCCCTCCACGACGACGTGTCGTCGTACGGGTAGGTTCGAAACCCCTCATTGTGTGTATTTTATTGCATTATGCTATATTTGGGGTTTGGGTAGGAATGTACATTTTTTAGGAAATAATTAGAAAATGGAAATGATTTGAAAAAGAGAGAGGGTAGATAGGTGAAATAAGCCAAGGCGGCTGGGTGGGTAGGTTTTTAGGGTATTTGGGTGGGTAAATTGGTAAAAAATGAAAAAATGTAGGTGGGGGGGCCGCGCGGGGTTCGGCTCCGGAAGTTACAGCGACCGATGTCGGTCGCTAAGCGACCGGCATCGGTTGCTATTTTTTGGAAAAGGCGGGGGTTCAGGTGGTGGTGTTGGTGGTCGTGGACCGCGTCGGTGGAAAGGGGACCGCATGTCGGTTATGGGTGACCGTCTTTGGTCCTTAGTGATTTTTAGCTATTTTTGTTGGTTTAGGGTATGTTGTTGTTTTTGAGTTTTCGGTGGTGATTTGGGTATGGTTTGGGTTGGGGTGGGGGTGGGGGTGTTGTGGTATTGTTTGGGTGTTTCAAGGTATAGGTGTGGTCCGACTTAGGTTTATTTCAATTTGTTGGTGTGGGTTGGGATTTTGTTTTTGAGTTTGTGGATGTGGTTTGGGTATTTGGGCATGGTGTAGGTTGTTTGAGTATGGTTTGGGTTGTTTGTTTGGGGGTGAAGAGGGAGGGGGATAGCGTAGAAGTGTTTAGGGGAAGATAGATGGGCGTAGACGTGTGGTATGGAGTCGGGTTGTGGTTAGGTGGATAAGAAAGGGGATATAGAGAGGTAAAGTAGATGTTGTTATAAAGAGTAGGGCTAATGTAGTGGGTTGGTTTTGCAGGCACGTCAGCAGCTGACGATGCGGGACAGGATGCCCCCACTGTTGAGCCGGATGCGGTCACACGTGTCCGCAGCACACTGGGGTATCATGCGCGAGGTGGGACTCGGCGGAGTCCAGCGGTACAGAGCGATCGATAGGGATCATAGTTTGATGGTCGCCCTCATCGAGAGATGGGATCCGGCGACCAATGTGTTCCATCTCCCGACTGGGGAGATGACTATCACATTGGAGGATGTGTATCGCATCCTTCGACTGCCGATTGAGGGAGAGGCAGTCTTTCAGGTGGACGCAGAGACTGCCATGGACAACATCCTACAGGTTTTGGGGATACGGCTGCGCGCATCGACCTATCACAGCCGCGAGCATCGCAGACTTGGGATATGTATCGTGCCCACCGCCACATGAGACACAAACTTGCCGTGCTAATGATGATCGGGATCACCTGCTTCGCCCTCCCGGACTCAGAGGGAGGCCGTTTTCCACGGGCCTTGATGGGGGTGCTACATGAGATGGTGGAGGAGCACACCTGTTATGCTTGGGCACCAGTATACCTAGTACAGTTGTATCGAGAGTTGTGGGGCTATCGCCGGATGAGGCGATTCGGGATTTGTTTGATGTTTTTGCTGCATTGTTGGGCATATGAGCACATCATATGCCTTAGACCAGTAGGGCTGCCCCAGCAGCCAGGGCCACAGGTCATATATAGATACGGCTTTCAGAGGTGGTTGGGGGTCGTGGGCCAGCCACGAGCAGTGCTTGCAGGGCGGGACGTCACTTATTACCGGCATTTATTAGAGGGCCTGACAGTGGCAGATATTGTATGGAGACCGTATAGAGGTCATCACCCTCACGGAGGAGCCCGAGGACAGTTGCAGGGGATCCAGTACACATTCTAGATAGCGGGACGGAGGCCGGGAGAGTATGAGAGGATACCCCTGGAGAGGGTACGCAGGCAGATGGGGCTACGACAGGATGAGCCCCCTCGCGTCCCTCAGTACCGGAGGGATGATGTAGAGGCCCCACCGCTGCACCACGGCCCGTGGATCAGATTGGGTTCTTTGAGAGGCAGCGGATGACACTGTAGATGATGCTGGTTATACGGGAGCATATATGGTTTGGTGGGCTGGTCAGAGAGCAGCGAGGATAGCACAGCCTGCACAGCCAGACTTGGCAGCGGTGACAGCAGAGCGAGATCAGCTCGGGGCAGTGCACAGTTATTACGAGGGTAATATTGCTACACGAGCACGTAGATAGATGTTTTACGAGGCAGCTAGCCCTAGCTCAGAGCGAGCACAGGCACCACTAATAAGAAATGAGCACACCCACGGCCCGAGCACGAGTATAGGCATTGTGCACCACCAAAGTAGCATGGCATAGCCACGGCCCAGCACGAGTATAGGTACAAGCACCACCGGCAGCACAGCATGCCACGGCCCGAGGCACAGTACAGTGCATGAGCACCACCAAAGAGTACGGCACAGCCACGGCCCGAGCACAGGGGGCACTGGTAGTAGGTGTCAGGGGACCAGCCCCAGCACCTATGGTGGCTCGAGAGCGTTACATGGAGGCTAGAGCGGAGGCCCGATACTATCAAGATATTCTTGATGGTACCGGGGCTGATTATCAGCCCTATGCGGCACATAGAGCAGAGACCTCTCGGAGCCAGAGGTCTCAGGGAGGTGCAGCCACAGCTGGTGGGTCCGTCACAGGCAGGAGGCGAGAGGTAGGACAGGGACCAGTAGGCAGACAGGCAGAGGGAGGTGGAGAGAGCTGAGGGGTCCCTGCACATTTTGTATATTGGACATGGGCACCGGTCTGCGAACCGGTTGTGTTGATAGAGGCCTGCGTGCCTATTTATTCATTTATTCATTCATTTATTTATTATACCGGCCTGCGAGCCGAGTACGGGTTGTACAGTTGATACCGGCCTGCGAGCCGAGTATGTTTTTGATATGAGAGACCGGTCTGCGAGCCGAGTTGAGATTATTGACGGTTATTGCGGCCTGCGCACCGGCTTTGTTGTATTATGAGATCACAGAGGCCCCTATGCAGGGCACATTGTATATTTGAAACTTTGTATATATATAGATATGATGTTTTGACCCACATGCTGTGCGTAAAAAGCGTTAAATGTTTTGTCGATGGTTTGTGATATGAGTTTGATTCACATGGTGTTATATATTAATGATGTTGATGTCTTTTGTTGATGGGATGTATATAGATATAAATGATGAGTTTAATTGACATGTTATAGTATGAAATGTTGTATGTTTTGGTTTTGTGAAATTGAATGTATGTAGCTGTTAAGTTGGATCCAAATGGTGTATAAATTGATGGTTTTTGATATCGTTTATTGATGGCTTGTGTGTTTTTGTAATGTAGATAGATGATGGTGATGAAATTGTAATGAGATGTGGATTTAATGAAAAATATGGATAATAGTGTTGTGCATGCAGGAAAAAGGGGCGGGCGCCACAAAAATTTCCAAAAATGAAGAGACGACTTAGGTTTAAGCAACAAGGGGTAACTTGACCGATATCGGTTATGTAACCGATGTCGGTAGATATATGACCGGTATCGGTTATGTAACCGATATCGGTTATGCAAGAATTGTTTTCCTAAAAATAGAACTGCTGGGTTAGCAACTTAAGTTCGTATTTTTAGCATTCTTATTTTTAGAGTCATGAAACACGTTAAATATGCGAATGCGATTGTTTGACAACTGCTACAGGTAATTGCATGAAAGAATTTGAGTGATAAGGAGGAAAGAGACAGGTGAAGTGAGCGTGGGCTGAGATCCAGAAGGCAGAAAGATAAGTTATATTTGAAGAGGGTGGTGAACATGGCTGAACGAGGAGAAGCATCCAGCAGGCAGGGACGAGGGGGAAGACATGTTCCGCCCCAAGCTGCTACATCCGAAGAGGTAAATTGTTTGGTTGTAATTTGATTCTTGCATGTGTTTGTAAATAGGATGAAAGAAGTGTAAGTGGGTAAAGATTAGAAAAAAGGTGATAGGCAAGGGTTGGGGATGGTATGAGTGCTACGGGGCAGGTAAATAGGGTGGGCATGTATGTTTTTAGGTAGAAATAGGAGTAAACGGGCAAAAGAATTATCGAAGGTGTATGTTTGAAGCAGGGTAGGTAGATTTTGACAGTGACCGGTATCGTTTATAAGTAACCGGTATCGGTTGGTAAACCGGTATCGGTTATGCATAACTACTATCTACATTCTTGTAGGAGTGTCCAGAATTTGAGAAAAACCCGTAGAGATTTGTTCTTTTGAATAATTATGTGTCGTTTTGATGTATGCAGGCAGAAGCAAGGTTAAGGATGAATGATACTGTGCCAGCGTTGTTGTCACGAATCCGAGCGGATGTAACACCAGCTGAATGGGCATTGATAAATCGGTTGGGGTTAAGTGGAATCCGCTATTATTCAAGAATCACGCGTAACCATGCTATGTTGCAGGTGTTGATTGAGAGATGGAATCCAGAAAAGAATACCTTCTATCTACCAACAGGGGAAATGACAGTGACTTTGGAAGATGTGTTCCGTATTTTGAGACTCCCAATGATAGGAAAAAGCATATAAAGGCGTTGCCAGTAGCAAGGGGCAGCAGCGATAACAACAGTATTTGGGGACGCTGCACGAGATTTGACACAGTGAGGTTTATCATTTACGTATGGTACAATGTATGCAACACACCCTGAGGAAACAAGGTTGGCCGTGCTATTAATGATAGCGGTGGGGTATTATGCATTACCGAGGGTGGAAGGTGGAAGATTTCCCAAAGCATTGATGAGTGTTATTTGGGAAATGATAGAAATGAGCGTGACATTCGCATGGGCACCCGCATATCTGGTAGAGTTATATAGGGGTTTATGGGCATGCAAGCGAAAACACAGGATGACACTGGATTGTTCGTACTTATTACATTGTTGGGCCTATGAGCATATTGTTTGTGTGCGTCCAATAGGCCGACCCATTGAGTTGGGAGAGACAGGAGTGCAAAGGTTGGGATTCAGACGATGGGTCCAGACAGAACAAGAAGCGAGATCCCAGGCCGTGATAGATGACATCGAGTATTATAGACAGGTATGGGAGATGGTGACAGTTGCGGATATTTGTTGGAGGCCGTACGGGAACTATATGGTGACAGAGCACATAGCTGAGGAGTTGAGGGGTGTAGAGCGATTGAGGTGGATCGCAGGGCATAGGCCGGGTGAGTACGAGAGGATTCCTCTAGATCGCGTGTGGCGACAATTTGGGTTCGTTCAGGATATTCCTATGACATATAGACCATACATGAGGATCGACGCCGAGGCAGCATTCTCACCTCCCCGGCCTACACCTCCAGAAGGGCCAGAAGAGATAGCAGCCGATCGTAGGGTGATGGATGCGGGAACGACGGAGGCCTATAGAGTATGGTGGGTAGTAGAGCTGCGAGGTGCACGTGAGTGCCCTGACATAGCTGTGATTACAGCAGAGAGAGATCGTCTGCAGGATTTGGCTCGCCAGCTTCAAACACAGGTGAATGAGACAATGGGAATGTTAGAGGCTTCACAGTTACGAGTGGAGAGACTGGAGGCAAGATTCCTTCACGCGAGAGGACGTATTCGAATGTTACAGGAGATGTTGGCAGATCAATGGGAGGAACCAATGGCAGTGGCACCTTTGAGGATGGAGAGGCCAGCCGAGAGGCATCGACGATCACGATCACCACCTGATTCGGGAGGAGGTGCGAGGGTCTAAGTGGATTTTATAGGAATATTAGAATAAATAAGGATGCCGACCTGCGAGTCGATGATAGAGAAGATGTATTTGTTTAACATCTAAAATAAAACTAAATATGTATGTGGTTTTGAGTGATGATAATAATAAGAATGGTTGTGTGTTGAATGTTGTTTTTGTTTGTTTTGAAAAAGGATAAAGATGAATGTTGGCAAATAGAAATACACAAAAAATATTTATATTGACAACACATGAGAGGGTATGGTAGGGGATGGTCGAGCTAACCTTGGGAGACCCCATGTCTCCTAAGTGCTGCCTACATAGCCCATTGCACAAAGCAAGGAGGGGCCTCAGACCGATGTAGTTCTCCCTTAGGAGCAGGGAGAGGTGAATTCAGGTAATTTGGTTGTGGTTAGGCAATTTTGTTGGTTAGTAAAAATTTGATGTTGGTAGGGTAATGTTGTTGGTGTAGGTATGGGTGAAGCGAAAGTTAGCATACCCAAGTAGTAGGGAATCGTGTCCTGATTAAGGTCAACACACAATCCTAGAGCCGAGTAAAAGAGGCAAGAGTGTCCCGTAATTGAGAAGAGCTAAAAAACCCACATATTAATGTAGGATGAGCTTGAATCCCTAGGTACCTTGCATAGGCGAGAAGTCGATAGGTGAAAAGAGTGGTATAATCACAATATATCGGATATACGTCACGTCCCTTGAGTTTTGGTGCTTTGACAAATGATGAGGTGAGGTGGTTGATGTGGGCGAGTGCGAGAGAACTTATTATAAGATGATGATTCGACAAAAGAAAACCAAACCTAAATAGACAAGTCCACGACTCAAAAGTGCTTTTCAAGTACAACTTTTTTTTATTTTTACGGATATAGGCGATCGATGCGGGAAGTCTACATGGGATATGTATTTTGTTGTTCTTGAGGTCTTTTACGAAGCTGAGCAATGCGAGAAGCTTCTGATAAAGGCTGACTGTGTATAGCTGTCCTTCAAGGGAGCAGTCTATTTATAGTAGCAAATGCGGTGTTTATGTATAGCTGTCCTTCGGGGGAGTAGTCTATATATAATAGTAGCAATAGTTTGGCATATAGCTGTCCTTCAAGGAGTAGTCTATTGTATAATTTAGAGGCCTAGATGTCCATTGGGCATGAAGCATCTAGTTTTTGTAGGAAGTTTGACTCAAGAAAATCCCATAAGTGTTTAATTAAGAATGTGTCATTTTGATACTTTGAAGTCATGGACTAGACTAAAAAGGGGAAGACATCTTTTAAGGGGAGGTGATAATCAAACCATGTGAGCTTGATTGGATTTTGAGATGTAAGAAACAAAGTGTATGCGGTGGTAAATGAGCTCAAGGGACGAGCGTAAGGGAGATAAGCAGTGATATAACACTAATTTCAACAGTAGAATGGTCGAAGATGCGAGGCATTAAGGGGCTCAGGCTCAGGTTTACCATTAAGCGAAGCTAAACGGTAAGTGCCACGATCCATAAGTGTGAGTGATAATGTAAGGCCCAATCCAATTAGGAGCAAATTTTCCATGTTTACTCTTTTCTAGTTTGGTTACATGTTGATTCTCTTTGAGGACAAGATCGCCAACCTTAAAAGTACGCTCATGAAGCCGTTTATCATAAGCACGCTTGATGCGCTTTTGGTAGATTTGAAGGTGATCAAGAGCCGTAAGACGACGCTCGTCAAGAAGCTCTAATTGGGCTAACCGCTCTTGGCGGAAATCATCGTTGGTGAGAATATCCTGAAGAGATATTCTGAGGGAGGGTATTTGTACTTCGAGAGGCAAGACAGCCTCGGTACCATATACCAAAGAAAATGGTGTGGCATTAGTGGAGGTACGAATGCTAGTACGATAAGCCCAAAGGGCAAAGGGAATGTGATCGTGCCAATTTCTTCCGGACTCATTGACAACTTTCATGAGGATTTTGGTTAGGGTTTTATTAGAAGATTCAGCCTGACCATTGGCCTGCGGATAGTAAGGTGATGAGAAACTAAGTTTGATACCAAAGTTGTCACAAAGGTCTTGTAACAACTTATTTTTAAAAGATTTACCATTATTTGTTATTAGGCGATGAGGAATACCAAAACGACAGATAATGTGATGGTTAACGAATTCGACAATTTTTTCTTTTTTGATTGAAATGAGTGGAATGGCCTCCACCCATTTTGTGTAATATTCGATTGCTGTGATTATCCAACGGTGATGTTGTGAAGAAGGCGGGTGAATCTCACCAATAAGGTCTAAACCCCATTGTGAGAAAGGCCAAAGATCTCGTGCGACCTGTAGCGGATGGCTAGGAGTATGTTGAAGGTTAGCATGTTGTTGACACATAACACAATGCTTAACATATTCGTAGTAGTCATTGTTAAGAGTAGGCCAATAATAACCTAGGCGAAGGATTCGTTTAGCCACGGCAAGGCCACTAAAATGTCCACCACAAATCCCATCATGGACTTGTTGGATGGTATAGGTGACCTCCGCGCCGGTTAGACAGTGAAGGAGGATGCCATCAAAGCCACGTTTATAGAGGAGTCCCCCCATGACAACATAACGAGAAACACTTTTAAGAAAAGCACGTTTTCCATTACTAGTAAGGTTAGGTGGGAGAACAGAGGTTGTAAGGTAGTCGTGAAATTGGTGGTACCAGGTATCCTACGAATTAGTAGACACAGTATTTATCATACAAACTACCGGGCTGAGTAGGATGGGGCAAAAAGTTGTTGGACCAAGATGAATATGTCAGAGTCAGTTGGTGCGGCAGGAATTTGTGAGGCTAAGCAAGCCATAGTATCCGTAAATTTGTTAGTGGAGCGGGGAATGGTCTGGATAGAATAACGAGTAAATGAGGTCAAAAGTGAATCCACGTAATGTTTGTACTTTTGAAGTTCCTCATTCTTACATTGGTAGATGCCCATAACTTGATTGACTACCAATTGAGAGTCGCCAAAAATATTAATAGATTTGACACCTAAGTGTAACGCAACCTGGAGACCCAAAACAAGGGCCTCGTATTCTCTCTGTATTATTAGTGCAGGGGAAATCAAGCCGGAATGAAAGAGGCATAGGTTCAGCGTCAAGAGGGATGAGAACAACGCCGGCTCCTCCACCGCGCTGGCATTTAGATCCATCGAAGAAGAGGGTCATTTGATACGACTCTTCCCTGAGTGAAAGAGTGGCGATGAGTTTCGTCAGGGAAATTAAAATTGGTGAATTGTTCCCCAGGTAAAGGGGCCTCCGCAAGTTGGTCTGCAATAGTTTGTCCTTTGATTGACTTCTGTTGTACAAACTCAAGGTTGAGGTCAGCGAGGAGCATAAGCCATCGGGCGATGCGTTGGTTTAGATGTGGTTTGGCATACATATAATGAATGGGGTCCGTGTTGGTGATGACAAAAGTTTTGTGATTCAGGAGGTAATGTCGGAGTTTGGTGGCTACGAATGATAGGGCTAGGCACAATTTTTCTACATGTGTATACCTAGTCTCGTAATCCACGAGAGTACGACTTATATAATAAACGGCTTGTTCTCGACGTGCCGAGTCCCGATGTGTGAGCATAGCTCCTATAGCATGGTCAGTGGCAGAAAGGTAAAGGTAGAAAGGACGATCATCCTGAGGTGGAATAAGCACGGGTGGTTGCAAGAGATAGGATTTGAGAGCTTCAAAGGCTTGGTGACACTCTTCACTCCATTGAAAGGCAATGTCCTTTTTAAGAAGGTGATGGAAAGGGTGACATCGATCCGAGAGTTGGGAGATGAAACGCCGGATGGATTGAAGTTTACCCTACAAACTACGTAATTGTTTGAGGTTTTTGGGTGGGGGCATTTCTAGGATAGCTTTTACTTTAGATGGATCGACCTCAATGCCACGCAAAGAGACGATAAAGCCAAGAAGTTTTCCCAAAAGAACACCAAAGACACATTTCTTTGGTTGAAGCCGGACTGAATATTGCAACAGGTGATCGAAAATAATGGTTAAAACATCGAGATGTTCACTGCGATGTTTAGATTTGCCAAGAAGATCATCGACATAATCCTCAAGGATAGTGTGCATAATGTCATGAAAAATGTAAGTCATGGCCCGGTGATAGAGTCGCACCAAAGCATTCTTAAGGCCAAACGGCATGACACGATAACAAAAGGTTCCCCAAGGAGTTATGAAGGCAGTTTTATGTTGATTTACTGGGGCTACCAAAATTTGATTGTATCCCGAAAAGCCATCCATGAGAGAAAGCATTTCATGGCCCGCAGTGAGATCAACAAGTTGATCAATACTTGGGAGGGGGAAGTCATCCTTGGGGCAAGTGAGGTTAAGGTCTCGGAAATCTGTGCATATCCGAAGTCCCCCTGTCGCTTTAGTGACAGGTACGATGTTAGAAATCCATTGAGGATAGTCAATAGGCAAGATGAAGGAAACAGAAAGAAGTCGTTGAAGCTCTTCTTTGACCAAGAGGGCAATGCGTGGATGCATTTTTCTCAGTTTTTGTTTGACTGGTTTGGAATCGGGGTTTAGGGTGATGTTATGGATGGCAATGGTAGGATCAATTCTGGCATGTCGGCGTAGGACCAGCGAAAGCTTGGTTGCGGGTACTGAGAAAAGTAGTAAAGGCGGATTATTACGATGTGTTAAGGGATTGTCCGATCTTCACAATGTGAGGATCCTCCTCCGTGTGGATGTTGATTTCTATAGTCGACTCATTCAACATGGTTTGAGTTTTAGACGGTAAGGCGCGTTGAATATAGGAGTAAATGCCCCAAGGTAAGTGAGGATGGAGTCATCATCCACGGCACTCAACAACATTAATCGAAGGCGAATCCTCTTCGATCATGTCTCGGATACGAGAAGGGAAGAGAAGATGGGTCCTCATTATGACGTTGATAAGTGAGAGGACCTATGAAGATAGCATTTATGAAAAAAAAAAGTTAGGAGGGATAGATTCAGGGTCCATCGACTCTGTGGGTGATGATGACAAAGTGGGTGATGATGGTTTGGTAGGGGTGACGTCGTCTTCTTCTAGGATACGGTAACACGAGGTGTCTCTGTGTAGGTGTTTCAGAAAAGCGAGACCACTGCGATCATTGTGTTTTTGCGTGTAGTCACGGGGATGAGTGTATGTCAGCCTTGTTCATAAAGACCAAAACCAAAGCCTTTCCAAGCACAGCAAGTCAAGAAGGTGAGGGCGAAACGATGATTTGTCAAGTATTGAAAATCGGATTGGAAGGGAACCACACCAAGAGGAGGTTCAGGGGTAATGGAGGATGCGTCAACACCCCCATACGTTAGGTTGGTGCGGTAATGGGGTGGTCCGTAAGAGATTACCTCCCCCACGCGACGGTCGTAGGTGGGATGTGCATGTAATTGTCCGTACTCCTGCGGGGTATGGAAAGAACTAACGTTATATAGGCGGTACTCCCCCAGCGTAAGGCGTTGAAAAACATCTACTAAGGGGTCGGAGGTTGGGATGTTATCTGCGGGAAAGGAAGTAATATTTTTGTGGCGGTTTCATTGGTTGAAGGTGTAGGTGCGTCGGAAGTAGATGGGTGGGTAGGATGAATGGGTGTCTTGGTAGTACAAGTACATCATTAGGGCGATACAACATATTGCAAGTTTTGAAGGGGGGAGGATCAGCTTTTACGGTGTAGGACTTCCCCTCGTACTCAAATTTTATGCATCTATGTAAGGTGGAGGGAACGCATCCCATAGCCCGGATCCAAGGGCGGCCTAACAACATATTGTATTGGAACTCTCCCTCAAGGACATAGAAGAGTTCGGGTAAAGTACGTGGTCCTACACGAATGTTAAGGATCACGGTGCCTAAAGTAGAAGTAATAGCATCATTGAATGATCGCAACATGATGGGGTTGGCACACATGCAACTAGAAGGGATATTCATTTGTTGGAAGGCTTTTGAAGAGATGATGTTTAGGCTAGCGCCCCCGTCAATCATAACACGACGTACCCGGATATCCCGAACGTACGCTGAGATGAAAAGAGCAGGGTCAGGATCTTCGGCACCAAAGTCGATAATTTCATCTTCGGAGAAACTGACAGCAGCGGCTTGCTGTACAGAGACGAAGTGGTTGGGGAGATAGATTGTTTGGTGAGCGAAGCAACGTGATTGGGCATTAGAATAGAGGTAACAGGTAAGGTTTCATTAGGTAAAACCTCTATCCCTTGAAGGATCTCAATGAGAGCTTGTCGATGAGATTCAGAAGTCTGAATGAGATCATACAGTGTCATTTTTACGGGCGATTGGTGAAGCTGTTTGATCATAGTTCGGTGGGCAATGCCATTAGAGACGGGATAGGCGGGTCCGCGAATAACCACTTTAGGTGGTGGTGCAATCGGGATGGTTGACGGAGAAAGAGATGCCGCAGGTGTGTTTTCTTTCGCTTTCCCATTGTTTTTCTGCCCTCGAGTAGCAACACTAATCATATTGATCTCGTGAATATGAGAGGAGGAAGATGGTAGGGATAGGTCTTGGTTTTTGAGAGGTGGGGCTGTAATGATGATAGATCTTGGTGAGGCGGGGACAGGTGGTATAGGAGAGGGAATTGAAGCTAAAGGTCTCTCTCTTCGTAAGTTGTCTTTCTTAACTTTTCTATCTGAGAGAGGTGACGGACGAAGTATGGCTTTCAACGCTTTGCATCCCTCTATGTCATGTCCTGGTGTGCGGTGGTAAGCGCAGATTTTAGACTCATCGTAACCTATAGGTCGAGGTTTAGATGGATCATAAGGTCTAAGTGGGGGTAGGGAAATGGTCGCATTCTCCACCAACATAGCAAGGATTTTGGCGTAAGACCCTTTGAGTGGGTCAAAGTCAGAGGAAAATGAGGCTATTGACTGGGTCGATTCTGGTGATGACGTGGTGTGGTTGGTTTGTATAGGGGTGGTTTAGCCAAGGAGTTTTGATAATGGGTTTTACCTAACCGTGGTTTCTTTGACGTAGAAGCTATGTTGGATGATGAGGCCACAGATGATGTGGTATCAGAAAACAACCACGGGGAAATAGGAGTGACCGAAAACAAATCTTTTGATGATGGAATTTGTTTAGGGTTGATAGGTGGACAGGATACGCGGGGTGACGGTGTTGCTATACCCTTGGATTTCTGTATGGGTGCAGAAGGCGTAGGTCGCTTTAAAGAAAATGCAGGAGGTATGATATATTGATGTAAGGTAGAGGGATGGGGTCCCAATATGGAAGGTAGGTGTGACGATGATGGTTTTAGTTGTGATAGAGGCATAGGTTGAGGAGATTGAGTCTGTCTCCTAATGGGATGGATGGCTTTATTTTTAGATAAATCAAGCCGCTTAGGTGGGTGTGTTAGACTAGGTATGGGTAAGGTCCCAAGCGTAGGGGAAGATTTGGCTAAGTTAATAGAAGTGGACGAGGTATTTGGTAGAGATGAGGGGGGTGAAGATGAGGACATGGGCATTTTAAGCTTCTGTAAACACTTCGGGTATATGGTGGAGGCATCAGGATCGGTCATTTGCATTTGAGTAGAATATGGCGTACTCAAACGTTCCCATAGGACCTGTCTATCTTCTGTGGAATGACAGTCCTCACGTGTGAATAGGAACTTTTGTATGGAAGAAAGGTGGGTTGTGATTCCGGTCCACTGTGAGTGTGATACAAGGGGTATATGAGGCATCTGTATCGGTGGGTGTTAAGAGGTCAACCGGTTGTTGAAAAGATTTAGGTGATGAAGGACTAATAGGTAGGAGAGTGTGTTTGAGAGGATCTGTCATGTTTAAAGAATGTGGTGATGTCGGTTCAAGAGGTTGCTCGTCTAAGGATGAGAAAGGAAGTGGCGAACCTTCCTCTTGTACAGCAAGAATGGTAGAAGGAGACGTTTGGGAAATAGATAAATTAGATAACATCCGCTCACAGTCTTGCAAGGATGTGGTATAAGAAGGCTCATTTGTGAGAAGGAACTGCTGGGCAGCTAATTCCTTGATGGGTAAAGGAACGGCAAGGATTTTAGTTTGTCTTGATGGCGAGGAAGGGGTTCGGTTTCCTGCATTAGTGAAGAGGCTTGATTGAGAATTTGTTCGATAGAGGTCTTTGGCTGGGAATCGAAGACTGCATGGATCTCATGAACACTCTCCTCGGCTAAGATATCTTGGTTTAGATTACTGTTAGAAGAATGATTCGGGAATGGTTTGTTGAATATTTTCAAATTTCGGTTAGCAGGGGCGTTAGGATTATCGAGGGCTATATCCCCGCATCAACCATTTCCTGCACTATGTTTTTCAACATCTTGCGAGTTCTCATGGACCTTGTGTCCCTTCACGCGGTGGAAGTGGAAGTTAAGTCATTTTCTTTGTACCAGGAAGGTATGGCGCGAGTGGAATCAAACCCGGAATGAGGTTTAACAGGAGGTAAGGTAATGGCTCCTGCTTTGAGCAATTTTTCCAATATCACACCATATGTTTCTCCCAAGGGAGTGTAGTTGATGGGCTCTGCTTTATACTTATAGGTGGTTTTGGGCGGGGTATTAGATGGTGGTTGGGATTTGACCATCACCGCGTGCACGGCCCCTTTGATTTCAAGCGATCGAGGGGTGAGGATTGGTGGTGTTGGTCTTGTTGGTGGAATCTTGGGTTCGGAAAGTGGGGTTTTGTTGCGCTTGCAATCACAATTTCTCTTCCTCTAAGGCTCGAATCTCTAGTTTTCGAGCCATAGTAAAGGCCTCGTCAAATGTACGGAAAGTTTGAATTTGGAGGGTAGGGGAGATGTGCTTAGCGCAGGCCCGCGTAAACAGTTTGATAAGTTCGGTTTGAGGCAAGGCATACGTAAGTTGGTTGATAAGGCCCCGCCATCGTCCAACGAAATCTGCGATAGATTCGTCCTCAAATTGTCGGATGGCATAGAGGTCGGTGATAGATACTTTCTTGGCAATGTTAATGGAGAAATGATCCAAGAAAGATTGGGCTAGTTGGTTAAAAGAGAAGATTGAGTCTTTGGGTTAAAGCAACCGTACCACTCAAGGTGGGTCCTGATAAGGACATGGGAAAGGTGCGGAGTAGTAAAGCGTCGTCGTGAGCAATCAGATAGCAGGCATGTCTAAATGATCGCAAGTGTTGTTGAGGGTCCTCCTTACTGTTAAAACGGGTAAATTTTGGTAATTCCCATTGAGGAGGATATGAATGAAGGGGGACTGAAGGGTGGATAGGCTCTGAAAAACTTGCTCGTATGTCAAGGCGCTACGACTTCTGAAGCAGAAGCCTCAGGTTTTGCATTTTGTCCATCATTTGTTTAATTAAATCAGTAGTTGGATGAGATGATGGTGTGGTTGTGGTAAACGGAGGCAAATTGGGCCAAGGGCCACCGCTAGACAATGGTGGGGTTAAATGTTGATAAGGTATGGAGGATGAATGTGTTGAGGCAACCGAATAGGGATGTCCTATATAAATTTGTTGAGGTTACGGATATGTGTGTGGAAATGAAAAGGTGGGCGGAGCTTGAGAAGGAAAGCTCGTGTGGATAGGTGGCGAAGAGAGCAAGTCATGAATGGAACATCTGCAAGAGAGACGAGGCGGGAGCGGTTGGCGGTAATGACATGTTGGGCCCAAGATTAACCAAAGGAAAGCCAATCTGTGCCGTATGGACCCCTGAAGCTGCTGAGGTAGATGACGGGACTAAGGATGCGGAAGGCAAAGCGGAGTTATCAGGCGGAGAAGGGGCTAAATGAGTAGCTATACTGATAGGCATGCCAACAAGGAGTTGACCGTCGGGTGTACGGTCAAGGGCATGAGACAAATAGTATTGTACAGCACTAGGATTAGCATCCAGAAATTTGGCAAATTCTTTATCTCCCACAGGAATTTTAGGAACCTCGCTGGTGTCCGTAGGATTCCCCACAGAATGTGAAGGGGGTGATTCAGGCAAAGGAACAGAGCAAGCATGTGAAACCATGGCGGCGGCTTGCTTTCGAGTGATAACAACCATGGACAGGAGTTCACAGTAGGGTTTCAATCTGTCAGAGGCAGAAAATGACCAGATGGTGAAATTGGTAGGTTCTTTGGTTGTGGGGAAGCTGGAAAAGAAGCGAGAACCGATATCGGTCTAGTAACCGATGTCGGTTAGACTATAGCGACGTCGGTCAGTTAACCGATGTCGGTGTAATAAGACTAGTATAAGAAAATATAAGAAGCTGCTGATTTGATTGTTAACAACGCTCAGTATATTTATCAAATTGTTCTAAGGTAATCACAGAAGACAGTGTATAACAGAGAAAACAGAACTGAAAAACAAACAAGATGCACACGCAAATCCAGAGATTAACCCTAGGGTTAATTTTAATTATTGTGGGCTTATGCCTTTAGATGCGGAATGATGTCAATCCTAAACAAAAGACTTAGGGGAAATGTCAAGTTGTTTTGGCTTATAAGGTTACCTCAATCGGGCGGAGGAATACCGCGGAAAAGGGGGGATGTTTTGAGCTGTTGTGTTAATTGTGAAGTGATTCGGTATGTGTTGTGTAGTGAAAGTAAGATTAATTTCCTGTCAATACCGTGGAAATCACCCCCACGTGTACGACCTGTTACTTAGTCTATGTTCACTAGAATTGAAAACAACAAGCAAGAATGTAATGCACGTGTTTTAAACCCAAATCGAAAATGATATTCGATGAAGCAAATGAGATGACTTTCACTAATGCGAAACTAGGAAAGCAAGACAAATTCTTTACTAAATATATAACAAAAACAGCAACAACAAGTATGCTTCCTAAAATGAAAATAAGCAAGAGAAACAGAAACCCGAAATGGGTCCCACCGGGCGTGCCAAAATGTTTCACACGGAATGTTTCGGCTCTGTGAGAATAGACTTGCTTCTATCCTATCATTCCTTTGAGAAACAGAGATAAGGGTTAGGGCTAGGAGGAATACCGTTAAATGTTGAGATGGTGTGCGCATACCGTAGAGAAGGATCAGATCGACTGCGAAGAACTCCTTTTTGTCTTGGAAGGACTACCTGCAAGTAAGAATACAAGACCACCAGATTTGAGTTAGACAATAAATGAGGGATCTGCCTTAGGCCCAGGAAATGTAAAAACTTCCTTTCGAAGGTGGTCAGTTCCCCTTGTAATACGATTTAACACAAATGATAATAAAGAAAGCTATTGCAAAATCATGATTTAGGTATCTCGTTACAAAGCAATAGAAACTAAACTATCAATAATAAAGCGTCACGTTGTTTGTTCGGTTACTGGTCGTTGATACGTTCAGGTTGAGTTATAGGGATAAACCAGGCTGGATTTGGGGTTGTTAGGTGGCAAATAGGTGAGCAAAAGGGTTTTGGGGTATAAGTCACAGTGACCGACGGCGGTCACTGGGTAACCGACCACGGTTAGAGAACCGCTGCCGGTATAGGATAATCGACACCGGTAGGGTCAGTAATCTAGGTGCTTCTGGGTAGAGATTGGTTGCAAGGTGATTGTGGGGTTATTGAGATTGGGGGATGGCTGAGGGGAATGATGGGAGGATAGGGAAGACTCAGAGTGTGGTAAAATGGCCTTCTGGGCAATATCAGGGTGTGTGGGTGAAGGTTAAGTGCAGTAGTGGCTGGTAGTAGATCTAGGAATAAACTTATGATTACTATTAATCAACGGGCTCAAGAAAATGGTGCTTAGAAACATATAACATACTACTTACTTGCCCCTGATGCAGATGCAAGTTTCAGGACTGTGATGATGAAGACAGGACCCAAGTTGGATGCGGTTTCTCTTCGATGCTCGGATGAGTGTTACTGGGCTCTGGTTATTCAGTTGCAGTCTTGGGCTTGATGTCCTTCTCTGCAAACTCTTCTTGTTTCTTCACTTGTCTCTGCTCGGCCAAGCAAAATCTGGATTCTCTCGATGATTTCTCCTTTTCCCGATCAAATGAAAATCCGATCCCTTGTTTTTGGTTGGAAGTGGTCATTTACGGGGAACCGATGGCGGTTACGCAACCGACGGCGGTCGAGTAGGAACCGGTATCGGTCAGGTCAAAGCAGGCTATTTTTGGTAAAATAGCCAGCTTTCCCTCCTTTTCTTCCGAAGGATTGGTAGCGGGCTTGGTCAAGTCATTATGAAGTTGGTTTTAGGTGCGGATGAGGAGTAATTAGTCATAGGTGTGGAATTGGACCAAGTTATAGGTCTTAATTAGGTTAGTTTAGGGTTAAGACTAGGTCATGATGAGGTGGTGACATGAGGTGGCAGGTATGGTGATGTGGATTTATTAATTATAAGGTAATTAATAAATAATTGTGTAAGGTTTAGGTGGTGAGGTTAGGTTGCGAAATGCGATGCAGTCACAAGGGGTTGTAAGACACAAATTTGGTGTCTACACCTAGGCAAGAGAACTACCTAGGAGAATATACTTTGGCCAGAGCCCACTTTGACCATTTTAAAACTGTGTTGAGTTGTGAAACTTCTTTTTGAGAAATGTGTGACGTATTACTTTTGCCTAGTTTTTACTTGCCTTAGGGCGAGGTGAAAATCTGCCGAAGTGAGGCTAGCATTTTTGTCATTTTTCTTGATTTGTTTCCTTCACATTCTTTTGACACTTTGTTGATCAAAAGAAGGGTGACTACCTTTGTGTTACCAATCGATTGTTTCTCTCACTTTTATGTCTGTTTATGCCCATCCATGTTTGCGGCTAGGTTAGTTAAACATCTAAAGTGTGTAGAGGCATTTTCACATCATTGGTAGCCATTGTGATCTTGATACCCATGTCAAGGTCGTCATTGTAGTTAGGCATGGTTCATCACTGCGGACTTCCTTAGAAGAGTTAGCTTGTTTGTATCGTATCACTACAATTTCGATATTTACGTCTTGTTTCTTGTAAACTCAACATAAATACCTATATTGTGCGGTTACGTTGCACACATTTTTAACTATTCCTAGCTATACTTTGAGCTTTTTAGTTCGGTTCTATTATTACCTCGATTTCAAAGAGTGCTAGGTGTTACTATTTGTGTGTTATATCAATAACACCTCGATATCAATACTTCACTTTCTCGCAAAGTGGGTTAACATATCTTGGTGATATTGTTGTCTCATTCGCGAATTGTAATTAGAAATTTTTGAGATATAGGTCTTAATCAAGTTTGAGCTCGCTCATCGTATATCTTGATTGGGAGATCGCATTGACTTCTTGTTTTTACTTACATTTTGTTCATTTCCTTGAACTTGGCATAAGTGAAAACATCTTGTTGATCATCTTTGCATCGCATTTTCATATGGTGTATTTCCTTGTTGATTGGCTTTGGGTTTCACACTCACATGATTGTTCCTTATGATTATTCGTTCAGAAAAATAATTTTATAGGAAAATCCCTTTTTATCTCATCGATATTGCGTCATCACGATGTCTATTTTCCTTAGACCTTCTTTGAAAAATCATGCACGCATCCCCATACTTACACAATGTCTAGCTGGTTGTCCTTATGCTACCCAAATTGACATGTCACTTCCTTCCCTTTGAAGGAGTTCCATCACACTATCTAAATCTAGACATTTGTGCTTAAAACAACGCCAAAAATGATTGACTATCGCGCGGTTCCCCATACTTACAAAAATATGGAACTTAGGTTTAGCAATTCAAAGTAAAATATTCCCATTACAACTAAACCTCGTTTGGTTCTTCGTGCTAGAGAGCCCATACGGGTAACTCATTCCCCACCTTCATCTCATAGTCGGTGGTATGATTTGGACACGTCTGATCCAAATTATTATTTGAGTTCCCCCCACTCTTCTTCTAATTCTAATCCAAACATTTCCTCTTCTTTTGAGGATTCCAATCCAAATATTTCCTCTGACTCTTTTGAGGATTCAGATCCAAACTACTATTTGGATTCATCTAATTTGACTCCTAAGTCATGGTCCTCCCTTTCTTTGCAGGATCTTCTTCATCAATCATCTAATGTGACTCTTATGTCACAGTCCTCCCTTTCTTCGCAGGACCCCTTTTATCAGTTGCCCCAACGACGTCTTCTTCCTTTGAAGATACACACGACTCCAAATCCCTCCAATCAGAAGTATAATACAATTCTTGTATTGCGGTCCTCTCTTTATTTGCAGGACCCTTGTCATCATTCATCTAATGTGATGCTTGAATCATAGTCCCCCTTCTTTGCAGAACCTTCTTCATCAATCACCCCCACGGAATCTTCATCAGCGTGAAGATTTGTATGACTCAAAGTCCTTTGAGACAAACATCTAAATCAACCCATGCGTCACAATCTACAGACTTTGGACTTAATCCTACTATTTTACATATGACATACCATTGTATAGGTAGGTCCACACCACCTTCTTCTACTCCTGAGACATCTAGCTACACATATTATTCGTCCCCACATCATCTTCTTCTATCAATAATCATCAAACATCTTCTAATACTTTCACGCCAAGTGAACCTATTTCTTCAATAAACCCCTAGGGATCAATCAACAACTCATACCGATTGATCTCTTTCGAGAATGAAGAAACAATTAGGGCATTTATAGGGGCATATGAAGATATTCCTTTAGTAGATTAGAAAAAAGGATTCTCTTTAGACTTTGATGCGTCTGCATATTGTGAGGAAAAGGTTGATTCCTTTGATCAAGAAACAGAGGAAGAGCCTCGATCATGCAACTTGATCATCCTCTTATTCTACCATCTTCACATTCTTCATTATGTGATGAAACTCCTTGGTCTTGCATTGACCCATGGCTTATCTTTTCATCACCCAATAACTCTTTGTCTATCATAATTCCTCAATCACAATCTCTTATGGGGTCAACGCCAAGTAGCCCTTCATCTTCATCTAGGTGTGGGTCACATTCTAGTAGCCCTCCCTCTACTATTTGTGGGACATTTTCAAGTAGCCCAATATCTCCTATTCTTGGGGCACGTCCAACTAGCCCCTTGTCTTCTTGGTATGGATCACCCCCGGTAGTCCATCATCTTCTATTCTTGGGCCACATCCTAGTAGCCCATTATCTTACATCTATGGGTCATGTCCTAGTATCCCTTCTTCTTCTATTCTTGGGCCACATCCTAGTAGCCCTTCGTCTTCTATCTATGGGTCACATCCTAGTAGCCCTTCTTCTTCTATTCTTGGGCCACATCCTAGTAGACATTCTTCTTCTATTCTTGGGCCACATCCTAGTATCCCTTCGTCTTCTATCTATGGGTCACGTCATAGTAGCCTTACTTCTTCTATTCTTGGGTCATATCCGGGAAGCCCTTTATCATCTTTCAGTAGCTCACCTCACGATAGCCCCTCCTCTTCAATTCTTGGACCATATCAATTTCATCCATCACATTATTCTTCTACCAAATATGGTGGCAAACCCATGGTCATTTCTCACATCAGTTCTAAATGTCCATGTTCACTTTCTTCTCCTTCTCGGGATCAGACAAGTCATGTGTTAGCTTATAAGAAACCCAAACAGTTTCTTAATCAAGCTCAGATCAAAACTGCAAAGAGCTCTATAGCTCCCAACAAATCAAACAATCTCAAAATTCTAAATCAATCGTGATTCAAGAATGCACACCAACGTAACCATCAAGTATGGTGTAAAGTGCGTAAACCTCTAGATGGGGAATTAAATCTCCCACATACAAAATCCATGTTTCAGAACAAATCACAGTCATTTATTGAGTGTGAACTCACCTCAATCATCGAGATCAGGGATAATATCACTCTCAATAAACAAACGCGCCTAGTCTCCCTTATTAAGGAAGTCACAAACATTGTTGTTGGATCTTACCACATAGAGTGACTTTGTTAGTCCCAACCTCTTAAAACTGTCAAAAATCTAAAAAAAAAAACAATTCAAAAATACAAAAAAACATTGAGAAAACACAACAAAAATCAAAGGTACAAAGATCAAACATTGCAATCAGGTGTTGCGTACACATGGATATTTATTTCTTCCCTTCCTTGCTATTCTTCTGCAAGTCTTCCTGCCATTTTCATCCCTTCGGTGATATTTTGGTTAGCTTATTCGCATGCATTTTGTGACATTTATCTCTATGGTATCTGTTTGACCCTGGTCTTTTATCACCTTGGTAAATTAAAGAACAACTGACCTCTTAGAGATCCTATCACATTCAACATCTAATAAACTTGTTGTGAAGAAATTTTGGACATATTTGTTGACACTAGCCAATGTCGTCATCGTAATCACTTCCACCTCCTTCCATCAAGCCATCAGTGGTTCTTAACCCCTTGCAAACAAGAGAGCTGAAATAAGTTTTCAGAAAGAAAAAGAATCAAAATCAATCAAAAATCAAAAGCTAAAATCTACAAAGCAAAAGTAAATTGATATATAACTCTCTCTTGGGGTATTTCCAATAATCTCTATCGGGGCTATGGACACCTGACTGGCAATAGAGCAATGTTGCGATTATAATCAAATACATCTCCGTCGGGGCTATGGATGCCTGGCTGGCAGTGGAGCAATGTATGGCTATCCTTTCACCATCCATTCACAAAATCACCTTTCATAATAAATCATTCCTACACATTGGCTAGGGTCTCTTCACTTGTTATCTATTAAATCTTCACTTCAAGAGGTAATAAACTCCACGTGCACACACTGGATCTCTATGAGTAAACATGATTAGTATGTTACCAAGTTTTTTTGGACCTTGTTCAAACTCTTACTCTAGTCCATATCTCATCTCACGATTTATGCCTTTGGCTAATCACTTCTTCACCGCGAGGCTTCTAAGCTACATTCATATCATTCACATCATTCTTCTACTTCATTCAGAACATCCATGTGTATAAGGTTTCTTATTTTCGATGTTTTGGACACCTTTGTCCCTTTCCACAAAAATAATCTTCTCCTTCCTTTCTATCATGTGCTTGTAGGCCAACTTACTTTGGGGGCATCCTTGCTTCTTCCCAACATTTCATTGGTTTTTGTTCATCATCATGTTGAACCATCCATAATGGCCTTGGGTCCCGCTTCTACTTGTGAAGAGTTTACCTTTGAATACTCCCACCTTATCATTGGGACATTTTTGCATCTTCACCTTTCTAGTACACATGTGGCCTTATGCCCTTGTACATCCCATCTATCGCTGGGGGCATCCACACTTTCTCGTCTTCCTGTACATAGTTTCATAAAAATTTTAAAATCAACCAAAACATTCAAATATGTTAGAGAAAAAAATCATCAAAAAACATTCAAATATGTTTCAGAAAACTTCTAAAAATTGAAAATCATCCTACAAAACATCACTCTTTGGTTCTCACTTGTTCATGTGTGTGACTTATGGATCATCTTGATCTACCTCCATCAATAAAAGCTAGGTTGCTTACTTTGTATCGTACTCTGGGGCACAACGAGTTGTCTGGTACTGTTTCATAGTGCACATTGATTTTCCATCAGACCCAAGTGTCCTCCATTATTCCCCTCACATGTATCCTTTCTTGGGCACCATCATCAACCCTTGTCATTAATTTACATAGGTTGTAATTGAAGCTCGATAATAAAAACATTATATTATGTTTCTCTATTAGTTTAGCTTGTTTACTTTCTCGTATTGCATTGCATTTTTATGTTACATGGAGTTAGGAATCTTTCACTTTCTCATATTACATTAAAATTTGTATGTTGCATGGAGTTAGTGTTCTCAGCAATGGACAATTTTTCGTAGTATGGATTTTCATGTCATTCTACCTTTGTCGTATGCTTATATTTTTCATAAGGACCGATGATGTAGTTCCTATGGCAATATGATGACATCAAATTTGTTCCAAATAAATAAGCAGCTAGAGGCTAAGCTCTTCTCTCCCTCTTCCTCATTTCTTCTACTTCACTTCCCTTTTACCCCTAATTTTATCTCTCATCGGGGCATCCTGCCTCCTCCCATTCTTCTATCTATATCTCACCTTTTTCGATCGTCGATCGACTTCTTTCATCACCCCATCGACACTCGAGGGGGCATCTCTCACTTCTACTAATTTTTCTTCTACCTCTTCAAAATTCCACATGTCTACTATCTTTGAAGTGGCATCACTTACGCCACCCCAAAGAGGGGAAAATGTAGACACCCATAATTATGCCCAAGCAATTTAAATACTTAAATTGTGTTAATTATCCTCTTTCTCACAAATTGACGACATATCGTCAAAAGCACTCATTTTCCCTCATATCATCATTAATTAATTACACTAAGCTAATTAATTAAGTTGCCTATCCAACAAAAATACCTAATTAACGACCTTCAATTAATAAATCACCCCTTCTACCTAGACTAATTAATTATTATTAATTAATTAGCTTTCCCTTCCATTTAACCAATAAATCAATATTTAATTGATTTAATCCCCTTATAATAACCTAAATCGTACTAATATTCCTCTAATTATCTTCTATAAGCTTACATCTACCTATTAGTTAATCACCTTTGATTAATTAAAACACCCCCCAACTCCCATGACTTGCTAAGCATAAATTAAACCCTTCTAAAGTAAGGTTACCTTTAATAAAGAAACCTTATCCATTCCTAATCATGTTTTACCTTTATCCCACATTCATGAGAATGTGTTGAATCCTTTATCCTTTGGGCTATATAAAGAGCCCTCCACCTACCTTTTTACTTACACCTAAACTTCTAAGAGAGAAAATGTAAAGCATATAACAAAGAGACTAAGAGCTTGCACCTTGTTTTCTTGAGAGTTCATCATCTTGAGGAGCTAAGCTTCATATTCTAGCCTAAAGTGCTTAGGTCATATGGGAGGTGTCAAAAGGGTCTTGTAGCCCAACTTTGATAAGCCCCCATTCCTAGGTTCTTGGAGATATCAAGGAAAACCAAATATTGATTGCCATGGAGCTTATTTAGGTCCATTTACTTGTTTGTTGGTAATCTAGAGAAGTAGAGATTTAAATACTTTAGCATTGTTTAATTCAAAGTTAATGCATTATGCTAGGTATTAATCTTGTTTAGCTCTCATCTTTGATGGTGTTTAGATTTTGTCATTAGCTTTGTTATAGAACTATTTAGGTGTTAGTTCTCATTCATCTAACTTAGCTAAAAGCACAAAACCATGCACACACATATTCTTTATCGCCACAACTTGTGTACACTCTCCCCAAGGGTTTATAATCACAATATGCAATATACATCCTCCAATGTGATAGTCATCTCACCCATAGGAAACCAAAATGTGCATGTGTCTGCACACCATCTCTCGCACAATGCAGTCAACATGGGCATATTATGGGGCACATCCCCCATCCGTGTTATATTTCACAAGCTAGCATGGTCCATCACATCCCACTCATCATCCGATAGGCCCAATCCAAGTAATGTGCTCAAATGATGGCCACCACGAAACTCCCTCAAATGGATATCCCTCTACACAACACCAAATAACAACAAACGTAATGTTAGAACACATTACACAACCAAACACACTTATTCAACATACTAGAAACAAGTTTTTCACCATTATCCTCTAAATGAACAAAATCTGGGCCAAGGTTCCTAGATGTAGGATTGGGGTGCCCTACGGGAGGACACTAATGTCCACTTCTTGGCACTCCAGTCCTAAGGGCCACTAATGCCCTCATCGCTCTTGTCTAGGTCACAAACGCCGATAAAATAAAAAATATCACATTTTCCAAAATTCAATTGAAATAACTATTTTACCATGCATTTTTGTGAAAATTAATGCACTTACCAACTCGCGGTTGTATGCGATGCTTTATGGTAGTTGCCACTCTCTCAAACCAAATAGGATGTAATTCTCTCACTTGAGGCATTTTCCTCACTCTATGTACACTCTTAAACTCGCGAAAGAGACAATTAAAGTGAAAAATCCTTTTTCACTTTGCTATTTATAGTTACTTTTCATCACTACTTTTACTATAATTCTTACTTGAGTACTTATTACAACAACTAATAAACGATATACCGTTTCACTCATATCTTGAGCATTTTGCTTCAATTTACACCTCGTTTAAAGCATTCTTTTAATTTCACCTATCACCGTATTGTATATATTTAGCCCAAATTTTATCTCTTCATTATTGTCTCCCGGTTAATACATACACATTTTCACCTCTTGTTATTACTTTTGGCTTAGCATTCATTCTTTTCATTCACTCCCCCTTTCACGAAGAAAGGGGGCATATTATTGGGGGTCCCTTATAATCCCCTCACATCACCATGGATAAAATCATTGAAAATACGACACTTACCAATACATCACGTGATATTTCACCAAAGAATTACCCTAATGACCTAATTTGGGGGCAACAAACGTTTAAAATCTTCCAAATATGATCACACATCATTTTCTATCGATTCCCCCTAATGACCTAACTTGGGGGAAACAAGTGATTAAAAATATTTTTCATGCAACATTTCATTAATTTCTATCAACTTCTCCTTAATGACCTAACTTGGGGGAAACTAGCGTAAAATCTCTCCATGAGTAACCAATCAAAATCAATGTGTTTAGATCAAAAATCATATCGTTCAAATCTACAAGTAGTCTCCCAGATGACCTAACTTGGGAGTTACATTCACCACTCTTTCCTAGATGAAATAACTTGGGAATTTATTCTATATTCTACGCTTGCTTCTAGATGACCTAACTTTGAAACCATCGTACATGTTCGTGCTTTCGCTTCTGGATGACCCAACTCGAAGCCACCTCTTTCATCTCATGTTTGCTTCCAAATGACCTAACTTGGAATCCACCTCTCTCATTCCGCTTTTTCTTTCAGGATGACCTTACTTGGAATCTACCTATTTCATATCGTGTTTTCTTTTAGATGACTTAACTTGGAAGCTTTCATATTTTGGCGACACTAGTGGAGTGGGGGGAAAATTTTTCTTTCCCTATCACTCCTATATGGGTCAATTGTTTAATCGAAATCATTTGGATCTAAAAATCACAAAATTTTATCTCGAGTCCATCTATAGTGGCTATATATTGAGGATGTAGTTAAATATTGAGACTCATGCAAATTTCCCCCTACACTCTTCCTCTAGTGGTAGGATGCCTAAATGTTCGATTATTCATTTGTATACAAGCGTTCATGTTGTGAACTAATCACTCCTTACCCACCCATTTGTTATAAAACCACATTCAAAATCATTATACATCATCAATTTCATTTTTTTGCACATGTCATCAAAACTTTTTCAATTCTTCATTACATTACATGGAACAACCTGATGGTCCTTGGTTTGGAATGATTTTATATTCCTATCTACACACTTCTACTACACATCTACACATTTTCTACAAAGATGGGCTTCTCCAACTTCTTTAGGTATGCATCTCTATCTACTTAATGTTATAAAGCTTTTCTCTCACCAAGATAAAGTGGGAAAAATGAAATCACAAAATCACACACCTATTATTACATTTATACCACTTTGGGTATGTTATTTTATATATGGATCTTGCAAGGTGTAATAAAAGTATTCGCTAGTGACCCATTCCTTAGTCTTGTTGTCAATTATCGATTGTCATGGTTGTTTATATCGACACATTTGTCACTTTTCTATATAGTATTGGGGTCTTTTAGGAAGTCTTAGGTGTTATAATTTGTTCATTTTTCATCTTGGTCCTACACTAGTGTGCCTAGGTAGAACTCGGGGTGCCTGGGCACCCAAGAATGTGATTTTAGGCACCCTTATTTTTGTAATTTGTGGTCCTACTTTTTTTTTGAGGTCAATTTTTTCCATTACCCCATTCATTCCTCTAGGTAGTAGTCAGCATTTTCAGCTCACTAGTGTCAAAATTTGAAGAAGCGATACCTATATAAACATAACATACTCACTACATTATGGGTGGACATCTTACTATCAAGGAGACTATCTACTACAGAAAGGGACTACATTTGGGCATCTTCTACATCTACATCACACAAGCATATGGGGAAAGGGTTGTATTCTTTCTATTCCATCCACCATTTACATTTTTACATCTAGTTATTGTCCCCTACTTCTGCGTCATTAAAGCTAGGGAATCCTAGGTAGAAAATTTGCACACATATACACATAGAACTACATGGGGTCTAGAATGTAGTGTAACACTTAGTCATAATTCCACCATTGTGGCATCTAAGGTCATTCGACCTATTCATATGAATTTTTATTTTTAGAATTTGATGCTTTGAATAGGGTTTTACAGGTAGATATTCACATTACATTTACAATGACATAAGCAAAGGAATTGTGACAACCATGTGACAAAGATGAAGAAATTACAAAGGTCTTCCGACACCATTAGATTCAGATCCCGAGCTTTTCTACGCTTCTGCGGTTCCCATATCACGCACCAGGCACCTTAACGGACCCCAAGTATCCTCCTGTGCACCTCATTCCGCTGGATACTCAACTTCTTCCATTCCCGAGGCCATCCAGTCACAACTTTCCCAGCCTACACATCATTCTACTTTAGTCTATCACATAACGAGGTAATTCCAACTAAGGTCAAAGACATCATATCCCTCTTGTTTTCATTATTTCAATATATTCAAGAAATAAAACAAAATATCTAGTTCCCATCATTTTAATATAGCATTTTGTTTCTATTTAAATTAACATATAAAATACCACATTTTAGTTAATCATTTTGGTTAACTAAAATTGAACTAAACTAATGGGAAGTTTAGAAACAAGTTAATCTAATATTAGGTAGAATTAAACACTATAAACTATACTAAGATAATATGGAATATTTGTAAATTATTATACTAAATGAAATAAAACCCTAACTATGCAAAGACACAAAAGAAAAGGACTTATCGATTATTGGAAACCTGTCGTAGGTTGTCACAGTGCGAATGTGGATCTGGTGTAGACACCAATTTTGGTATAACACCCCTCCATCATCTCACATTCATTCAACTTTCACTCTCGCTTTTCTTTTTCTTAAATTTAAATAAATCCCATCCATTTACTCACCCAAATTTAATTAATTATTAAATGGGCTCCATATAAACCCATTTAATAATTGAATTTTGGCATCTCTCATAAATTATTCAATTCATGAGCAATAATACACCCATCCGACACTCCATTCTTAATTTCAAGAATGGAATCTATTATCTCACCTACCCATTCAAATCATGCTCCCCACTTCACCTAATAAGTCAAATTGTGAGCCCCCATTGAATCACATCACCTCTTTTAATCAAGGTTACTTTACCCAACCCTGATTACCTTATTAACCCGTAGTCTAACCTCACCCTTAGGCTATAAATATGGGCTTTCCTCCCTCGGAAAGTTAAGTTAGAAAATTTGGGAAAATGTTGTTTTGAATTTTAAGCTTCTCGTTTATATTAATATCCTTATGATGTCTTTATAATGATACCTGTAATCCCCACAATAATTTGTCTATGATTTTTGGTTCATGTAGCATGGTTCATGTTGCACGTTGTGTTTGGATCAGATCAGTAGCACCATCTACATACCAACATCGTCAGGTTCCTTTGATCATCAGTTTGCATGTTATTTGTTTGTCTTGTATTTTATCATTATTCTTTATCACATGGGGGTTGACAGCCACTGAGGAAGTTAACGCTTCTTAGATCTTCTTTGTTAGGTAGCCCCCACATAAAATATCTAAAAATATTTCTCTAGTGTCTGTGAGCTACATGTTTGATAAGATCGTAGTGAGGAGTTCATCATCGACTTTACACCCGTATCAATCATCACCATCTCCAAGGTACTAAGCCCTTGCATATTTGACGTTGTTTTGTGATTGTTGATTTCTCATACTATAATCTGGAAAAGAATCAAGAAAGTTTGATCAACAGATGGAAGTAGAAAAAATCACTCAGGGGTCTTATGAAGGTTAGATCTAGGAGATATAATTATCTTGCAGGTGCCCAAAGGGCCTATACTAGGGAGCCCTAGTCCCACCTAGGGCACCCCAAACCATGTTGTACTTTCCCACCTCTTTTGGGCCTCTTCTAGCCATTTTTCATCTTTATCTTTTTCCTAGTCAGCCATGTTGGGGTTAATTATGAAATTAGAGTAAGAGAACCCTATAAATACAAAGTTATGAGACCATAATGAGGGTCCTAGCGTCACATACTACTATCACTCCATCTAGAGTTGCATCCATTGCATCATTTACATCCACATAGTGCCATGCATCAAGGCTAGGAGATCTACATCAACACACATAACATAGGGGGAGGGATTCTATTATATTCCATGCACACATGCTATTACATTTTCTATAGTTATTATTGCTCACTACTTCATAAAGCATGACTAACAAAAGAGCACCTATGGTATGACATACACACACACACAAAAACAAAAACTACATTTGGGTCGAAATGTAGTGCATCACTCATATTAGTAATTCCATTGTTGTGGCGGGTGAGGTTAGTCGACCAATTCATTTTGCATATTTTATTTTTAAGGTTTTAATACTTCTTTGTCTTTTGTAGGTCATTCCTTCATCTTGCGTTATTTCACACACTCGGTGAAGTTTAGCAGATCTAGTGCAACAAATAGAGAGGATTTTAGGACATCTTCGACATTGTTGAAACCAAATTCGAGCATTTTGTAGAGACCAGGTGCCCTAGTACCTTCCAAACGCTGCCCAGTCTAATTATATCTCCAAGATCGACCTTCGTGGGACCCCCTGTGTTATCATTTCTACTTACAGGATATACAGATTAGACCTGCAATAACCTCGTGACAATTTATAGCAATCAGCTAAGTCCTTTTTTTTTATCTTTACATAGTGTTTTCATGCAAATGTGTAACAGGGAAACTAGAAATTTTTGAGAATGACAACTATACCCCTATGCCAAATTTTTCATGTCTTATCATTCCCAGGCACACCAAGTCTATCCGGTCAAATCTAGTAACATCCCAATCGATGTTAATTCATTCCGCTAGGTGATCTAGGAAAGTCAAATCAACTCGCCTTAGTGATTTTAGGAGTCCATCAAAAGATGTTATCTTCTAGCAGTATTGGGAAGGGCTATCACCGCCTCGCCTGCATGGGTGGATCAACCCTCTTAGAGCGAACAAAAGGGCCTAATTCAACATGGAGGTGAATTTAATACCTTAGAACATCATGAAAATGATTTTGGAAGGTTTGGGGAAGTTTTGAAAGACTTGGAGCAGTCTCAGTAAAAATAGAGTTCACAAGCCTAGGTAGCACACACAGCCTAAAACAATTCTTGGGCTTGAAGAAGAATTTTAGAGCTCGTATGGAGTTAGGAGTAAAAACAAAATCTTTGGAAAGATAATTCCAAGCCCTATATGATTTTGAAATCATAGTTTTGACAAAACCTTGGTGCATAGGAATGGAAGGCGGTGTTTCTCGGGCATAAGTGGAGTCTCAAATCAAAAATCCAAATTTTTAGGGATCAGATGGTTTAATAAAGACATGAGACACTCCACCATTGGTTTGAAAATTCCATTTTCAGTCGAGGATCATACAAAATTTCACAATAAATTTCACCGGGAGCTCAAGTTATCATCGTTCCAAGTTACCCTCTTAAAGGCAGTTTAGGACTTAGTCATTTTTCGGGAGGACACATGTCAGCACCAAGATCTGGTAGGATTCCATGTCCCTGACATCCCTAAGGTTAGGTACACAAACCCTTGAAAAATTCTCCTAGCCCCATGTGACCTTTAGGACCCTCATGTGACCTCCAGACTTGATAGTTTAGCCCCAGGTGCATTTTTGGAGCATCCATTCCTTGTCATCGGATCAAGTGCCACATGTCAGCTCCAGGACCACCATGGAAATTGATGTCCCTCATTTCCTTAAGGTGAGGGACACCAAACATGGAAAAATGCACCCATCCCTCTAGGAGAGTGTTTTGGTCACCCATATGACCAGTTTCCAACCCCTCGGTGCTTTAAAGCTGATTTTGGAGCACTCATTCCTGTCGTCGGATCAATGCCACATGTCACCGTCTTGCTCATTATGGAAATTGATGTCCCTCACATCCTTAAGGTCAGGATATCAGGGAAAATTTTTCTCCCAACTCCAACTCAAAAATTTGAAAACTTTTCTAACTGTTGGTTGCTTCTAACATTCGTGTGCACAGACATATCCATCTCCTCCTCTGTAAACACTCACCATCATTCCTCCATTGTTGAAACTCAAGCTAGACCTACCATATAGGTACTTACATTCACTCCATGAAATCACGTAGGTCCTAGAAGGAAAATTGGAGCAAACACGAAGGAGAAAACAAAGAAAACTCCATGGCCATAAAACAAGAAGTTGAAGAAATATCCCAAATACATACATGAAAAAACAATTTGTATTTTTCTATTCATTCCTATACCTAAGGCCATCAATAAGACACCTTCAAACTCTCCTCTCATGCAACACATCATCCATAGCCAAGAAATCCGACTTACGGCTCAACGAAGCAAAAAAATCCAATTTATCGTCAAACCGTTGGGCGAAATGAAGTAGAATTACATGTGAAGCATCAGGAAGAAGAAACCTATCACAATAGAAAGTCACACTCAAAGAGTGGTTTTGGCACAATGGGATGTACAGGGATAATCATTCAAGGGGACATCATTGTTCAAGATCATTCTAGTCATTTTTCACAGGGCATTTGAGATCCATATTAGTTCCTTTAACTTAGCGAGCATTTGTGAGCTAATTGGAAGGAGTTTCACAGTGTGTAAGGATTTTGAAAATTCAGAGTTTCATTACATTTGGCACTTTCCATCGATGAGGATCAACGAACTTCATTGGGAATGACATCTCTTCTTCTTCTTCTTCTCTCCCTCTTTCTCTCCCCTCTTCCCCCAATTTCTCTCACTTTCAAACGTTCTAATTCTTTGTGAGGGTTTGTACTTTTAATATGCCTTTAAGTCACTTAAAAGTGACTTTAGAAACATAATGTAAATTAAGTCACCTTGATTTTAAAAAAGGGACTCAAATATTTTGTAGGAATATGAATGGTCTAAAGTTAGGAATAAGGCATATGGAGGGTCATGAGGAAGAAGATAAGTCACCTCTCATTCTATAAATTGTAATGCCATTCCCATTTCAAAGGGTTGGTAATTGATCTTTTAAACTCACAAGTGCATTGTACTTAGAGAAAGAAAAGGAGATAGCCATTTTCTTCTACTTTCCTCCATTCTCAAATTTATTCCATTCCCACATTATGTACAACTTCTATTTAAGCATCAATATAAGAATGAGTTTGTAGCCTCTTTGATGAGGAGATTTTAGAAACTTTGAGTTCACAATATTATCTCATCTTGTTGCCATTTGCAAGGTTGTTTCTTCTCATAAATGCATGTGTTGAAGTTTCTAACTAGTGTGTGTAGGAATCGATTTCCTACCTGTAACATTAGTTCCCCTATCTCATTTCTCACTCCCCTTTCCCTGCTTTATAGACAAAGTCCTCTCTAGCAAGAAATTGCTAGCTTTTTCGCAGGGTCAGTGGAGTGCCCTTGTTGGATCCCCGGTCAAAAGGCCACCACAGAAATCCACCTTTTCACGTGCATGCATATACGACAGCTACACCGGTTAAGTAGAGGGACTTAGATTCCTAGAGCATTGGCAAGAAATCCACAAGTTTTTCCACTCGAAAATTTTGTCCATAGATCATACAGACATATCCTTTCCTATGCCTTTTGGATGTGTTATCATCTGTAATAGCTCTTTCCTAGGTTATACACAAAACCTCACTCATTGGTATGCACATGGCTGCCCCTTCCCTCTATTCAATGATGAAGAATATATGTTATGGGCATGTATTTCTTATGTATCAATGGCTCATTACATGTTCTACCCACTATACCTAACTACGTTACTAACACATATCCATTCGATTTTGATCTAAAGGATGATGATTCTACATAGTTCCTTAGCACACTACAAGTTAGGGAGGACATATCACATTGCACACTCCCCCTCTTATTTCTGCATATCTATATAGTCTCACCTTTCATATTTCTCATTTAGAATTCTTTCCTATAAGCATATTATTTCATGAATCATAGCTCCATCATTACCGGATGACGCACTCTTGTGCTTCTACTCACACTTGTTGTTGGGATTACCATTACACTGAACGACACATCACATCATAAGCACTACATATTGCATTTCATCCTATATTTTGTGTCGTACACCATTCATTCTACCTCTATTTCTACATTATGATAGTCCGCATCTACACATTACATCTATGACGGTACTTACGCACTTAGTCACATCATACATCTTTGTGCATTTTCATATCATACATCTTCCATATATACACTAGTTTTCATTACATATAAGTCTAGTTTTACATTTTCATCCTTACATCCTACATTTTTACTATTCCTTACCATACACACCACATACATTATTAAGCTATCCTTGCATAACCTATACATCATCATACTACATATCCACATACATTCTACATACCATGCTAGGTTCCATTATATATGGGTCTAGATTCATATTTTATCACTACATATTCTATTTATATCTACACCTACCATGTATTTTACACATTACATATTACACATCTTACACATTTAGCATTGCATTCAAAATACCACACATTTACATACCATATTCATCACTTTGTCATTTATTGTCTTCTATGCACTATCATCACCACCCTATGATGCACTTTAGTTCGTCAGCCCATACTCGATCTTGCGAGAGTTTACCAATTAAATGGACCTTACGCTCACCATGTGAAATTTCCTCATGTGACATTTCCAGCGTAAGTAGTGACATACACCTTAGGTTAAATTTTCACCTATACTATCATCTTGTAGTGTTATACACCTTAGGTTACATGAACACTCCCTTATTATTCATCTCATTGTGACATATTCCTTAAGCTAAATCGTCACCCATTCCATCATGTTGTAGTGGTATACACCTTAGGTTACATGAAAATCCCTCCTTTCTCTTCTAGTGACATACGCTTTAGGCTAAATCATCACCTATTTCTAACACCATCTAGTGATATACACTTAGGGATAAATCATCACTCACCCATTCAACAAGTTGTGATATATGATTCAGCTATAGGGTTCATGCACATCACTCCACACATCAAATTTCATCACCATTACATATACACACTCATCACAACGCACTAGAAACAATCAACACTAATAGACCACTTCATGATGACACACTCTCGTTTACGGTTCATTCTTGAATATAGAGGGGCACAAAAACATTATCCTCATAGTATATACACTTCCATCCAGTGGGGCACTATACGATGGAAAAGTGACAAGCGTGGGAATCTACAAGTAACTCTTCCTCGCACCCGACCTCCCGAGGTCGCACTTGAGACCTGGTGGGGATGGAATATGTATGGGATGTATGTACAGACTAGTTAGGCAATCTAATGTCTTCAATACGTACTAGTGGAATTTGTGAATCTAAGGAAAAGAAGGCCCTTCTAACTCGAACCGGTGTGATAGATCGATCGGCAAGGATGATTGCTCGAATGCTCAATCAATATCAAGATCTCGGCATGATTCGATCTATGGGTTGTAGAATACGTGGAAAATGACCTGGGATAGTTTTGTGTATGTCTCCAGATAAGGTCATATGGTGGATGGTAAATATAGTTGACTCTATGGACGATTCTCTGGCCTAGTCTAGAACTCTCTAGCTTTGTTAGCTGCTGTATCTAGTAAGGATAATTGTTTGATGATGATAGGTGGAAGTGGAGTGGATCTGAATACTAGTGTGCGTAGGCCAGTGTCTATGTCTGATTGACTTACGGATTCGTTGGGTTGCGGGATTTGTGGATCGCAACCGTAGACTCTTGGTTGTTGTGGTCCTACTATGGTCATGCGTAGAGTTAGTTCCTAATCCCTAACACCCAGTAATCATATGCTTTCTCAGCCTCTATATTCAAAACTAATAGCTATGCGATCTTCTCAGAGTGCCTCACAGGCATTCTTGCAACCTGAATTCTTAGGCTGGTATCTATATCTGTAAGAGTGTCTCCTGCGTCTGGCTGTGGGACCAAAGGATCACAACCAAAGGTTTGTTCTCTTTCAACCCCTTCTACAGTCATATGGATGTTACCTAGGGTAATATGTAGTTTGGTTGATTTGACCAAAACGTGTGCGCTTGGTCATCTTCTATGTTTAATCCGCTCAACTGGGAATTGATTTGTTGTAAGCTTACCATTGTTCGGAAGACTTGGATCCTAATATTTTGATCTATATCAGTTATTGCTATGATGAGATTGGGTTGGGGCACGATTGGCTCGAATACGTATTCCCTGGGCTCCCTAGGTCCCGTAATTGTCATACAAAAGTAACAATGTAAATTAACTACGGAAAAGTGAAATTTAACTATTTTGAATATATCTATAGCATATATGATTTCTCTATTTTTGTATTTTCTGATGAACTATTCGAATGAATTTAGCAACTAATTTAATACATCTAGAAATCGATAGCTAATTTAAGATAACAATTTAAAACAAACAAGATAACCAGTATAGCTATTTGTCCATGTAATTTGTAGATCTACTCTAAACAATGAAATAATTGTTCTAATCTATTTGCAAGACTCTCGATCTACCTCGAAGTGAGGAATGAATCATAGTCTCTCGAAACTATCAATCCCCACAACTTCCCCCGGAAATATAGAAAGTAAAATTAAGCTGAAATAAAGCAATTAACTACTCTATTTGATATGATTCTAATTTAGAACTTTGAAAGCTAGAACCTGGATTCTGCAGAACAATGGCGAATCCGATGGTGTGTGTGATCTTGTCCCCTCAGTGTGATCTCCTCATTCCTTCATGTTCACGTGGATCTAGAAAAGCGTGTAATGCTAGCATCAACAGAAGTAGATATTGGGACAAAGGCAGCTCAAGATACAGACTGAATACAATGCGAGTAGGAGAGGGATAGCGCAAGAGTACAGAGCTTGGCTTATGCAATTCCTAGCGGGATTTATTGCGAGTCATGCAACATGAAACATCCAGAACCTGAAACTATCCTGTTTGAGGAGAAAAACCTACAAATTTAATGGCTTCCTATTGATAAACAGACTATCCTATTCCAATGGATTGGATGAAATAACAGCAGCACTTGCACAAGATGGATATGTGGCTTACTAACAAAAAACAATGCTAACTAAACATGCAATGAAAGAAACTAAGCATTCTAAGCAAAATGAAAACTAAATCTATTGCAAAGAGAAATCAGAGGCAAATTTGAGGGGCCATTTGCTTGAGCACAAGCCATCTATTTATAGCATTTGCATTTACCCAAGGTAAAAACCAAATAGAACTCTTAAACTATAAACAATGGCAAAACACTATTCCAGGGAACCAAAATCATAAATGCAAGCTTATGGCGGTGAAAGAAAGATGGTAAAACATTGAAATTACGTGATTCATGTTAAAAGAGATTTCGGAAAACACGTAAAGGACCGCCGCCCTGAGAAGGGTGGCGGTTATAGGACCGCCGCCTATTCAAGGTGGCGGTCACGAGACGCCGCCTGTGCGGGCGGCGGTTTTGTCCTTTGAAGAGAAAAAGGCCAAGAAAAGAGAGGAAAAGGGAAAAACAAAGCACGTGGGGGCTAAGCGGGCATGCGGGATGTTAATGCACACTTGGAGATATTTTCCGATCCCGAACACCTTGTGAGGAGACCTGTATCATCATTGGGGCACTTGTTACGTTGTTTCGGCAGTACAGTACCTTACAATTTTGGGTACGTACATATTGCCCCCTCGGAGAAGCATTTTAGCCATGAAGAGGCGTAAAACGGTGGGTCCGAGTATGGAGGTCCTGAAATGGGAAGTTAAAAGTTATACCTGATACGTCCGTGTGTTGAAATGATGCCGTCCAAAATTCCCGCTACCTGCAAAATGAAAAGAGAACTCAAATGCAGATAGACATAATAGTTTGGAAAATAAACGCTAAAATAATAGGAAATGAGGACGTACCATTTGTGTGGGGATAAGAAATTACCTCCGTCGGTGCTCCAAACCTGTGAAAAGGGCATTTTAAAATGAATCGAGTGCTATATATATATCCCATTTTCCTATTCATTTGCGAGTTGATTCGATTGATTTTGAGCTCTGGAACCCACGGTGACGGTTTCTTGCGTGAGTAGAGTCAAAACATCCGTGACGGGATAGTGATCATGCCTCCACGAGCGGAACATCGACCCGCGAGATCACAGGTTAGTTTTCTTCAATTTATCCCTTTTACCCCCTTAATTTTGAAATGCTAAAATCTTTGTCGTGGGGGGGTAATTTTTGAAAATGTTAGTGTTAAAAGGTTCATCTAGGGGGGGCGCCTACTGGGTAGGCCTTGTTTTAGTTAAAATGGTCTTGTTTTGTCATTTTTTGGGATTTTTGGTTTTAAAAACCCGCGTGGGTTTTCGGGTCACAACCGCCGCCCCCCGCCCAGGCGGCGGTTACAAGACCGCCACCCTGTTCGGGCGGTGGTTACACTGACCTGCCCTTAAGGGGCGGTTATAAAACCGCCTCTCTGCTCAGGGTGGCGGTTTCACATCAGAATGCCAAAAGAACATCTGTTTGAGATTGTTTTTACATTTTTAGCATTTCTACATGTTTTCATGATTTTTCCAGTATTATTCGGATGCTAACTTGCTCTGTTTTGCATGTTTTTGGGTGTATGCAGGCGAGAGAGGAGTATATCCAAAGTGGAGCCGAGAGGGAGTTGATTGGCTCCAGGGGAGTATTGGATGCCCTTTCACAGGATGAGGAGGACACTCTTCAGAGGGCCGGGATACTACGCATCTCACGCGTGCCCCATGTTACACCATCCAGTCACATTCTTTGTGACCTATTCTCCTATTGGGATGCTGATCGGAACACCTTCCGATTACCAGGGGTCCGTGGTGAGTGGACTATTACTTTGGAGGATGTCTATCGCATTCTGGGGGTCCCGATTATTGGGAGACGTCTCACCCTTGAGACAGCGAGTTCGGGCCAGAGCAGCACAGTGGGCCACATACATGGGAGATGCAGTCATCTCCACGGGGTCGAAGAAGGGGGTTAGAGTTTGATCCATTCCTAGTTTTCCCATCCCCTTACTTCGCCAGGCCATCATGGGGATCCTTGCCTCGAGACTGATCGGGGACAAGGGAGGAGATACATTGTTATATTGCTGGTCCCCCATTATTGCACAGATAGAGGGACATGGCCGGATATATGCCTGGGGAGCAGACATACTTGGGACCACCTACCATGATTTATAAGGTAGTCCATTTACAGGGGCAGTCCTTGAGCCACCCGACCCTAGTCATGAGTTGGGTCTATGAGCACTTCATCCCCTACGGCAGAGGTGTAGAGGTGGCAGATCCCGGAGCTGTGAGGGCAGCCAGATGGACAGATATGTTGTGCTCCAGAGCACCTCATCAGCCAGTTGCTTCTCTGACTACTGCCGACATGGAGGCCACACCATATCAGACTATGGTAGGTATATGGGGCGAGGAGGCTCTTACTTTGATCTCCTGCTCCACCACAGGGTAGCTTATTGATAGAGTGGGGCGAGTGGAGATGCACCCCTTTGGCTGAGTTCCTCAGCAGTTTGGCCTACCATACGTGGGTATGCTTCCCCGTAGCCAGTATATACATATCGCCCGAGAGGCTAGAGGGGGGCCTAGAGGCCGGGGTTGGGAGCTGGTTACTCTGGCATTCCCATTGCGGCTAGGAGGGTAGTACGTGCGAGGGAGAGCCGGTGCGCCTCAGGCACCCTTGCTTCATTGATTATGACCCCATTGAGGTAGACTTCGAGTCTGAGGAGTTTATAGGGGGAGAGACAGAGGAGGAGACCAAGGAGGACAGTGATCCTGAGTGGCATGATACTCAGGATATCATGCAGGCAGAGAGGGCCGAGTCAGAGTGCAGAGAGAGTGACTCTGGTTTTAGAGGAGCCACTCTCCTAGGGCCATGGCGGGGAGGATGAGTCCATTGCGGGGTGCTATGTTGCTCTAGTCACAGGAGCAGCCCTCGCCGCATGGTGACATCCGTGGCAGGTGCTAATCCTATAGATCCATCCTGGAGGCCTGGTGATCCGAGTAAGTTACCCTCTCTCCTTTTAATGTTTGTTTTTAGTTAGGATCTCCTTAGTTACTATCTCTCCTTTTATTTATCTTGTATTTCTAATCTCTTGTTTGGTTTCTAATTTGTTTTCTCCTTTGTTTTGCGAGACCGCCGATGAGTGGCGGGACTTGATTCAGGTGGTATGTATGTCGATACCTTGATGATCCCCATGGAGAGGACCCGCAAGAGCTATCCATAGATGTTGGGAGCCCTCGGCCTGGTAGGTACACTGCCCGACGTCTTTGCCCTGGGCCTCGGCATGTGGCCAGGATGGTATCGAACTCTCCGCACGGAGCTAGCGGGGTATAGGACGGCCGAGCGCTTGATGAGGAGCCATTCTCATGGTGAGACTGCGGCTGCCCCTCGGGATCCAGAGCCCTCGTGCACTCAGAGCACCGGTGCAGCGAGTCCTAGGCGTGGGCGTGCCTTCAAAGGGTCTCGTAGGGATTGAGAAGCCACTTGGCTCTCCTAGATTTTGTATGATACATTCTTTTGTATATCCTGGGCTCTTTGAGCATTTTGACCATGCTTAGTGCATGATGGCATTGTCTGAAACATTGATAAATATTATATATATATATATTATTTTTTTGGATCAAACTTTTTGGAATTTACGGTTTTGTTTCCTTTCTAGTTTCCTTACGTAAATTATGATGATGTATGTTTATATGATTTTAGAATGTATGCAATGGAGAACAAATGATGCAAATGTTTATTTTCCTTTTGTATTTCATGATGCGATATATGATAATGTAGATATAATGTGATTTTGAATCTTAGTTTTACGTAAGCAATTTTGAACACTTCTTATTTGTTTTGGGAAAGTAGTGAATATAAACCGATATGATGAGTAGATAGACTTGCCCTCTCCAACTCCATGCAAATAGTAAGATGTGAGGGCTTCATCACCGAGAGTTGGGAAGGGCGCAAGTTATGAAATATGTGTTGAAATGATAGTGATGAAAGATAGACAAAGCTTTGGTGGAACCAAATTTGGAACCACAAGCCCTCACCAAGTGACTTCATAGTTTAGAATGCTTCTTACTTTGCGGTTTATCCAAACTTAGATATTTTAGATGGCCACATAGTAGACAAAATTTGGGTTTTTAGGATTTTGAACTCTTTTGGAATTTTGGACATCTGATTCATTTGTTTTTGACTCAAAGACTTCGAGATTTGAATTGTTTTCTTATGACCTTTTGCATTTGTTTGTCAAGAGGACCCCCTACACTTTTCCCCATGCTACCAGTAAGAAGCGTGGGTTTATCACCGTGGGAAAAGCATAGGTGAGTAAGGGCATTTCCATCCTTTCCCAACCCTACGTCACTAGTAAGAGACGCAAGCTCATCACCAAAGGTTGGTGGGGCAAGGAAATGTGTAAAATTAAAATTTTCTGTTTTGATTAATATTTGACTTGTTTTCTTGAGTAAAATGTCAGTATGTGCTTATTTCCAAAGAGATATACATATGGGATAGATGTGACACCATGAAGCTTCTGGAACAGACCATAGGCAAGAAACCTATCCTAAGAAGAAACCAAAAGTGAGAATAAGCCCACAGATCTTGGTATGGTTACCATTAAGACTTTATCATATCTAGCTTTATTTGATGACATGATTTACGAAATAATTTGATGATATCATGAAAATGGAGAGGTATGATTAGAGTTTTTATGCCAACAACATCATGAGTTTGTAATGAATTTCTTTGAGAACAAATTCCTTGATCACAATTTTTGTATAAACAAGCGAACAAAATGATCCTAATCTATGTGAAGATGCAATGTAGATATAATTATAAGTAGTGCTAGTTGCTTTACGTGTAGAATCGTTTGAGGTAGAGAATTGACCTGTTTCACCAAATTCCTCACCTTCTAGCATACATAAGAGATATGCACCATTTCCATAGTCCTTCATGACTTGGTATGGGCCCAACCATTTAGGCCGGAACTTTCTTCCTCGCCGGTCTTTTTGTTGATACGGTTGTCTCAGCCTTAGAACTAGATCACCTTCATATATGTCACATTCATAGACCTTCTTATTATACTTCCGGCACATCCAAACAAAGCGTAGCTCTGTGCCATTTGTTCAACATCTAACCTAGCTTCATCTAGGCTTTCTAGTTGGGAGAGACGTGCTTCCCTGTAAGCGTCTTCATCCGTAATCCCTTGTAGTGAAATACGAGATTGGGTATTTCAACCTCAAGTGGGAGAACGCCTCGCCCCGAATACTAGTGAGAAAGGAGTTGCTCCCGTTGGTGTTCTTATTGAGGTTCGGTGGGCCCATAAGGCCGGATATAACTTCAAGTGCCAATCTCGTTTGTTTTCTTTCACCGTTTTTAAGGAGAATGGCTTTTAGTGTTTTATTTGTGCTTCACTTGTCTCGTTGGCTTCATGGGGTACTACAAGGAAGCCGTATGATGGCTTATTTTAAATTTATTACACAATTTGCGAACTTCGTCATTCTTAAAAGAAGTCCCATTATTTGAGATAATGATTTCGGACACAAGTACCTCAAATGATTTGGTTTAAAATGAATTTGGCGATTACAGAACCCGGTACAGTAGTAAGAGGCATAGCCTCTACCCACTTGGTGAAATATTCGGTGGCCATGATTATAAAATTATGGCCATCTGTAGACGAGGGAGAGAATTTCCCTATCAAATCGAGACCCCACGTAGAAAAGGGCCATGGAGTAGCAATTGGTTGTAGAGCTTGTGCTGGCATGTGGATCTCATGGGAGAACTCTTGGCACTTATGACACCTGCATACAAACTCTCTTTGCGTGCGCCGTGTTCTAGAGTGGGCCAGAAATAGCCCATTCGATGTATTTTGTGAGTGGTAGCATGGCCACCGAAGTGGCCTCCACACATTCCGCTGTGAGATTCGTGGAGAATCTTCTTGGATTCTTCTGTGTCGACACATCTTAGGAGCATTCCATCGAATGCTTTTCGATAGAGCACTTGCTCTATAATGACGTATTTGGCTGCAATAATGCGTAATCGCCTTCTTTGTTGCATCGTAGCCCCTTCGGATACGTATGGTCCATGATATAATTAATAATTTCGATATACTAGGGACACTCCAGAGATAGGAGGTTTGGTTTCAATGTAGCATATGCACTCATCTGGAAAATCCAAATCTACTAGATTACCTTCATCTAATGGGTTATTAGCTAACCAATCGCGATGATTTGTCCCTTAACAGATTTTGATTTACAAATGTTAATTCGAATTCTCCCATTAAGGTTATAAAACGTCCAACCTTCTTAGACAAGGACCCTTGCGTGAGAAAAGTTCGTAAATGGTCTGTTTTTACCATGACCCTTGTTTCTTGATTTAGCATATAATGTCTTAAGCATTTGGTTGCAAAGACTATGGCGAGGCATTCTCATTCTGCTTGTGTATAACGTGTTTCATAGTCGAGAAACATTCGGATAATGAAATAAATCACACATTTCTCTCTTGTCATCGTCTTCTTGAGCCAGCATATAGGCTAGTGAGACATTGGTAGCTCGTGAGTATAAAATTAATGGGTGATCTAGCTTAGGTGGCATTAGCGTAGGTGGTGACAACAAGAAATGCTTAACTGCGTCAAAAGCTTCATTGCAATCTTCAGTCCAATCAATGCTATAATCTTTCTTGAGTAGATTGTTGATTGGATGAATGGCGAAACTTAAGTCCGGGATGAATCTCTAGATTGCACCAAGTTTTCGAGAAATGACCTGATTCCAGATTCATTCAAAGGTGGGACCATTTCGAGGACAACCTGAATTTTGGTTGGATCAACATCTATCCTCGTGACGATATGATGTAACCTAGGATCTTTCCTCTTATTACACCAAAGACGCATTTTTCTGGATTTAGTGTGACTCCGTATTCTATTAGACGTGAAAGAATGATGCGAAGTACTTCGGATGGTCACAACGCTTCTTGGCCTTAGCCAACAAGTCATCTACGTAGGATTCCACAATTTTATGAATTAGATCATGAAATATATATGTCATGGCTCGCTGGTATGTAGCACCAGCATTCTTGAGACCAAATGGCATAACAACATAGCAATAAGTTCCCCAAGGAGTTATAAACGTGGTTTTAGCTTGGTCTTGTTTAGATATTCTGATTTGATTGTATCTTGAGAATCCATCCATGAGAGACAAAAGTTCAAATCCAGCTGTTGCATCAACAATGACATCTATGGATGGTAGTGGGAAGTCGTCCTTAGGACACGCTTTATTAATGTCTCGAAAATCTATGCAGATGTGTATTTGCCCATTCTTTTTGAGAACAGAACGATATTAGATACCCATTGAGAGTAATCGACTGGTTTGATGAATCCTACTTGGAGGAGTTTTATTACTTCCTCTTTCACCATGAGAGCTACCTTAGGTTTCATGGGTCTTGATTTTTTTAATTGGTTTTGCATCAGATTTAGTGACGAGGTTGTGCACCGCAATGTGGGGTGCAACTCCTATCATTTCCTTATAATTAAATGCAAAAGCCTTTCGATGTTCCTTGAGGATTCGAGTGTGTATTTATAATTCTTTCCGGGGTTAGTGAGGATCCTAGTTTCAAGATCTTTGGTTCATCCTCCATTCCGATGTTAACATCAATTGTCTCTTCGATTAAGGAGGCATTACCTTCTTCAAACTTAGGTGGGGCTGGAGGTAAATCCAAATTGTCCCCATTTTCTACTGTGTTTATGCTAGGTTCCATTTGTGAGGGAAACTCCATCATGGGATTTCCAAAGTAGGAAGACGAATTTGGGATTAAGGAAAAATCTATCGTATGATAGGAGAGATGTAATGCCGCATAGGTGTTTAAGTAATTCAGAGTGGCCATATCACTATCAATGTGGTCTAGGATAGTAGATTTGTTTTCATTTCCGTTTAAAAGAGAATTTGTCATTGTTTTTATCAATGGTTCATCACGAAGGGATACCATGAAACGGGTATCTTCTAACTTACTATTTGGAGTAAAGCGTGATGCCGAGGTTGCTATAGAATTGGCGAGAAGATTGTGTTCTGGGATTTCTTCAATTGATATGAAGTCAAACTCCTTGCTTAGCTCTAATATAGCTGTTTTGTAAAGCTGTAAGTGCTCGGCTTTGGTTTCATATATCTCAGAGACTTGGTTTGCTACCAATTGTGAGTCTCCTAACACCCTGATGTTATTAACACCGATCCTCTTGGCTAAAATGAGGCCAAGGAGGAGGGCTTCGTATTCAGAAGTGTCGTTGTTTGTGCATTCGAAATTTAGTTTAAAGGTGAATGGTAGGACTTTCCCTTCGGGAGAAGTAAGGATTACACCTGCCCCCGCTCCGTAATGGCATCTAGCTCCATCAAAATGGAGTGTCCAATATTTAGCTGGGAATATGGATGCTGGGATATCTATTGTGTTTGCGTATTCTACTTCCACCATACAGAGATCTTGCTGGAAGAGAACCAACACCTAGGGAATATCCCATGCCTACAGAATCAAATGGTAAGAACATTGGTAGATCTTGTTCTATCAATTCAACGATTTTTGCAGTAGTTCCTAATGATACTGTTTCTACAGTGTTAGCCTCATCTTTTGAGGCTGAGATTGTCTTAACTAGGCTCATAGTCTCAAGATCCGTTGTAGGTATCAACTTTTCCTCTGGTTTGGCGTCAGTGGGTTTATTAAGTTGGTTTGTTGGAAGTTCAAATTCCGAGTGTACGCCTGGTCTTCTCTTTAAGTCAGCTAGGTGTACATCGAATGGTTTTGGATCACCTTTGGCTACAAATATCTTTCCTAAGTGTAAAAACCTTACTTTGAAACAATGTAGAAGGGATTGCCTTCATGCGGTGTATCCAGGGTTGGTCGAGGATCATATTATAGCTAGTTTCCCGATCTATAATATAAAACTCAGTCAAGATGGTTTTGGGTCCTAAGGTGACTGGTAGTATTATAGTCCCCATCGAAGTGGCTTTAAGGCTATCATAGCCTCTCAATGTATTTCGAGTCGTGGAACAATTTGTTTCCCCATATCCAAGTTTTTGAAGGAAAGAGAAGGGGACTATGTTAACTGCTGCCCCATCGTCTACCATTGCACGCTTTACATAGTTGTTATAAACCCATACTTGTAAATGTAAGGCTGGATCACCTCGGCGTGCGATCTAGCATCTGTCGGCATTTTGTTTATCTCGAATATGAATTCGACATCCCTATCCGCCTGCCCCGGAGGATGAACATCAAAGTCTACATGATTTACCTGTGTTTCGGGAGGTGGAGTGATGTTAATTAAATGGCCTAAACCTAATGCCTCTAAAGAGCAGCCACGTGAGCGGGAAATTTTTAATAAATCCAAAAAGGAGATGTGCGAGAAGGTTTTGTTAGGTCGTTAATTAAATCATAGGCACCCACAGGTTTCACTATGATTTGTTGGATGTTATCCGTCTCTGGCAGGTGGCTTGGACTTGGCTGAGAGAAATACTCTCGTGTCCTTATTACAACTTTGATGGGTAGTTCGGCATCTAACTCCACTAAACCGACTACCTTAGGCCATGGCTGACTTCCTAGTTGTGGCGCAACTAATGGATTTAACGAGGTTGAAGCTTCATGATCATTGTTTCCCGTCATTATGCTTTTGTTTGTCCCATTTGGACTTAGCCTATTGTTATCATGATTTGGGAGTGGATCATTAAAGATCTTCAGGGGTGCGTTTTGAGGGGAAACTGCCCCTGAAAAGGTATTTGATGTTGGTGACGTAGGATCTGCCAAGAACATATCCATGAAAAGTTGTCTTTGTTCATCTGGCAAGCGTTGCATGAATTTGTTGTAGTCACGGCACGTTCTAGTGTCATGGCCCCGAATTTTGTGGAAACCACAATACGAATTAGGATTGTAATTCCTAGTTTGTTGGTTTGGTGCGTATTGTGGTCCAAAATTTTGATCAAACCGTTGTCTATTAGGATTAAAATTTTGCGTTTGTTGTCTTTGGTTTGAATTCTGGTTTTGGTATCTAGTTGAATTTTGGCTCGGACCCTCTGTGGGATTTCACCGTTGTTGTTGTTGTTGTGGATGGTTAAAATCCACTGTATTGATTGTTGGGGTAAAGTTGTTGTTTCATTGATTGTTCATTGGTGGTGAAGTATTCACAATATTTACCTTTTTAGGCTGATCGGTTACTCCATCCGTTGTTACACCCGATATTTATTAAGATTTTAGGTCCTTGATTGATGTTCGTGGTAGTAGGATAAGTTTTGCGTAGTGTTCTAGGTTGGAGGTGACTAACCTCCCATTTGCTCCATATGTTTTCGACCACCATCTATTTCCACTTGATCTATTCGGAGAGCGCTCTCAAATACTTCATCGTAAGTCCTTAGTGGGAACTTCTGGACTTCTTCCTTCACTTCTCTGCTAAGAGAATGAAGGAATAAATCACATAGTTCTATCTTATCCATATTTGGAGCACTTGCTGAAGAATAAAGAACTATACGCCACCTTTGGATGAAATGGGTGACAGATTCATTGTGTTCTTGTTTAATGTGCAAGAATTCCTTGATTCTGTCCTTAATAGTTTATTCATGTCAAAGGCCTTAATGAACTCTGAAACGAGTTGTTTGAAAAAATGGATGGAAGCCTTAGGTATTCTATAATACCAGTCGAGAGCGATGCCCTCCAAAGTTTTGGGGAATATTTTAGCAACAACCCCATCCCATGGGAGTAGTTCTCGAATGGCTATAGCATAAGCTTTGATATGTGCATTTGGATCTCCCTCACCTTTGTATTTGGGCAAGTCAGGAAGAGGTCTTGGAAGCATGACGCTTCGTATGGTGAAATCTAAGGGCTCTTTCAAATATTCTGAATAAGTCCCTATCGCATAGGTTTCGACCATTGATGGTGCTTGCTGAGGGAGTGGAGGTGGAATGGGTTGTTGATATGGCGTAGCGTATGCATTGGTAGGGGCATAAGGAAACACCTGTGTTTGAGCAAACATGTTGGGAGAGGAGAACATATCCCCTTGTGGTGATTTGGAGTACATGTTTAAGTATGACGGGGTATTGTCCAGGAATGGATTGTTTTGTACTAGACCGGGAGGAACAACGTTAGAGATGGTGGGTCTAGTTGGCATTTGTTGTGAATACTGAGGAGTCATGCCTAATGTGCCTACTCCTGTGAGGAGGTCTACTTGGCTAGGAGGATTAGAATTTCCTATTTGTATGAATTGAGAATGGTGATTTGCTTGAGCAAGTTCTAACCCTCTCACTTTTTCTACTAACGTTGAAATGACTTCATTTGGTGAAGTCACGGTGTTTTTTTGTAGTGGCGTTTGTTGTATATCATGGTGTTGTATAGGCATGTGATATCCTGCTATGAACTGATCGCTGCCCTGCCAAGTTTCCCCGAGGGCATTTCCTATATGTAGTGGCATGGAGGTATTTTCTTGAAAAGAGACCTTGGGTTGTGTTTGTAAACCTCCTATAGGTGGGTACATACTTTGAGAACATTGGTCGTTCCTAGCATAACGTACTAAATGTTCATCATCTAAACCTCGGTATGAGTCTGATTGTCTACTAATTTGTGGTCTAAGTAGCACCTGAGGAGATGAACCAGATTCTCCGGTGAACGTCATATTATTCGAGCCTGAAGGCTCTATTTGTTGCGTTTGAGTGAGCTGATCTAACTCCTCAGTTTGAAAAGATGAGTTATATCTAATCCTTGGAGTTTGTGTTGACAACTGGTTGGTTGAGTAGTTGTCACCCCATACTGAGAGTGAGGGTGATGATTACCTATTCTGTTGGGCATAGTATGCCTCAAGACCCAAGAGGGGCCTACCATATGCATCGAATCCCGACATATTCGGGGGGTATATGAATACCCACAGAATAATGGGAAGGGGCGAAGGTGATAGTAAAAACTGATGAGGTAGTAACGATGAAAGATTCATTTAATTTGAAAGAACCAAGAGAAAGATTCCAAACTAGAAAGTAGAAAGATTCATGTTAGGTTCACCAATTTTGTACGATGGAAAAGTGACAAGCGAGCGTGGGAATCTATAAGTAACTCTTCCTCGCACCCGACCTCCCGAGGTCGTGCGAGACAGCCGGTGGGGATGGAATATGTATGGGATGTAGACAAACTAGTTAGGCAATCTAATGTCTTCAATACGTACTAGTGGAATTTGTGAATCTAAGGCAAAGAAGGCCCTTCTAACCTGAACTGGTGTGATAGATCGATCGGCAAGGATGACTGCTCGAAGGCTCCAATCAATATCGAGCTCTGGCGTGATTCAATCTATGGGTTGTAGAATACGTGGAAAATGACCTAGGATAGTTTTGTGTATGTCTCCAGATAAGGTCATATGGTGGATGGTAAATATAGTTGACTCTATGGACGATTCTCTGGCCTAGTCCAGAATTCTCTAGCTTTGTTAGCTGTTGTATCTAGTAAGGATAACTATTCGATGATGATAGGTGGAAGTGGAGTGGATCTGAATACTAGTGTGCGTAGGCCAGTGTCTATGTCTGATTGACTTACGGATTCATTGGGTTGTGGGATTTGTGGATCGCAACCGTAGACTCTTGGTTGTTGCGGTCCTGCTATGGTCATGCATAGAGTTAGTTCCTAATCCCTAACACCCAATAATCATATGCTTTCTCAGCCTCTATATTCAAAACTAATAGCTGTGTGATCTTCTCAGAGTGCCTCACAGGTGTTCTTGCAACCTGAATTCTTAGGCTAGTATCTATATCTGTAAGAGTGTCTCCTGCGTCTGGCTATGGGACCAAAGGATCGCAACCAAAGGTTTGTTCTCTTTCAACCCCTTCTATAGTCATATGGATGTTACCTAGGGTAATCTGTAGTTTGGTTGATTCAACCAAAACGTGTGCGCTTGGTCGTCTTCTATGTTTAATCCACTCAACTGGGAATTGATTTGTTGTAAGCTTACCATTGTTCGGAAGACTTGGATCCTAATATTTTGATCTATATCAGTTATTGCTGTGATGAGATTGGGTTGGGGCACGATTGGCTTGAATACGTATTCCCTGGGCTCCCTAGGTCCCGTAATTGTCATACAAAAGTAACAATGTAAATTAACTACGACAAAGTGAAATTTAACTATTTTGAATATATCTATAGCATATATGATTTCTCTATTTTTGTATTTTCTGATGAACTATTCGAATGAATTTAGCAACTAATTTAATACATCTAGAAATTGACAGCTAAGATAACAATTTAAAACAAACAAGATAACCGAGTATAGCTATTTGTCTGTGTAATTTGTAGATCTACTCTAAACAATGAAATAACTGTTCTAATCTATTTGCAAGACTCTCGATCCTACCTCAGAAGTGAGGAATGAATCATAGTCTCTCAGAAACTATCAATCCCCACAACTTCCCTGGCAATATCGAAAGTAAAATTAACTAAAATAAAGCAATTAACTACTCTATTTGATATGATTCTAATTTAGAACTTTGAAAGCTAGAACCTGGATTCTGCAGAACAGTGGCAAATCCGACGGTGTGTGTGATCTTGTCCCCTCAGTGTGATCTCCTCATTCCTTCGTGTTCACGTGGATCCAGAAAAGCATGTAATGCTAGCATCAACAGAAGTAGATATTGGGACAAAGGCAGCTCAAGATACAGACTGAATACAATGCGAGTAGGAGAGGGATAGCGCAAGAGTACAGAGCTTGGCTTATGTAATTCCTAGCGGGATTTATTGCGAGTCATGCAACATGAAACGTCCAGAACCTGAAACTATCCTGTTTGAGGAGCAAAACCTGCAACTTTAATGGCTTCCTATTGATAAACAGACTATCCTATTCCAATGGATTGGATGAAATAACAACAACACTTGCACAAGATGGATATGTGGCTTACTAACAGTAAAACAATGCTAACTAAGCATGCAATGAAAGAAACTAAGCACTCTAAGCAAAATGAAAACTAAATCTATTGCAAAGAGAAATTAGAGGCAAATTTGAGGGGCCATTTTCTTGAGCACAAGCCATCTATTTATAGCATTTGCATTTACCCAAGGTAAAAACCAAATAGAACTCTTAAACTATAAACAATGGCAAAACACTATTCTAGGGAACCAGAATCATAAATGCAAGCTTATGGCGGTGAAAGAAAGCTAGTAAAATGTTGAAATTACGTGAGTCGTGTTAAAAGATCTTTCTGGAAAACACGTAAAGGACCGCCGCCCTGTTCAGGGCGGCGGTCACGAGACCGCCACCCAAGCAGGGCGGCGGTTTCGTCACTGAAGAGAAAAAGGCCAAGAAAAGAGAGGAAAAGGGAAAAACAAAGCACGTGGGGGCTAAGTGGGGCATGCGGGATGTTAACGCACACTTGGAGATCTTTTCCGGATCCCGAACACCTTCCGAGTAGACCTGCATCATCATTGGGAACTTGTTACGTTGTTCCGGCAGATACAATACCTTACAATTTTGGGTACGTACAGTACGTTTCTCCTATCACTCCATTTTGGATTCCGTATCATCCATCCATAGCATACTTTGCATTGTCTTGGGGGCATTTACTTTTGTTTACTAGTTTTTACATGATCACTTTATTACAAATATTATGCTACTTTATTTATATCATTATCATACACACATGCACATTCACAAATTTATTTAGTGTGATCACGAGACACATGGTTTTTAAATGTGGCATGGATGTTCACATTCTACCTTTCCTATATTGGTCATTGGGGGCATCCACATTCATCTTATCCAGGTGTTATTGTTTCATTTTGTACTTAGCATCTTATATTACTTTCTCATACACACTTTGACATATTGGTTATCACTCTAACATGATAACGGGATTCTATGTGCAACACTTGTTTTGTAGTATTATACGTCTCCATGACTCCTTGTTTGTTTGTTTCTACTTGGCTGTTATTTTTTTCCATTGTATGTGGGTGTTGCCATTTTCTTATGTGCACACTTGTTTTTATTTGAGGCCATGACTGAGGTCTTGCATGTCTTGCAACATCGTGAGTGGTTTTCCATGATTTCAACCCTCTTTGTGTGGTCTATTTGTTTTCTTGTGTGTTTACACTAATTTTTTTGGTATTTCCTACATTGTGTATGTACTTTACACTAGTCTTATTGCATTCATGTGTTTTTGGACTAACAATTATTCTAGCTAGTCATCCCCTTTTGTGCATGCCTTAGTTTCTACCAAGTGGTTTCCCTTTCCCCTTGCATGGAAGAGTTCTATAGGTCAGAGTGCAGTAGGTCCTCTTTTGGGGCCGCATTCTCCTTTCCACAACGTTGTATGCACACCCAAAGATGGGGGCATCATTGAGTATGTTATCTACTAACACAACTTATTTACACGGCTTAGTACAATGCACTTTCCACCCTTGGCATTGTGGGTTTACATACAATGAGTGAGTTCGAGACTAGTCTACAAACTACATACGTAGCGACCTCTCACGAGAACATGGTGTCCTTTGGAAAATTTCCAAAGAAGTTATAGGATTTAAGGTTACAAAGGTGGGTATGCCTCCCTACACTACTTCATCCGGTGGCGCGATCACCCAAAACCTGGATTTTATAGACATATCTTCACACATTTCAATAGAAGTGGTTAAAGGTTGGAGGACATAGAGAATTTCCTCCCTATACTTCTTGCCGGGATGGCGTGAGATAGCCCAAAAACTCACGATAGTATAGGATATCCTTCTACATGATTTTTTCGACATGGATGAGGTTTGGGTGTATGAGAAACAAGAAGTCAAATTAGGGGCAAAAACAATGATGATGATAATGACAACACACCACGATGACACTTGCCTTTACTAACCATGCGGGTACACTACACACCTTTGCATCAACTACACATGCATTTTGTGTAACAACCACTTGTTGTCACTTCACATCTAGGGAAAAAAATCAACTTTCAACTTTTAAATGTGTATAAGATAATTCATAGGATAATTAATGTCCAATTGGGCTTAGTGGATTAACATCAATCATGTTTATCTCAACTTTCCTTTGTATATGACATAATTGTATTCGTCCTCATAGGGACAATGAGATACATATAGTCTTTGAGAGGTCTAAATATGTTTGATAACATCACCGTACTATTGATTCATGTTTTCTATTTTAATAAAGCTTGGATATGTTCAAATGAATTCTCTATTCATAAGAACTTACATAGTCGGTGTAACTATTAACTATGTAGCTTGCTACAACTATTTTATCTTTGATTGTTTGTTAAATTAGCATGATGTTATGATTTTCTCTCTCTCTCTCTCTCTCCCCTAAGGTTTAACACTTGAATATCTTACTATTTTATTAAGTATTCTTGAATTTATTTGTTTACTCCTAAACTGGGCATAGAGTGATGTTTTTAATTCCATTGTTGGTCTTATTGAGCAATGTTCGAATTCTTTTGACTGTGGTAATGAACTTGGAATGGCTTGATGTTTTATTATTGATAGAATAAGTTGTCTAAACTAGATGGATGATACATAAGTTCATATAATTATGGGGTTATAAGACTGTAACTTATGGGTATTAACCTTCTTTTAGTTGACTATGACATTTATTGATTACCATTGTTGACTGTGATACTTAGTTAAGTATGATTATTAAATTGTTGAGTAAATGATTTCAAGAATGCAAGTATGGGATTACATGACTGAAATCATGTTACTCTTGTACTTATGTTTTGTGAATAATATTGATTCAATGTACATGTTGTACCTTAAGTTACGGAAGTTAATATTGACAGAATAGTTGTGATAAAGTGTATTACTAAAATTGACTTCTTTCATGGTTTCGTTTATCTTGATTGTTCTTAGCATTCTTAAGAAAGAATTTTTTACCTTATTGGAACCTTAATATGATTTCATTAAAAAGTATAGTTCTTTTTATGAAATTATTAAGTAGAGCATGCTATTATGAAGAGTTATTTTCTATCATGCTCAGTTCATGTGAAATGACTCATGCTAACAATTTTGCAAATGGACATCGTGAAAGAATGATGACGTATATAGAATCATTTATTATTTTTATTGAAGAAAGTTAAATGGGATAACTGAATATGGTATTTCTAATTGAATTACTTCTTTTTGAAACGAAAGGCCCTTGGCCATTTAATGTAATTGTTTTTTTGAAAGGAAAGATTATGATCATTCTTATAAACATGAGTTGATACTTATTTCTGGAATGTAATAAAGTTTGATTTCTGTTACAATATCTTGATTGAGAAGTGATTGATTGGAAAATGATGAATTTATAGTTCTGCATTTAATGAAGATAGGTAGTTTGTATATAAGCTATTGTTCTAATAAGCATAAGTATAAATCAAATAAAGTGCTACATAACACATATGTGTGAATATTATTATGAAGGAAATGAAGTTATGAATGGGTTGCTTGTATATGGATCTTATGTATTAATTAATGAATTTTATACTTGAAAGTTAGAACCAAGTTACTAGTGGGTGATTACTTAAGTAATTTATGAATTATATCAACCTGCTAGGACTATATGTATTAAGTTCATCAAGTAATTGTGAATAGGATGTACTTACATGGTGAAAGGTATCTTGTAATAAGATTGTCTATCTTTATGGCCACCGATAAGTAAGTAGATGGGATGAGCTTCATAACCACAATGAGGTTATGCCAAGTGAATACACTTAGGATATAATTGATTCTTAATTTAAGTGCTACTAAACCTTATCTAAAGTTGTTGAATTGTAATTTTAAGTTCATATGGAAATGATATTATGTCCCTTATAAGGACTATATGGTAAGTGGATTTATGAACTTATGAATAAGATTTTATGTCCTTAAATGGAAATAAAGGAAGCACACTTATAAGGTTGAATTAGTCTTTAAGTGATGAAACTTAATTACATACTTACAAACTAAGTTCTTATTATAGGTGACAGTGAATGACCTAATAAAAGCATGTACAATTGAACACTTTTAATTAATCTGAAAATAAATAAAAGTTGTGTGCTTTTGAGGAAATGTTGACTAAAATTATATGATACTTGATAAAGGTATGATTCATACCTACGCATTTAGCTATGTGTAAATGCACCATCTCTATTAATGTGAAATATAAAGACATGATATTAATGTTGCCCTATAGTGATATAACTAAATTAGTGGCATGATACATAACTGCATTAATAAGAAACATAGGCTTAATTGATTAAGCTTAAGACAAAATTAAATCTGTAATTCGAACTTAAATAAAAGATCATTTCAATATCCACTTAAGGATATTATTGGCATGAGATTTAATAAGGTAATTAATCGATATTGGAGAATTAAATATCCTTGAATCAATAAGATACAATGTTCCAATACAGGACCCTTGATAGGTCAACTCACTACATCCGCTACACATTCATATCCCTATAATGGTGGTTTTCACTATTTGGAGACCACCGCTTAGAAGCTATACTTGATTTGCCTCATCAAGAGCTTGAATTGTGGAAAGGTATTACATTAAGTACAAGCCTTGTTAGAGTTACAAAGGCAGATTCGACCTCATGAATACATAGCCCAATGTCAACTTGTGATGGATATGGGAAGAGAAGTTATTTAGTAATGATGCAAACCATTACGTAGACACTTAATTTCCCATAGGCATCATAGGATGACATAGAGGTACATCCTCTTATAGATTAATCTATATTTGTACCTTATACAATACTTTTAGCTGTTTACAACATCAATGTTTGTTATTTCATATAACCGAGTATGTGATTAAGGTGAGATGACAAGTTCTAAATGAGTGTGTCGTTATGAAACCAAGCATGACAGACATGACTTTGAAAATTTTCCTAAAGTAGTGTAAGTTATTTATTACACTTTCTTGATTTCCTATGATCTAAGTTGAGAGATGTCTATGGAATTATGTGGTGGAACCCAGGTAGACACTTAGATATCTTCACTTAATTATCATATCCTAAAAAATGAAAGACCAAAGGATACATTTGATGTATTGGCTTGTAAAGAGCATTGAGGGGGATCAAGTAGGATTTGTATACTCTCATGTAGTTGCACATGGTTTATGAAAGTTATCGAAAATGGATTGCATTAAGGTTTATGTTGGATTTAAATATATAGGTATTTAAATCAGATGCATAAAGTAAGAATTTTTCTTTTTAAAATTCCTATATGTGAAGTGCCAAAAATGATTATTACATTTTGGTATTAGAGCTGAAGGTTACAACTCTTGGAATCGTTGGGACCTTATGTTAATTGAATTTTATTTAATTTTTAGAAGAACAATGGATATGAGAATGATTTACCATAAATAAATAACCAAGATAGATTTTTCTATAGGTTCAACGATACAAAAGTTGGACAAAATTCTAGCAATCCTTGATATACCCGAAACCGGATAGATGCCTTGGAGCAGCTGGTGATGGGTGAAAATGATAAGTTGGATGAAATAAAACTTGAATTTTTTATTAACAAACAACAAGGGAGTTTTTTAATGTTGAACTAACCAATGGTGACAAGTTTTGGACTTACAAACCCAAAGATGAATTAAACCCAAAATTGGGAGATACATTGGATAAACATGGACCTTTTCTGATAAGGTGATATTTGGAAAATCCAGTAGGCTAAAACCAAATCTATGAGACATTCTCACTCATAAAAATGAGAAGAATCATAAGAGTGTTAAATTTTCTTCATCAGAATGCTAAGAAAATTTGGTGGAAGAAACATATCAGGAAAATGTGTTCTGTTAGAAATAAAAATGCACAAAAACTTGTAATAACCTGCAAGAAAAAGCATAATACTATGCAAATAGCAAGGTTAGATGTGGTCAATCAAGACCTGCTGGAGGATGTTTCACGTGTGGTAATGGGAATTATGCCAACCATTTTCCTTTAAAGAAGATGAACAAGCATCGATTGATGATGCATACTGCAAGGATAGATAACAAAGGAAAGGAACAAGTATCCCTAACAGGATGTTGGGGAAGTTGTGAAGGATTCCTGAGGTTAGTATAATATAATGCTAAGAAGGATGGAGTTATTGTACCTAATGAATAGCTAGCCAATAATTGAGAAACCTAACTTTTCCTTGTAGTATGGGAGAAAATTGTGTAAATTTCATACTTATGTCTGATAACATAGCATTTATTTTGAATAATTATTCTAAGAATCTGTCAAATATTTGACATGCTTAAGTATTATTTCAACTTCATGATACTAAAATTATCATATTTCATTCGATTGACTCTGAATAATTGAATAAATTTTTATGATGGAAAATCCTATAGTGTATAAAGTAACTTTGTTACTTGTCACTTCGTGAGATTTAAAGTAAGAAAGTTTTCTCGGTCTTCTATAAACCTATAGACTTCTTGCTTGAGGATAGATAAATAGACTATCAGTACTCATTTGTGAGTCAATGCTTGTTAAAATTTCCTTAATAAAATTTTTGATGGCTCAATATGCTTGGATAACCAAGTTAACAATGTTCTTTGATCAAACTAGGATTTATGAGTAAAATGAGTAAGATGTGTCAAAGTGGTAGATAGTTGATATATGAAATATCTAAGTTATAATCGAATGAATGATTGATTGTATCTTGCTTATAGATTAAATACTGTGAAGTCTTGACCTTATAATAGGAAGTTCTTAACATGGCATGCCCATTTAAAGTTTTGGATGATAAAATTCAAATGCATGACTGAGAAGTAGAAACTTAGTCTCTTGTGCTACTGATGTCCAATTATATTTAAGAACTCATAACTTCATTATGAGGTGACTATTTGGCTAAGTATGTATTCTTTATCTAATGATATAGCTAAGTATGACTTATATCATAATGGATGCTTAGTTTATACCCAAATTGCGGTAATGTAAGGCTAATGAAGTTTGGACTTATATATATATATATATATATATATATATATATATATATATATATATATATATATATATATAAGTATGATCACATTTCAGTTGTGATCTTTCTAGAATTTGGATCTTAAATCCAATTATAAATAAATAAAAATCCACGTAGGATAAATGACGTAGATAGTGGAAGACTATCTACTACAACAACAAAGACTTAAAAGGCCAAAAGGCCGAATGAAGTCTATCGTAAAATTTTCTAAATTTAAATATTAGAAGAATATAAGAGTGTTAGCTCTTCTTTATCATCGACTTTAAGGAAAAAGATGATTGGAGGAAAAAGGGCAGAAAATGTGATCCGTCGGAATGAAACACAACAAATAGGCACAATGTAGTTTTTTTGTAAGAAAGGAACAAATATTTCCTAACATGATACCAGGTAAGCTAATTATGACTACATGTTGTTGTATAAAATATGAGACTAATGTAGTTGAGTTCTCTTGTATACACTAACTAGTTGGGAACAAAATTAGAAATATGAATTTATTTCTTTAACATATAAGAAGAAATAGTACAAAATCTAAGAACCATAGATGTATTTGGTAAACCGCCAAGTGCATTTCAATAAAATTGATGATTACAGACAGATAAATTCTGAAAAGACAAGTGGAATAACAAAACATGATAATTGGGAGGATTTGGGGAAAATAGAAAATAGTGTTTCCTTTTTTTCAGCTTTACAAAAATTGTTTTGACTATTTCTTCTGTATATATTTTATATATTGTACAAAATGATTAGCTATAATGAATAAATCATGTCATGATGTAGACTGTGTGACAATTTTTTCTGTTTGATAAGTTGTTACAACTACTAAATTTAAGTTTCGAGTCTGAAAACCATAAAATTTCCTGGAAAATGATGACTATTTCTACAAAGATTATTAATATAACCTCCACATGATTTTTTTGGTCTCAATTAACAAGATATAAAACATTGGGATGATGTATCATTAAGGGGAAGTATGTTATGCCATAAAAAGTTAGTTTGCATTACGGAAGGATCATTTGTTATCTGATGTTTAAGTTCGTGATGTACAAGTAGAATTACGGGTCATGGTATTATTTCAATTGCATTTGAAATATATGTATTGAATTTTATACACATCTTGGATGACTATTAGAAAGGCCTAACTATAATATGCTAAATTTTCTAAGGTTACGGGACAAGCTAACATGTAGTTGTTTGACTTGTAAGGTCATCTTAGATACGAACCTGCAAGGTTTGGGTTCAAATACATAAGAATCCTATGCTGATGTAAACTAAGTATAATGTATTTGTGAACCTATTGTTTTAGAGGCTATGTTTTGGAATTTCCTTAGATATTGAAAAGGTTTTCATATCATATCAAATGTGTGAAGCCTTAAGACATATAATAAGGATGGCACTCAAAGTTGTTAGTTCTTAGGATATTATATGTTTTCAAAATGCAATTGTTTAAGCTAAGTTTTTTGTTCAAAATTGAAGGGGATCAATATTAATTCATAGAATAAGGACTTTGGATTTGAATTTTTCCTTTTTTGAAAAGGGGGTGAGTTGGCACCCCACCACCTTCGTATTATGTACTCAATTCATTTATTTGTCTTATTTATTGATCTCTACCAACCAATTTTTAAGGTGGAGATAAGTCGGTTTAACTAAGTACTAGTGTGATGCATGGCAAGTAAAAATGGGGCTTCACTAAATTTGAATGGAAAATCGGATCGAATGGATAAACTTGGTGGGAAGCTATATGGGATCCTGCATTAATGAAATTTATTGTGAATTTAAAGTCCCCACCAATCTCGGGAAATGTAAGGTCGGTTTGAGGAAATAATGCAGTTTGTGGATGTTGTTTCATTCTATTACGATATTTTCTCAAAATATCTACATAGAAGATAAAATGGAACTAGTTATTTTGAGATGTTGCATGTTTTAAGCAACTATGATTCAATGGGAAATAGTGTCTCCCAGATTCAATAAATATTGTGAAGAATGTTAGGTTTTTTTGGATGATGGAATCAACTTCAAGAATTTTGATTTGAAGAAGAATCTTGGGAACCTATCAAGGAACTAAAGGATTGGCGCACGAGGTTTGACAGACCTAACTCGTTATAATATCTTACTTGCTTTAATTATTTCACAAAAAATACTTCTCTTGAATGAAATTGCATACTTTAGTTCTAAGTTTGTGTATTTAAGTTATCGTTTATTATCTATTGAGAAGAAATATTGTTGAATCGTGATGCATGTTGTTTTGGAATAAATTATTGGTTTGTAGTCATGATTGATTATTGAGAAAGAATAATCTATTTCATAATTTTAGATGTGTGTTGTGACTATATCTTAAATGGCTTCGGACTTAGTTATGTTGAGTTGTTATTTGGAATGATGAATACCTACATAAAGTACAACAATGTTTTAGTACTTTAAAGTGCAATAAAAATTTATTTGAATGAAACTCATCTCTTTTAGATTATATGTAATATTTACATGATGATAAGAATACTTGGAAGTGGGTGTTTGTGTGGTTATGTTTTGGAATGAATTTCTATTTCTAGGTATTTGTTAAGTGATGTAAGTAACTTGGGTTGATTCTCTTTAAATATTATATTCTTGTTAATTATTGATTTATCAATTTGGTTGCATCATTGTATATTTAGTCAACTAGGTATGATTTTATTAGAAACCACTTCTAGGAAAAGCAATTGGTTTGAATGTTTTGTTTTTAGTTCATTACGAACACTCCTCAATCTTTAATCGGGTCGCTACGTAGTGTCCCAAGCCCGTTTACAAATCATGGTAAATTATATTTTAGATATGTAGTATGTTACTTCGTCCCTTATGAATGTTCATCTTTAAGTGAATATATTTGTGATTAAATTCATGAGCCGGATTTGACGGCTCAACATGTTGTTGTGATCTATCAAAAAATTGTTATATTTTTCCTTGAAAACTAAAGTTCAATTAATTGTTCAATAGGATATTGGTGATCTTGTTGACACCTTACTAGTTATTCATTCTAGTATTTATATTCTCTTATCATTAACTCGATTGTATTTAACTTTGGTAGGGTTCAATACAAGTTATGGAATATTGTGTTTTTGAGTTTTGGGTATTCAAGTTGAAGTATAACTTTGTGCATGGCAAACGCATTTGTTCTAATCTTAAGTCATCTTAAGAACTCGGGAGTGGATGTGTTGTGATTAACTTGTTAATTATTTAATATGTGGAAGGCTAGGTTAGATTGGTCATTTTTTTGTGATTGTGTTAAAATCGTGGTTGTTTGTACTAAATGAAATCATGTTGTGTTGAAAGGAAATACGATTTGTGACTAAAACTCTCCTATTATTTTTTGATTGCATTATACTCCAGTTCATCCTTAACCAATCCTAATTGGGTAGTTATGCTCCTAAAAATATTATGTACTTAGAACCTTTTGTTCATTGAAGTATTGAACTATCTCCATTAAGGGGTAATTCTATATCTTAACATTTTAAACTATAAACTTATCCTCTTATGAGAGACGAAGATTGGTTTGTGAATGAAAATGAATCCATATGGACATTTCAAGCCTTGACTTTTGTTATGATTTAGTCTAGATCTGTGTAGAATCATATAATATTCTAGTTCAACTTGAGCTTGACTTTGTTACTCATATTGAACTATAATCCATTTCCCTTAAGTATTATGGTAATTCCTTGACATTTGAATTGTACCTATCGATTTCATTACTTTGTGTTATTAATGGATTCATTATGCTCTATACCTTATTTAGTGGGATGATTTAGGAGATAATATTAATATTATAATAGAGTCTTTGACTCACTATGGACTAATTGATCATTTCTTTCGTTTCAACTTTGTATGATACTGATTCAAAGGATAATGAATTTCCAAGTGAGGCTTAGAGGATTAATGTCAATCATGTTTATCTCGACTTCCCTCGTATATAACAATAATTGTATTTTTCTCATAGGGACAATGATATGTTTGTAGTGTTTGATAGGTCTAAATATGTTTGATAACATCATTGTGATGTTTATTCACGTTTTCTATTTCAATAAACCTTGGATATGTTCAAATGAATTCTCTATTCATAATAACTTACATAGTCGGTGTAAGTATTGACTATGTAGCTCGTTGCAACTATTTTATCTTTGATTGTTTATTAAATAAGCATGATGTTATGATTTTCTCTCTCTCCCTAAGGTTTAACAATGGGATATCTTACTATTTTATTAAGTATTCTTGATTTATTTAGTCCTAAACTGGGCATAGAGTGATGTTGTGAATTCCATTGTCGGTCTTATTGAACAATGTTGTGAATTCTCTTTAATGTGGTAATGAACTTGGAATGGCTTTATGGTTTATTATTGATGGAATAAGTTGTTTAAACTAGATGTATGATACCTAAGTTACTTTCATATGATTATGGAGTTACATGACTTTAACTTATGGGTAATAACCTTCATTTAGTTGATTATGACATTTATTGATTACCATTTTTGATTATGATACTTAGTTAAGTATGATTATTAAATTTTTGAGTAAATGATTTTAGGCATGCAAGTATGGGATTGCATGACTGAAATCATGTTACTCTAGTACTTTTGTTTTATGAATAATATTGATTCAATGTACATGATGTACCTTAAGTAATGAAAATTATTAGTGACAAAATAGTTGTGATAAAGTGTATGACTAAAATTGACTTCTTTCATGGTTTCATTTATCTTGATTGTTCTTAGCATGCTTAAGAAAGAATTGTTTACCTTTTTGGAACCTTAATATGATTTCATTAAAAGTAGAGTTCTTTTTATGAAATTATGAAGCAAATCGTGTTGTTATGAAGACTTAACACTTATCATGCTCATTTCATATGAACTCGACTCATGCTTAAATTTTTTTGCGAGATGGACATCGTGAAAGAAGGATGACATATATAGTTTCATTTATTCTTTTGATTGAAGAAAGTTAAATGGGATAATTGATTATGGTATTCCTAATTGAATTACTTCTATTTGGAAATGAGAAAGGCCATTGTCCATTTAATGTAATTTTTTGAAAGGAAATATTATTATCATTCTTATAAACATGAGTTGATCATTCTTATAAACTTGAAAGTTAGAACAAGTTACTAGTGGGTGATTACCTAAGTAACTTATGAATTATATCAACCTGCTAGGACTATATGTATTAAGTTCAACAAGTGATTGTGAATAGGATGCACTTACTTGGTGAAAGGTATCTTTGTAATAAGAGTGTCTATCTTTATGGCCACTTTGATAAGTAGCGAGATAGGATGACCTTAAGAGGTATAATGAGCTTATGTTAAGTGAATAAATTTAGGATATAACTGATTATTAATTTAAGTGCTACTAAACCTTAACTAAAGTTGTTGAATTGAAATTTTAAGTTCATATGGAAATGATATTATGTCCCTTATAAGGTCTATACTGTAGTGAATAATTATGAACTTACGAATAATATTTTGTCCTTAAATGGAAAGAAAGGAAGCACACTTATAAGGTTGAATTAGTCTTTAAGTGATGAAACTTAATTACATACTTACAAAATAAGTTCTTATTATTATTATTTTTTTATTAAGGGCAAATAGTTTTGAAGGGACTATACCCTGTATACAAAAGGGCTCAAAATCCAGATAGAAAAAAAGAGAGAAGTAGCCCAGAGAGGGGCAAAACAGACAACCAAGAAGGCTCAACAACCAGATATTACAATATAGGAGAAAAGTGGATCAAAACGCACAAAGATCTAGATCTAAGAAGACAAGATCAAAAAGAAACCAAAAGAGAAACAGAATAACGAGCTCTACAAAAAACAGCTCCAGAACCGCCCGAGGACAGCCAGATCGCAGCAAAAAAACAGCAGCACAACAGCCCGTTACTTGATGGCCCTATCAATCTTGGTCTTGATGGCTGCGGTGACATGAAAAAGTAATGGCGGTGGCACGAGAGGGGTCCTTCATGTCTGCTTGGGAGATTGCAATGCCCCTATTCTCTTTAGGGCCCCATATGCCTTCATTGATTCCACTTAAACCTGCAAACTTTGTGGACATGTTGTTCAATGAAGTTATAAATGCTTTTGAGGGCAGATAAAATGCAGTCATTGCGGCTTTTGGCATTCCCCAATCTGCCATCAAGGACTGAAACTTCTTGAAGACTTCATCGATGACCCCTCATCCTCCTCACTTTGAAGGATCCTTTTACCCTTGGCTCTCTCCATGTTTTTAGAGCCCCTTTGAGCTCTTGAATCTCCTTCTCCAATATGTCAACCCTCTCCAACAAATCCTCCTATTTGGGATTCTCCACAGGCATGCTAATATGCAAGAGGTTTTAGCTAGTTCTAAGTCCTTGTGGCTCCTAAGGACTCGTTGGGAAGCAGGGATTTTAGCTTTCTTGCTTTTCTTGCTGGAGCCAACATCATCATTCTTTCTTTTTAGCAGGGGTGGAGTGGGAGCAGTATGGGTAGGTGGGGGTATGAAGGAGGGAGGTGGGATAGGGTTCATGGGAGGGCAGCTGGAAAAGTGGTGGTGAATCAGGAGGATAAGGCCCTGGTGCAGAGGGACAGCCCTAGAGTGATTTTGAACTTCCCTTATAGATTTCTCCAAGGAGTTGATCAGATAATGAGGAAAGCTAATAATGTTATTTCTACGAAAATGATTCAGAAAAATCAGATGCTTGTGAGGAATAGTCACATATCTTCCTTCAAGGGTAACATACCTTACCACCATTTTGGCAAGTTCATCAAAAGGTACAGGGATCGACTCCACCTTGAGGCCAGCAGTTACGAACTCAAGATTCTCTCCCTCTTCTAGAAATTTCTTGGTTTCCACCTCCCTGTCGACCTTCTTATTGAAGAATTTTGTGCCTTCCAGGCTGAGACCCGTGATCTGAGCTATGAGCTCTTCTGTAATTTCCATTTTCATGTTACTATACTTGACAATTCTGTTCTTCCAACCCTTGGTGAATTTGATGGAGATGTCTTGGTCGAAGCCTTGAATCCTCTCAATGAAATTCGACAGGCCCCCGATTTGTAGGTACTCCCAAAGCTCCGTGTTCTCTTTCCACTCAGGATTGTGGGTCGGTTCGGTTTTGCATGGCGGACCCCCCATGTTTCCTCTGTTCCTATTCCTGTTTTCAACGGTAAAAAAGCTTGCAATGTGCGGGACAGGCCGAGCGGTGTTTTTGGTATTTGAATCTGTTCTTCCCGTGAAAGCCGGCTTAATTATAATGCTACATTTGTTATTATTGCCCCACTCCCCATCTTTCCTCAATGCTAAGAAATGATGGCAATCCAAATTCCCGCAAATCGCAACAATCATCCAAATCTTTTGTGATGTCATCATCATGTACTTGGGGATCCGCACATTAGCATCTAAAATACAGCCATTAGTCATGATTTTCACTACCATGAAGATCAATGATGATGGCTTTATTGACATGAGCTGGGGCGAACATCCTGCCAATCCAAGTTTGAAAGGAATTATTAACACCTAAGTTAGCCAAACTGTCGGCAACCCTATTTCCTTCCCGATAAGTATGGGTGATGTGGACCTTAGTAAAGCTTTTGCATATATCTATAGCTTCATCAATAAAATCCCTGATAGACCAGATGGGGTGTTGCTTTTTGTTCAGAAGATTTATAATATTTAGAGAATCACCTTCAATTATGATATTTTGAATATTACAATCTTTGGCAAGTCTAATACGCTAAAGAGCCGCCATGGCTTCGGAATAATGATTAGTCTGTCTTCCCATTCTTCCGAAAAAGTAGCAACATAGCAGCCTCTTTGATCCCTGATGATGCCCCCACCACCAGAGTCACTCGGATTTCCTTTTGAGGCCCCATCAAAATTTAACTTGTGCCAATCGGTGGGGGTTTAATCCATCGGATTTGTGTTTTGTCAGTACCATTTTTATTTCTGTTGATAGCTATATTCCATTTAGTCAGAATGCATTCTTCATTCTCCGGGTAGAGTCATTTTTAGGGGGTTTAAATCTAGCAATATTATCTTGCACAACAATGATTATTTCCTTATAAACTTTGTTACAAGCCTGTCTATTGCTTATGAAAATACTATCATTACGAGCCTTCAGATTCTCCATATAGTGTGTGGCAGAACAAGTTGCCATAGTCTTTTCACCATGCAATGTTTAAATGGAGAGCTCCATTGCTCCCAAGTCTGAAGGTAGGTAAGGGGAAAAATCCATCTCAGATTGAATTTTGCAAAAATAAGCTGCCAAATTTTGGAAGCAATCTCACAATGGAGGAATAAATGCTTTATATCTTCAGCCTCTTGCTGACACATGCAACATCTATTAGGCATGATGAATCCCTTCTTGATGAGGTTAGCATTAGTTAGGATCTTGCCATTAATAACAAGCCACCAAAAGAAGTTCACTCTAGGGGTTAGCTCCGGCATCCACAATTTGTGCCACTTGATTTCGCTTTCCATGGATGCAAAGAAAGAATTATATCCTAATTTAACAGTGTAATCCCCATCAAAAGAATCATTCCAGATGAGCTCATCTTTAAGATTGTTATTACTTAGATGGATTAGGAAAGTTGATTCGGAGAGATATAATATCACTGAATACTATCATTCTCCACTTTTATTTGCTTCCATTTTCTTTTGTTTCCATCCCTCTCAATGTATCCTTGGATTTTGTGTCCATACTTTGCAATTAAATTGTATTTCATATGATCATAAGCAAAAATCCAGTTAGAATCAGTCCACTTATCGGTCCAAAAGTTTATGTTTTGCCCATCTCCAAGCTTCCAGCTGCATCCCTGAAAGAGAATGTGTCTGCTGCGAAGAAGGTTGTTCCAAAAAATAGAACCACTCGGAAGGGACTGATCATATATGAAGGAAATCTTGTTCGATTTGAAAGATATTTAATCTTAATCAGCTCTATCTAAGGTCTGTTCTCTTTTATCAATCTCCATCCTAATTTTGCAATAAGGGTAGTACTCATATGCTTGATATCTTTGATGTCTAACCCCCCTAGTCTCTTGGGTTTACAAACCTGTTCCCAAGCCACAAGATGATATCTAAATCTTTCCTCAGTACCGTGCCACGAAAGTGTTTTTGAATCTTCTCAATACTGTTCATCACAGCTGTAGGCATGTTGAACATTGATAGTATGTAAATAGGCAAGTTTTGAAGCGTGCTTTTAACCAAAAGGCACTTACCTGCACTTGAAAGGACGGCTCCTTTCCATCCTGCCAACTTTCTTTGAAATCTCTTAATAAGATCATTCCAAACCTCCACTGAAATCTTGCCAGTGCTTAAAGGTAACCCTAAGTAAGTAGCTGGTAGGGAATTAATGGTGCATCCAAGAATATTAGCAATCTTTCTTTGCCTCTCCTCAGGAGTATTGAAGAAATAAATAGAGCTTTTGTCAAAATTAAATTTTTGTCTTGAGGCTTCCTCATAAAATCTAAGGACAGTTTTAATGGCCTTTGCTTCAATAATAGAAGCCATTAGAAGTAGCAGAGTGTCATCAGCAAACTACTGATGAGAGGAGGTCTGATTACTAGTAGTTGGAGGGAAGCCTTTATCATGCCACTTTGTCAATAGCTTTGGATATAGATCTACTTAAACTGTCAGCCATAATAATGAATAAAAGAGGGGAGATTGGGTCGCCTTGCCGTATACCTCTATTACTGGCAAAAAAACCCACAGGTTCCCCATTAACAACCATAAAGAATCTAGAGGTAGAGATGCAAGAGTGGATGATTTTTCTGAATTTATCTTGAAAACCAAATTTGGATAGGACCTCATCCATGAATCTCCAGGAGACCTGTCAAAAGCTTTATGCATGTCAAGTTTGATGGCCATCCCCACTTTTTACTTTTATCCATAGAATGTATAGTTTCATGAACCATGATAATTCCATCTTGGATAATTCTTCCCTGAATGAATCCGCTCTGCTATTGTGAAATGATCTCCATTAGAATAGGTTGCATTCGAGTGGTGAGAATCTTTGTGAAAATCCTATAAATGACATTCACCAAACCTGATAGGCCGAAATCTTTGAAGTCTTTTGCATCCAACTTTTTTGGGGCAAGCACAATGTGTGTATTATTTAGTTCTTTAATCAGATTTCCCCTTTCAGTAAAATTCATTGATGACTTTCAAGAGATCTTGAGCATATTTCCCAAACATCTTCGGTAGAAGTTATCTGAAAATGCATCCGGACCTAGAGCCTTATCCCCTTCTAAAGCAAAGACAACATTTTTTAATTCCTCGATGGTGACTGTTTTTGAAAGACTTTTAAATCTCTCAGTAGGCATTAGATTATTAGGAATGGAGTCTAAGAGGAAAGAGGCCGCTTGTTCATTATAGGAGGTGTTTTCAGTGAGGATGTTCTTGTAAAAATTAAGTGCCTCTAATTTGATAACCTCGGGATCCTTAGTAGTGATTCCATTTCCTTTAGTAACCTCGAAATTATGTTACAAGCTCTATGTTTGATGGTTGTCAAATGAAATAATTTCGTATTTTTGTCACCATCCTTAAGCCAAAGGGCTCTAGATTTCATTCTCCAAAAGGTTTCTTCATGACTGTTTATATTATGAGGATCGATGTAAGTATTTTTTCCCGCCGATGATCCTCCGTGGTCATACCTTTCATGGAAACATTTAGCTCAAGCTCTTCATTATTGCTTAAGTTCTTTCTTATTTTCAAAAATGTTCCCAAAACCTCTTTATTCCATATTCTAACTGTTTAACATTCTTTAACTTCGAAGAAGTCTCGAATTGGGCTATCCCCGCACCTTCCCAAACCCACCACTCTTTAATTCTATCCATAATGTCTTCATGTTGAACCACATTTTCTCAAATTTGAAGTTACCATGGAAAGGTTTTGTCCAATTGAAGAAATTGAGGACTATTGGATTATGATCAGATCCCATTCTGGGGAGAGAAGAAAGATGGAAATTCTGGTCCAGGATCCAATTTGAAGAGATAAGAGCTCGACCAGTTTAACCTGAATTAAGTTTTCCCCTAATCTTCTGTTGGACCATGTAAATTGATTGCCATGAAGCTCTATGTCCATAAGATTAAGAGTCGAGATGAAGTCAGCAAATTCTTCCATGCCAAGGGAGAATTCAGAACTTCCCCCAAACTTTTCTCCAGGATTCAAAGGAGTATTGAAGTCTCCCATAACCAACCAGTTCATGCTTTCAACCTTGCTTCTGAACAAGATTAATTCTTTCCATAGACTTCTTTTACCGAGCAGTGATTGGGCGCATAAATATTAGACAAAATCCATTAAGATTATTTTCAAGGATTTTAAAGATAATAGCTAAATGATTCTGGGTGGAGATGAGTACCTTACCATCAACCATCTTTGTATCCCAAAAGATCGCTAAGCCTCCAGAAGCCCCTTGAGAGTCAACAACAACAAAGGCAAAGTGTTCTGCCAAAAATGTCTTTTGAAGTCTTCAATTGCTTTACTTTTCATTTTAGTTTCTGAATGAGAAGAATGTTGGGTTTGTTTGCTCTTTTAATTTCCTTAAGCATTCTTTGCTTAGGCCCTCCATTAAGAACTCGACATTCCAAGAGATTACCTTCATTAAAAAAGTTTTGGAGATGCATTTGCCGGATGGCCCGTGAGTTCTCTCGTGTACCATCTCGCAATTTCCTTTTCGAGTCTTTTTTCTCTTGTTTCTCTCTTAGATGGCCCGCCTTTTCTAAAGGTTACTCCAAAATTTGTAGTTCTTCTAGCAGAAGTGGCCCTTGTGATTCTTGAGGTGGAGGCTTCCCACCTTCCAAGCCTACTTTTCTTCCGAGGCTTTTGAACCTCTTTTCTTTCTTTTCACTAAGATGAATCCTCATTATCACGGTCATTTTCCTTGTTAGAGGGGGTAATTTCTCCATCCTCCTTTCCCGTGATAATATCACTCGCTTATCCATTTTAGGAGTCAGCTCCTCCACATCTGTGTCCTCTTTCTCTTGGTTTAGATCACATGCAATGGATTCTAGATCCTCTTTGCCTTTTTCTTGTCTCATTTTTAACTTCTCCACAAATATGCTCTTTATCACTCTTGATGAGCACTTTGGTTTTGTCTTCCTTTTCTTCCATGCATGAGAGAGAAATGTTAACTTTTTCATTTTCTTCATCAACCTCCATGTTTAGATCACATGCAATGGATTCTAGATCCTCTTTGCCTTTTCTTGTCTCATTTTTAGCTTCTCCATAGATCTGCTCTTTATCGGCTCTTGATGAGCACTGGTTTTGTCTTCCTTTTCTTCCATGCATGAGAGAGAAATGTTAACTTTTTCATTTTCTTCATCAACCTCCATGTTCAGCTTTACTGGATTTGGAGTCAACGAGTTCAAAGTTGAATCCACTGATATCTCCCTTTTACTTTCTTCCTTATTCGGACCCAGATCTACTTCTTGTTGGGACTCAATCAGCTTCTTAGGCTTCCAAAGTTTTCTTTATACTAGTGGTCTCTTTGTCTTAAATCCTTTTTTTCTTTCTTTAAGCTTGGAATGTCTCTCCAACCGCCTATTTCCATAAGTTCTTATTATAGGTGACAATGAATGACCTAATAAAAGCATGTACAATTGAACACTTTTAATTAAAAAGCTTTGAAAATAAAGAAAAATTCATGTGCTTTTGAGGAAATGTTGACTAACATTATATGATACTTGAAAAGGTATGATTCACACCTACACATTAGCTATGTGAAAATGCACCATCTCTATTAATGTGAAATATAGAGACTTGATATTAATTCTACCCTATAGTGATATAACTAAATTAGTGGCATGATACATAATTACTTTAATAAGAAACATAGGATTAATTGATTAAGATTAAGACATAATTAAATATATAATTATGAATATAAACAAAAGATCATTTTGATCTCCACCTAAAGTTATTATTTAATTTGAGATTTAATAAGAAAATTAATCTATATTGGAGAATTAAATATTCTTGAATCAATAAGATACAATGTTCCAATACAAGACCCTTGGACAGTCAACTTACTACATCCACTACAAAGTTGTATCCCTATAATGCAATACCTTGCCACAAGACCCTTGCACAGTCAACACTTACACCAACTATGCAAGTTTTTGTGAATAGAAAATTCATTTCAACATATCCAAGCCTTATTGAAATAGAAAACATGAATCAACAACACAGTGATGTTATCAAACATATTTAGACCTCTCAAACACTACAAGCATCTCATTTTCCTTATGAGGATGAATACAATTACTGTTATATACGAGAGGGAAGTTGAGATAAACATGATTGACGTTAATCCAAAAATCCCAACCTGGACATTCATGATCATATGAATGGTCTCATACAAAGTTGAAACGAAAATGATCCATTATTCCATAGTGAGTCAAAGACTCTATTAGAATATTAATATTATCTCCTAACTCATCCTACTGAATAAGGTTTAGAGCATACCAAACTCCATTAATGGTACTGTCTTTTGTCTTATGAAATCAATAAGTACTGATTCAAATGTCAAGGAATCACCATAATCCCTAAGGGAAATGGATTATAGTTTGATATGAGTAACAAATTCAAGCTTCAAGGTGAACTAGAATACTACACGATCCTACATGGATCTGGACTAAATCATAACACAATTCAAGGCTCAAAATATTCATATGGACTCATTTTCATTCACAAAACTAGCCGTCTCCCATAAGAGGAGAAGTTTATAGCTTAAAACGTTAAGATACAAAAGTACCCCCTTAAAGGAGACATTTCAATACTTCAATGACCACGAGGTTCTAAATACATAAACTTTATAGGAGCAAACTACCCAATTAGGATGTGTTCGGGATGAACCGGAGTATAATACAATCAAAAAATAATAGGAGAGTTTTAGTCACAAATCATCTTTCCTTTCAACTCAAGCATGTTTCCATTTAGTAGAAACAACCAAGCTTTTAACACAATCACAAAAATAGTGACCAATCTAACCTAGCCTTCCACATTAAATAATTAACAAGTTACTCACAATAGCACATCCACTCCCCAATTCTTTAAGATGACTTAATATTAGAACAAGTGTGTTTGAGTGCTTGCAATAGAGTTGGAATTTAACTTCACCATACCCAAAACTCAAAAACATAATATTCCTCTCGGCCTCTATTGAACCCTACCTGAGTCAAATATGACCAGAGTTAATAATAAGAGAATAGAGAGACCATAACAAATAACCAAAAAGGTGTTGATAAGATCACACATACCTTGTTAAACAATCAACTGAAACTTTAGTTTTAAAGGAAAAATACAACAATTTATTGATAGATCACAACACACTATCGAGATGTCAAATGTGGCCCAGAATTTAATCACAAAGATATTCACTCAAAGATGACCATTCGAAGGGATGAAGTAATGAGACTTTGTGCTTAAATACAATTGCCCATAATTCATAAATGGCCCTGGGACACTACTTAGCAACAGATCGAAACCAAAGATTCAGGAGTGTCTCGTAATGGACTCAAAATAAATCATTCAAACCAATTGTGTTTCCAAGAAGTGGTTTCTAATAAAATCATACCGGTCGACTAAATATACAAATCGATGTAACCAAATCGATAAATCAATAATTAACGGGAATATAATATTCAAATAGAATCAACCAAAGTTACACCATTTTAAAGAATACCCGGAAATAGAAAGTCATTCCAAAACATATCCACATAAACATCCACTTCATGTATTCTTATTATCATGTAAATATTACATATAACCCAGAAGAGATGAGTGTCATTCATACAAAGTTTTATTGCAATGCAAAGTACCTAAACATAGCTATAATAGGTATTCATCATTCCAAATAACAACTCATCATAATTAATCCTGGAGCCATTTAAGATATAGCCACAACACACATCCAAACTCATGAAATTCATTGTTCCTTCTCAATAATCAAACATAGTCATTCGTACAAACTACTAATTTATTCCAAAACAACATGCATCATGAAGTATGAAATTTCATTCAATAGCAGTGTTTTTTTATGAAATAATTAAATTGAGCAAGATATTATAATGAGTTAGGGCCTATCATGCATGTGATGCCAATCCTTTCCTTCCTTGATAGGTTCCCAAGATTCTTCTAAAAATCCCAAATCTTGAAGTTGATTCCATCATCCAATAAAACATAACATTCTTCAAAATATTTAATGAATGCGGAGACACAATTGTCCATCGACCCATAGTTTCTTAAAACATGCAACATCTCAAAACAACCAGTTCCATTTTACCTTGCATGCAGAGATTATAAGAAAATATCGTAATAGAATGAAACAACATCCACAAACTACATTATTTCCTCAAACCAACCTTGCATTTCCCGATATTGGTGGGGTATTTAAATGCACAATAAATGTCATTAATGTAGGAGCCCAATATAGCTTCCCACCAAATTTATCCTTCTGACTGATTTTCCATTCAAATTTAGCGAAGCCCCATTTTTAATTACCATGCATCATACATACTTAGTTAAATAGACTTATCTCCACCTTAAAAATTGGTTGGTGGAGATCAATAAATAAGACAAATAAATGAACTGTGAGTACATAATACGAAGGCGGTGGGGTGCCAACTCACCCCCTTTTCAAAAGGAAAAATTCAAATCCAAAGTCCTTATTCTATGAATTAATCTTAACCCCCTCTATTTGAACAACAACCTTAGCTTAAACAATTACATTTTGAAAACATATAATATCCTAAGAACTAACAACTTCGAATGTCCTCCTTATTATATGTCTTAAGGCTTCACACATTTGATATGATATACAAACCTTTTCAATATCTAAGGAAATTCCTAAACATAGCCTCTGGAATAATAGGTTCACAAATACATTATGCTTATTTTGCATCAACATAGGATTCTTATGTCTTTGAACCCAAACCTTGTTAGGTTCGTATCTAAGATGACCTTACAAGTCAAAAAAATACATTTTAGTTAGTCCCTGTAACATTAGAAAAATTAGCATATTATAGTTAGGCCTTTAACTATGATCATCAAAATGTGTATAAAATTCAATACATATATTTCAAGTGCAATTGAAATAATACCATGACACTGTAATTCTACTTGTACATCACGAAATTAAACATCACATAATGAAATATCTTTCTATAATGAAAACTAACTTTGTGGGGCATGGCATTTTTCCTAGGTCCACTCTCATTACTTTTTATGCACATTTCTCGTCTTTAGAATCCACGCTCCTCCACTTTTTTTGTTTGTCATTCCACGCTTGAGTCTAGTCCATCGACACGTTCTTTCTACACTCTACATGGATATGAGGTACACATCTCTATCTAATTTATGTTACCGATCATTCCACTCACAATAATAAAGTGGGGAAAATTTTAGACACAAAATCATGTACTTTAGGCATTATTTAGCTTGGTCTTGTACTTATTATTTAGAGGGTTCTCAAGTGAAGAAATTACTAATTAATCCCACCTTTTGGCAATCTTTGTTTTTACCTTTTATTTCATCATTCCCACATATTTCCCTATACATATCCACCTATTTTGCAATCATCCCATCATTTTAGCCTAAAATGGGGCACAGTTGAGCTTATCTTTACAGGGCACCCAGGTGCACCATGTTCCCATCTAGGTGCCTTGATCCAATGTTTTTAATCCTTATCTTTTTCCTAGTCGGCCATGTTGGGGTTAATTACAAAATTAGAAGAAGAAAACCCTATAAATACAAATTTATGAGACCATAATGAGGTTCCTAGCATCATATACTACTATCACTCACTCTAGAGTTTCATCTATTGTATCACTTGCATCTATATAGTGCCATGCATCAAGGCTAGGATATTTGCATCAACACACACATCATAGGGGGATTATATTCTATTTCATGCACACATCCTATTATATTTTCTATAGTTATTTATTCTCGCTACTTCACAAATTACAAATGACACAAGATCACCTAGGGCACGACATGCACACACATACACGTAACTGAATTTGGTTACGAAATGTAGTCTGCAACGTTCATTTTAGTAAGCCCACTAATGTGGCAATGAGGTCGATCGACCCATTCATTTTTAAATATTCTATTTTTAGGTTTTTGATACTTCTTTTTCTTTTTGTAGTTCATTATTTCATCTTGCGTTATTTCACACACTCGTCATAGTTCGGAAGACCCACTGCGATAAGCAGAGAGAATTTCATAACATCTTGCGATACTACCAAACCAGATTATAAGCATGTGCGAGAGACTAGGGCACCTATTCGCATACTAAGGCACCAGAGTGCACCCTAGTACCTTCGTGGACATTACATTCTATTTATATATCTCAAATCGACCTCTGTGGGACCCCTAAGTGATCGTTTCTACTTCAGGATCTACAGTTAGACCTCTACAATGATCTCTCTAAAGCAATCAACTAAGTCCTTTTCTTTTGTGTATTTGCATAGTTAGGGTTTTATTTCATCCTAGACAATTACTTAGAATCATTTCCATATTGTCTTAGCATGGTTTACAATGTTTTAGTCCTCCAATATTAGATTAAGAAGTTTGTTATACTTCCCATAGTATATCTCAATCTTAGTTAATCATTTTAGTTCATTTTACATATTTTATTTTTTAGGGTTTTGATACTTGTTTGTCTTTTTGCGAGTCATTCCTTCATCTTGCATAATTTTACACACTCATAGAAGTTTGACAGATCCAATGTGAAAAAGGAGAGGATTTTAGGACATATTGTGACACTACTAGAACCAAGTTCGAGTATTTACAGAGACTAGGCACCTATTCTATAGAACATGTCACCTCGGGGTGCCCGCGTACCTTCTGGGCACCTGCCGGTATATTTATATCTTCTAGATCTCACCTCGTGAGACCCCTAAGTGATCATTTCTACTTCTAAGATATACAGTCAGACCTACGACAACTTGCGACAGTCTCCAACAATCAGCTAAGTCCTTTCCTTTTGTGTCTTTGCATAGTTAGGGTTTTATTTAATTTGACATAATTACTTAAAATCATTTCCATATTGTTTTAGCATAGTTTACAATGTTTAAGTCCTCCTATATTAGATTAACTAGTTTGTTATACTTCCTAATAGTTTAGTTCAATTTTAGTTAATCATTTTGGTGAACTTGACATGTGAATATAGGTCTTTCCTTCTCCCATTTTTATGCTTGTTACTCGTAGTGGTCGCTTCGGACCCCTCCACTATTACGAACTTCCTTCTCTCCTCTGTCATACTTCTAAATCCATGGCTGATATACCTACCTCTATGGCTGAAAACCCCTTAGACAACTCCAACCAAGTTCCCCTTCATGAAATCGAAGCCACTGATAGTGAGAATTCCTATGATGAGGACACTAATGTTGACCAGGAACAACTTGATGCTATTACCGACTTTCGTCAAGCTTTACATGAGAATCCCACTCATCTCCCGCATGTCTTACATGCTTTAATCACTGCTAAGTGAGCTCTGGGAGGCTTCCGTTTCCATTTCTTCTGCCCCTATGGTCTCTACACCACCCATTTATATTTCCACTCCTCCTATTACAACTACCATTCCTCTTTCCCACCATGGTACTTCTAATATGCCACTTGGTTCTTCCTCTAATACTCTTGATTTCACATCTTTATACCAGGATCTCCAAAATCAAATCTACCAGTTGTAAGTCGCTACTTCTCGAGGACCTCTATCTCTTGACTCCACATCCTTATTGCATTCCCCCTTTGCACCATCCATCTCCACTTACCCATTCCCACCTAACTTCATCTCTCCCAAATTGCCCATTTTTAAAGGCCATGGTGACCCATAGGAACATCTCCGTGCTTTTCATGTTGCATGTCTTGATTACATAGATGATCATACCATCCTTGCTAAGTTATTTTCCGTAACCTACAAGACTATGCGATGCATTGGTTCTATGACTTACCCATCCATTCGGTGGTTTCTTTTACGCATATGGCTGACGATTTTCTTACACATTTTTCTATCAATATCAGTTCCACACTCTCTTATGCCCAACTAGCCCAGCTTAAACAAGGCTCCAATGAACGCTTCCTAGATTATGTCTTACGATACAAGAATAATATAACCAAAATGTCCAATATCCTCATGGACTTTGAACTTTAGTATTTGTTCATTCATAGTATATTTCCACCTCTACAAGACGAGTGTGATTTTTGAGACTTGTTTATTTATTTAATAAAAATTTTCATGCTCTTAAAATTGGGAGGCTAAACTCATCTCTATAAACAAGATCAAATACCAGGACCCACCTTTTTCCTCCTGTGTTTCAAGTAAGACACTATTCAAAGCACCTACAACTAAATCCATCAATAAACAAACTATCGTTAATATAGTCTCTACTAAGTAATTGTGACCTCAACATACAAACATCCTCTCGCTAAGCTTAATACCCCACCGAGCATTTTTATTGCCACAACTCATCAATAGTAATCTCATTACCTTGCCATCACCTTTACAACTCGATCCATCCTAACCCAAAGGGTGTAACTTTGATGATCGTTCTTACTGTGATTATCATCAATGTGTTGGGCATTCCACTGATCATTTTTTCAAGCTATAACACCTCATCCGGGATCTACTCAACAACGGTCACATTGAGATTCTATAAAATTCAACACCCATCCCTACTAATGATAACCATAAGCTCCAAATTTTTAACAACCCATTACTAAAACATGATACCAAACAAATTGATTCATCTTATACCAATGTCATCATACAATGCCTACTCCGTAGGACCTCTTGAACTTCTCATCGCTAAAGCCTGCTACTTGAAACTAGTTATCTCCTTTTCCAACACTAATTACCATGCCACGTTCACATCCAATCATTTACATATTCAGGCATCTCTTGGCTCGACCTCTATCAACAACACTAAGGTTGATCCATCTTGGCCCATTAGTGCATGTTCCCTATCCCTCTTATGGTCTATTAGTTATCCTCCATCACAAATCGACTATCCATTCAAAATACCTTATGGTATCATCAAGTTACATGTCACAGTTGGTCCTCTCACTCTTCTTTTCCCTTTCCTTATTGGTCGAGTAGTCACGGGATGTGACATGATTCTTGGTCTTAATTGGATTCATCAATCCCAATATATTATTTCCATGAACCACTTGTGCCTTAAATTTTTTTACAACAATCAAGTTATTTCCATTAACAGCAACCCTCATTCACCCCCATTATCACCAACCTCTGGGTCCCATCGCTCATACATCCTCTAATCTCTCCTACACATCTCATCTAGTGTTTCCTAAAATACGCTCCGCTCCTAGTTCACCTACTCGACTCTCCTTTATGTGAGCGTTTCACTCCAATAGTTATACACATCAGCATAGGCCTATTCCTAAGACCACCACCACATCCCAACGTCGATCACCACCTCGCTTTATTCCATGTGGATCATCCTCCCCAACGCACACTACATTCCCTTGATCTCCACCACCAACACACTTTACTACACCACGATATTTATCTTCTATCCATCCATCACATGCATATCAACTTCATTCCCCACGTAGTGTTTACCTACTATACCTCCATTACTTGAGCATGGGCCTACAATTTCATCATCACAGACATTAGTAGAAGGACATACGTCCTTCAACCTCATTGGCTAGTTCATTCATACCCTTTTGGTGAGGCATGGCATCTCATTTCTCCTCTCATTTCAAACATCATCACATCATCGTCCGCCATCCTTCTTTCATATAAACATGTTATATCATGCATCATAGCACTATCATTACCTGATGACGCACTCTTGTGCTTCAGTTCACACTTAACTATTGAGGGATTACCATTACACTGAACCCCACACACCACATCATAGGCACTACATATTACATTTCATCCTACATTGTGTGTCATACACCATTCGTTTCTACATCTATTTCTACATTATGCTAGTCCTCATCTACGCATTACATCTATGATGGTACCTACGCACTTAGTCACACTATACATTACACATTGTCACATCATACATTTTCCATATTATACTAGTCATCATTACCTATGAGTCTCATTTTACATGTTCATCATTACATCCTACATTTTTACGAGTCCTTACCCTACACACCACATACATTATTAGGCTATCCTCGCATAACCTATAAATTTTCATACCTCACATTTACACATATATTCTATATACCACGGTAGGTTCCATTATATATGGGTCTAGCTTTACATTTTATCACTACATATTCTATTTCTATCGCATCTACCACTACATTTTACACATTACATACTACACATTTAGAATTCCATTCAACATACCACTCATTTACATACAATATTCATCACTTGGTAAACTACTTTGTCTTCTATCCGTTGTTATCACCACCCTATGACACACTTTAGTTCCTCAATCCATACTCGACTACTGAGGGTTTACCAATAAAATGGACCTTACATTCACCATGTGACATTTCCTCATGTGACATTTCTAGCGTTAGTGACATACACCTTAGGTTAAATTATCACCCATACTATCATCTTGTAGTGGTATACACCTTAAGTTACATCACCACTCCCTTATTATAACTCATGTAGTTACATATGCTTTACGATAAATCGTCACCCATACTTATCATCTTGTAGTGGTATAAAAATTAGGTTACATCACCATTGCCTCCATTCCTCTTGTAGTGACATCCGATTTATGCTAAATCATCACCAATATTATCATCTTATAATGGTATACACCTTAGATTATATCATCACTCCCTCCTTTCATCTTGTAGTGACATACACTTTAGGCTATATAAGTCACCCATCTCCACCCATTCATCATAGTGATATATGCTTAGGGTTAAATCATCACTCCTCCATTAAAAACTCATGATATACACTTCTGCTATAAGGTTCATTCACATGTCGCATTTCATCACCATTCCATATAAACACTCATCACAACCCGTTAGAAAAAAACCAACACTACTCGATTATTTCCCGATGATGCACTCTCATTTATGGTTCATTATTGATCACTGAGGGTGAAAATAAAATGAACCTCACTTTGTATACACCTCCATCCATGTGAGGGTCATGGTGTTCCTATCATTCCATCTTGCATTTCCATTCCATCCATCCACAACATATTGCATTGTCTTGGGGGCATTTACTCTTGTTTACTAGTGTTTTACATTATCACTTTCCTCAACATGTTAGATTGCTTTCTTATATGTCATTATCATATACACATGTGCATTCATGAATTTTTTTAGTGTGATCGCAAGCATAAGAATTTTACATGTGGTATGGATGCTTGCCTTCTACCCTTCCTAAACCGGTCACTTGGGGCATCCACATTTGTTTTATGTAGGTGTTATTTTTCTTTTTGTACTTAGCATATTATATTAATTTCTCATACACGCTTTGACATATTTTTATCACTATAACATGCTAATGGGTGTTCCATGTGTAACACTTGTTTTACAGGATTATACGTCTCCATGACTCCTTGTTTGTTTGTTTCTACTTGTCTACCATTATTTTCCATTGTATGTGGGCTTTTCCCTTTGCTTGTGTGCACATTTTTTTATTGTTTTGCGACCATGACGGCCTTGTGTGTATTGTGACATCATGAGTGATTTATCATGTTTGCAACCCACTTTGTGTGGTCTACTTGTTTTCTTACGTGTTTACACTACTTTGTTTGGTAGTTACTACAATATCTACATACTTTAAATTATCTTATTACATGCGTGTTTTTGGACTAACACTTATTATGGCTAGCTATCCCCTTTTGTGAGTGCCTTGGTTTCTACCACATGTTTTCCCTTTCACCCTGTAGGGAAAGAGATCTACGGTGAGAGTGTGGAGGGTCCTCGTTTGGGGCCACATTCTCCTTTCAAAGAACGTCGCATGTGCCACTAAAGAAGGGGGCATCATTGAAGGTTTTATATACTAACATAGTGTGTTTACACCGAGTTCATTATAGTGCACTTTCTTCCCTTGGCATCGTGGGTTTACATACAACGAGTGAGTTCAAACTAGTCTACAAACTCTATACACAATGGCCTCTATTATAGTACATGGTTTCTCTAGAATTTATGTGGATCAATTATAGGCTTAGAGGTTACAAAGTGGGTGTTCCTACCTACACTACTTCATCCGGTGGCGTCATATTGTCCAAAACACCATAACATTGCAAATATCTCTTCACACCTTTTAGCGAAGCATTTAAAGGTCGAGGACATAGATCATTTCCTCCCGAAAAAAAATCATGACAATACAAGATATCCTTATAAACCCTTTTTCTCGACATAGATCAAGTGCACATGTTCCATTTACACTTTTATTTTCATGTATTTTACATTTGTGTACTTTACACATTTCTATACATATGCGTATTTTACATAGCATTTTTACATACATATATATTTGAATACTTGATCATTTTCTCCCCTTGCAGTCCGATCTTATGAGAAACAAGCAATAAAATTGGGGCAAAACCAACAACAATGATGATGACAATGACAATGAAAACAACAACAACACACCATGATGATACTTTCCTTTACTGACCATGCAGGTACACTACACACCGCAGCAACTACACACGTGTTTCTCCTAGGTCCACTATCATCACTTTTTATGTGCATTTTTCATCATTAGATTCCATGCTCCTCCACTTTTTCTTTTTTTTCATTCCATGCGTGAGTCTAGTCTATCAGCACATATTTTCTATACTCTACATGGATATCAAGTACACATATTTATCTACTTTATGTTACCGAGCGTTCCACTCACCACCAACATAAATTAGGGGAAAATGTAGACACAAAATCATGCACTTTAGGCATTCTTTAGCCCAATTCGTACTATTATTTAGAGGGTTCTCAATGAAGAAATTACTAATTAATCCCTCTTTTTTCCATCTTATTTTTACCTTTTATTTTATCATTCATGTGTATTTCCCTATAGATAGTCACCTATTTCGCAAGTGTCCCATCATTTTAGCCTAAATCGAGGCACATAGGCTGTCTTGGGGGCATCATGGTCCCACTTGGGGTGCCCCAATCTATGTTATACTTTCTTGCATCTTTTGGTCCTCTTCTAGTCATTTTTATTCTTATCTTTTTCCTATTCGGTTATGTCGGGGTTAATTAAGAAATTAGAGCAAGAGAACCCTATAAATACAAAGTTATGAGACCATAATGAGGGTCCTAACGTCACATACTACTATCACTCCATCTAGAGTTGTATCCATTACATCACTTGCATCCACATAGTGTCATGCATCAAGGCTAGGAGATCTGCATCAAAACACACATCATAGGGGGAGGGATTCTATTCTATTTCATGCACACATGCTATTACATTTTCTATAATTATTATTTCTCGCTACTTCATAAAGTGTGACCTGGCACAAGATCGGTTAGGGTATGACATGCGCACACACACACACATGAGAACTACATTTGGGTTTGAAATGTAGTACAATGATCAAATTAGTAAGCCTTTTGTTGTAGTAGGCGAGGTCATTCTCGCCCCATTCATTTTGAATATTTTAATTTTAGGGTTTCGATACTTCTTTGTCTTTTGCAGGTCATTCCTTCATCTTACATTATTTCACACACTCGGTGAATTTTGGGAGATCCAATGTGATAGACATAGATTATTTCAAGACATTTTGTGATACTACTGGAACAAGGTTATGAGAATTTACGAGAGACTAGGGCACCTATTACGTAGACCATTGAACCCGAGGTGCCCGGTACCTTCTTGAGCACTACTGATATATTTATATCTCTAGATCTAACCTTTGTGGTATCCACGAGTGATCATTTCTACTTTCGGGATCTATAGTCATACCTGTAATAACGTATGATAGTTTCCAACAATCAGCTAAGTCCTTTCCTTTTGTGTCTTTGCATAGTTAGGATTTTATTTCATTTGACATAATTACTTATAATCATTTTGATATTGTTTTAGCATAGCTTATGGCATTTTAGTCCTTATATATTAGAATAACTAGTTTGTTATACTTCTCGAGTTTAGTTCAATTTTAGTTAATCATATCAAATGGAATAATATAGCATAAAAATATCAACCTAACATGTAATTGAAGGCACAAAATGTCGAGTATAGAGGCACTTAATTGATTTCATATTATTTCTAGAGTGATATGAGGCGTATGTAGTAGTCAAACAAGGAGATCGAGAACCTAGATGACCCTTCAAAATTGGAATCATGACTATAAATATAAATGGGCAGGATTCTATAACTCAGTCGAGGACCATGCCGTATGGTTATGCCCCTTTTATACAGTATTGGACTTGCTTTGAGTTAGCTTCAGAACTTTCACTTTCTGGGCTTGTTTACTTTTGTCAAACCATAGTTTGACACACACAATGAGACTCTATGAATGAACTAGACAATATCTCAAACCCTATCCATGGATGAAGAGTCCTACAAAAGAAACATTAGAAGGGTTTTAGACATCCCCATGCACTACTAACGTTAGCACTATTCCAAAGAGGAATCAAATTACATGTCTTTCTCCACCTAGCATGTGATATATAGATAGATCAATTAGATTCAACATTTTCTTTGACCATGTTGGATTTAACTTGGCTCTTACCAAAATATTTGGAAAGATGATGTTTAAGTGATTATATATGAAATAGAAAGATATGGTTCCATTAACTTGGTTTTTAGCTTTGGACATGATGTGGGTGTTTCCCCATTGACTTTAGATGTGATTTTGTGAGATTTAGGAAGATTTTGATGTCTCTTTGCAAGTGTATGAAATTGGTGCTCTAGTAAATTTCCTTAGGAGGTCGAGGTTAGCAAATGAGATAGTTCTTATTTTCTTATAAAAATCTCTAAAGATGATTTATTTAAGAAAGGGTGACTCAAATAAAGTATAAAACCCCTTTGAAAGATGTAAATTTAAAAGTGTTTTGCAAGACATGTCGATCTAAGATTGTAGAAATAGGTTAGGATTGGATGTGCGGTCCTAGATGGTTTATACGGTCCTAACCAATTTGTATGATCTTGAATGGAAGCATGAAATATGCCAAATGAAGTTTAGAGTGGCAAAATGATATTTTTATTTAATTTTATGAATTTTATTCTCGGGATGTGTCAACATGTCATTTGACAAGGATAAACAAAGCTAAACAATAGATATGAAAAAGTGATAAGAGGTAATGAAGAGGTTTTATTTATCATAAAAAAGTGCATAGTCAAATCAAGGTTCCATAATTTTGATTTCAAAATACTGATTGAATGAAAATTGTTTTAAAAAAATTTCTAGAAAGGTCTGCAAATGTGGTAATCGATCCCTTTGGAAGGTGTAAGAACCAAGCCAAAGCTTTTCCTCAAAATATTTTAGGGAATAAGTGTAAGAGAAAGATTTCATTCTATGCCACTTCTTGACATGCCATGAAAAATTCTTTAATATGTTCTCTTGGATCATCTTTGCCCTTGTATTTATCAAATATGGGTGTTTCAAAGGATTTACAAAAAGGTACACTTGACATGTCCTTATCAAATGGGTAAGGATATGATTAATAAAAATTAATTTTTTTTGTATGCTTTTGAAGTCTCATTAAGGTTTCTTTCATTCTCCTCCACTCTTATGTGAATGGGGAGTTGGCTTGAGGAATATCCATGCGACATCATTGGCATGCATTGATTTGTGTGCTTCCTTTTTTAGGATTTTCATTCTTCTTGAGTTGTTGTGGTAATTCTTGGATTTTGGTGAAATATTCTATTGATGAATCAAAAATAATAGTGGTTGATTTTGCATTTTCATACTGACTCGAGGTTTTTCAATTAAGTGTTTTAAGTGTTCATGTCGAAATAAAAGGGTAGTTTCACCCCATTTGTAAGAGGAGAAAAAAATATTAGAATTTATTTTGTATTATGATGTGATCAATAGCTTCTTTCTCACTTGTTCATAGTTTGGGTTGTTCTCACATGTCTTCATCTTCAAGAACATGATGACCACAAGGGTTGAATCTATCGGTCTCCTCATGGACACGAGTGATTTTTCTTCATGTAAAAACCATTTTTATTAGTAAATACCTAAATGAATAGTGTTTTTGAGAATTTATAGAAATTGTGACAAATTTTGATCTTAAAATATGGATAAGAGTGTTTGTTTTAGCTTTTTTTGAGAGAATCAAAACGAAAATTTTAAGATTGAAAATTATTTTGATTGAATTAGATTGATTTTTACTTAATATGTGAACAAAGTGAATGTTCAACGTATAAAGTTTGGATGTTGGTTTGATTTTTTTAATATGTGAATAAAGTGAATATTCAACGTATAAGGCTTGGATTTGATTCATGATTTGATTACTTATGAATTTCCTATAATTGAATAAAGTGAATATTCAATATATGAGGCTCTTGATTGGATTTGATTTGATGTGGTTTAATATGTGAATAAAGTGAATATTCAACGTATAAAGGATTTGATTCAATTGGATGTGCTTAAATAATGGATAAAGTGAATATCAATAAAAAGGCTTAAATCGTGATGTGATTGGATTTTACTTACTTCTCTAGGATTTTGGTAAAATCAAAGACTAAGACTAAGAATGATTTGGATTTGAGTTGATAAGTTTATGGAATGAGATGAAATAAGTAGGCCCTAGTTTATTTGGCTCCCTATGTGGGGATCTCTTTCTAAATACCAAGTGTTACCCGAATGAGTTGTGTACACTAGAAAATTTCCAATTGTAAGCCTTACTTTACCTCCCTTGATTAATTAAGTTATGTTTACCCATCTCAATCAATCAAACTAGGGTTGTTCTAAGGATAACCTTAACTCTACTTCATGGGTGAACTAGTCAAGTAGAAAATGGGGAATTTCCCATTTCGTTGGCTGGTTCCCTCAAGGTGCTAACTACTTTTGGGTTCTTTTAGTACTCATAATGATTTTTAGGGCCATGCCCAAGGACTTCCTGATTAAGCGGATGGGTGTTAATCCTTAGTTGAACTGCAGTAATGAAAATGTGTTTTTGGTTATTTTAATAGTTTGTAATTGTACTTGGCCAAGGTAACCTTTATGAAAATTTATCGGTAGTTTTTGTTTGGTTTTTTTAGATTTAAGTTTTCAAAATTTGTAAATGTCCTACACATAAACGATTAGTAATTTTCCTATAAAGAAAACATGAGGTAAAACAATGAGACAAACTTCATTGTTTATAATTCTCAAGGTCACCCAAGAGGGCATGAGGAAGAGAATACATCGGGTTCAATTTAGGGTGAATATCGTAAATTAGTTAATATCGGGATTTTTAAATTTTGAAATTGGAAAAAATTTCTTGCCATACGATAGCACATTCACAAAATTTTACGGGTCTGAAATAAATATAACCATAATTTCACCTTATTATTTCTGCTAAATTCCAACCAATGTTGGTAAAATCGTCATTATGTTATAATACATTATATATAGGATTAATTTGCCATAATGTAATAATACAATATAATTACAAAATTTGTTAATTTTAAGATATGGAGTCAAATTTGAAGGTAAAATCAAATAAGACCGTGAAAAATCTAAAAGTATAAGCCAAAACATTGAAGGAATAAGAAAAAAAACGTAAGCGAAAAAGTTTGAATTATCGGTTTGTCAAGGATTTTTTTGCGAGAATTGTTACTGAGAAGACAATATAAATACATGATGCCACACGATAAAATGTTTACAAAGTGTCAAATGGTATCAAGAATATGTTACTATATGGTGACCTTAATTTGAGTTACCATTCGGTATCATGCAAATATACAATCATGCAATTGTTTAATATCATGTTTTCGTAATCCTATTCGGTAGCCTAACTCATGTTATCATGTAGCATGAGCTTTATTTTTCTTAATGGATGAGTGCATAAATTGACTTATTATATCATCCCTATAGCTATAGATTTTTCTCCTAAATACGTTAATTAATGCATGGGGATGTTCTAAATAGTTGTATCCAAAGTAAGATTGATGCATTTCTCCTTATCTTGTCTCATGTGAACTAATGAACATAGGAATTACCACTAATTACTTTGTGAGTGATGTGATGACATGTGTAGGTTGATAAAGTGCATTTTCTACCAATTTTGATCAAGTCACAATCAAGGAGACCGTGATCCTTTCCACTATGCCATTTGAAGGATTTTATCATAAAATCCTACAAATGAGGACCTTTTTTTAGCTATATTACATGATGTCATTGAGACTTTATGGGGTTTTTATTAGTTAAATTTATTTCCTATAATTGTTGCAAATTCTATAACTGATTGTTCTATAAGACACCTCCTTGAAACTATTTCTTATTTAGTAATTTTTGATATAGTTTTATATATCAGTTGATAGTTATTTTCAATCTTATGATGGAGTATGTTCGAACTCATTTGAATCAATATAATCTATGTTTTTTTGAGTATCTATTGGTGTTAAGTACCTCAATCCCAAAGGAGAGCAAGGCCCACTCAACTGAGGAGATTGGAGGATTAGTTTTTGTGCATAATATTTATTCCTTGATAAGTTAAAGTTTCAATATCTTGATTTGAATGATTATTTGAATGTAGTCTTATATTTCCTTGCTTTAGTATATTTCCTTACTTTTCATTTCTTTCATGTGAGAATTTCAATTCAGTTAAGTATTTCCTTTTGAAAGCATTTTATTACGAAATGTTTTAGTAGATTAAATGCATTTCCTAAATTTTGTCTTTCATTTCAGTAGCTTAAAACTGTATTTACTTTCCGTAGTATAGAGAAACAAGAGAACAATACCAACTGAAACCCCCGAAAAAGAGAACCACCATAGAGATGAGTCGTATTCCTTTGCATACAACCTATGAACACAACCTAGTTTATAATGACACCAACAATTGAATTTATTGGTTAAATGATTGGAAATTACAATGACCCATCATTTTTGGTGTCATTTCTAGGGAAACCATAAGAAAAACATGTCATTCTATTCACATTACATGTTATGGGTGTTAGTGAAGTTAATATATGTAACCAATAAGAATCCTAAGCCTTTCTTATACAGAGAAATATTGATTCATAGGCCATGGGTAGCTCAAGGGATAATTATAAAGGAGGGGCAATATTCAAATAGTATATCCAATGTGGAACACGTTGTAGTAAAAACTAGAGAGTGAAACGAGTTCGAATCTAATACAACACCCATGAGTGATCTTGAATAATCTGCATCATCTTATTTAGAACCTGAACAAATTTTTGAAATGGGAGATAATGGAAATGATGATGACAAAACAACTTGAAATCCACAAGTGTTTTACTTATCCCATTTATGTCGTAAATGATGAGTATCAATTGATAGGGTAAGGGTGAGGAGGAATACCTTTGAATGAAGGTCCCTATCTTAGAGTGAATGTCCATTGATTTCTAGATTCAATTGATTGTTTGAGAACTTCCTCCTTTTCTAGGAGAAACTCAGGGAATAAAAACAAAACTCAAGAAAATATTAAACAATATAGGTGGTTCTTGGGATTGACCTCTAACTCCATTAGATGGAGCAATTGTGATATTTCCTAGATGGCTTTCCCCCATATGTTTAACATAAATTAATGCAAGAAATAATGTAAACCAATTATATCTCTAGACTAAAACAAAAAGAAGATGAAAATTTAGGTGATCTATTTAGACATTTATAAGAAAATATAATCTAACATAGGTTGGTTATGAGATTAGAATTAAATGAATAATATAGTCTTTGTATAGGTTGATGAGAAACAAAAAGTTATTTTTGAGTGGGTGGATTATTTGGGTAAATGTTATGAGGTTTCACATTTGTTACGGGGAAGATTTAATTTATAGAGCCATATAACTACCCTCATCAAAAATAAGAAATCTAGTTTGCAATGAGAGTATGACCAATGCCGATTGGAGGAAATTTCATAATCGATGGTTTAGGTTATGGCCTTGAAGGTTCTGGAGGAAATGGACAAACTCAATAAATTTTGGTTTTAATGATTAACTCTGTGATGGGAGAAAGGTAAGAATAAGACTTTGAAAAAGTGCCTTTGGGAATATATATGTCCCAGTTAGGTATGGAGAGATGGGAGGTTGAAAGAATGTTTTGGATATTGGATCTTTTCTTGATTTGATGAGATCAAAGTGACCATGACTACCAACCAAACAAATATCCATATAGCTAAAATAAATATGGAAAGATTAGATAAATGCACTTACTTATACTTGTAGGAGGTAAACTTAGATGAAGGAGGTGGATTGAACCATGGAACTAGTGGTTATGTTGTGGTTGTTCTTTCTAGAATGTTAATGTGAATACTTAACCCAGATTAGTCTTGGTCTTGGGTTACCCAACCACCATGTGCGGATGTAATAAGAGTGCTCACGGTCCATGCTTGCATGTAAATCTCTCTTTCTAAAACTTGAATAATTCTTCCAACCTGGACTATAAAAAAGGTTACCCCAAAAAGTGAATATTTGGTAACCCCATGATTTTGTCTGACCAAAGATTGGAGCAGTTATCGATGTTGAATGGGGACAATTTGCGGGATGTCCTAGGTTGACAAAATAGCTGATCTTGGTATCTTTTGCAAATTCTATCCCATTAGGAAAAATGGTATTTTCTACGTAAGTAGATGTGCTATGCGGTTAAAGAGGAAGAATAAGACCCATCATTTTTTTTTAGTGTTAGGGTTATACCAAGTCTGCCATTTTAGTTATGGTATCTAGAGATTGAAGTGTCCAAAGTTAAGAAGGAAAAATGCTAAGAATATCTATGATGATTGGTGTCATAGGTGATGTGGATGGGTGAATTTAGGTAAGGTGGAAATTAAAATATTAAAAGGTACAATTAATTAATATTGTGAGAATTATTATTAATTTAATTATAGGTAATTATTAATATACATGGGGTAAAGGGGAGTGTGACCCAAATTTGGTTTTCATAAGTAGGACCTTTACTTGATTGTATTGAAACGAGGATGAGGAACTCACTTAAAAAAAAATTTCCCATCCATCCTCCCTATATTTCATGAATGTCCATAGAAGATCCAGGACCAATTCTTGTTTGAATTCAAAGTTCCTCTTCCAAACATATGACTAGAGAACAAATAACTTAAACTCAACTTTTTCCTTCCACCCTCAAAGAATTTTCCATAAGGTGGTCTATGGGATTGCCCTAACTTTATTCATTCATGGGAGCAGATGGATAATTCATTTTTGGAAAATACCAAGACTAATTATGGGGAAGAGATAGGAGGGAAGAGTTCTACATAGATAAAATAAAAAGAAGATGAAAATATGGAAGATTATTTGACATATTTTTTTCTGTCCATATGAGAAGTGGTTATGAGTTGAATGAGAAATAACTAAGATATTTTCCTTAAGGGAAAGGATGATTGAAAAAAGGAATCCTCTCCATCTCATGGGAGGAGGTGATGTACACAAACTCTCCATGGCACAGATTATTGAGTTATGTAGAAGCTACTCTAGAACAAGGGAAGCCTTAGATGAAGGAAAACATCAAAAATTCCTAGATGTACCTCATAAATTCTAGAGGAAATGGCCAACATGAAAAAAACATCTTGTCATAGTTAACTTCAACCATAGATGGGTTGAAAGCTAAGAACAATGTTGCAAAAGAGCCTTTAGACATATATTATCCCAAAAATGTAGAGGAAAAGGCATCCTTTAAAACTATTTGGATATCAAAAATGTTGAATGTGATGTCCTTGACCATGATACCAACCAACCAATACTCCTACCTCAGACTAAAAGAAATATTAAATTCCATAACTCAAGAAAATGCAGAGGTAAACTTCATTCAAAGATCAAATAACTAGTCTTCTTATGCCCTAGACCTGCTTAGAACCCCTGGATGATGTCATGGCCCAATCAAACTCCTCCACCAACTTGGGGACAACTTGATTGGACACCACCAAACTGGATGGTTTACCCATAACCACCACCATGGATGCCTCCATACAATCAACAAGGTTAGGCACCACCAGCCAATGCACCACCATGGCCAAACCAACAATGGGGCACCCCAAAAAAATTCTAATCAACCAAGGAGGTTTACACAACAAAAAAATCTTTAATGCCTCCACCAAAACAAAATTATCCAAGGGAAAGCAAAAAACTCAACTTCCAGTCCCAACCTGTCTCAAACCCCAAAAATCAACAAACAACTTCAATTAATGAAGCAGGACAGGGTGAGACAATGTAGGTAAATTCCATTAACAACTTGCAGCTGAGATCTGGAAGAACAATGAACAATCCTCCTATAGTTATCACTGAAATACCTGAGGAAAGTGAGAGGTACCTGAGGAAAGTGAGGAAACTGGACATGTTCCATAAGCACGAGACACTAGGAATAACCAGGAGAAAGATAAGAATGTGCATGCAACTCCTTTTCTAGAAAGATTAAAAGAAATACAGAATGAGGAAGAAATAACATTAGTTTAGGAGTTGAAAAAGATGAACATTGAGGTCCCACTTCTAAGAGCAATAAGGGACATTCTTGAATTAAACCAAACCATTAGAAACCATTGTATAAAGACACCAGGAAGGAAGAAGAAATACCCAAAAATAGTCAAAGTAGAAGGAAATCTAATGACCTTGTAGCTAGAAAACTTCTCTCACCAAAATATGGGGATCCTGGGAGTCCAGTCATTACTATTTTTGTGAATGGTTAGTCAATATCTAACATTTTGGTGGATCTTGGTGTTTCCATCAATGTCATAACAACAAATACATTCAATTTTTTGTCCTTGATAGAGATTACAACCAACCAATATTGTCCTCTCAACTAGAAGATCAATCTATTGATGTACTTGATGGAGTAATTGAGGATGTTATGGTCATGGTTGAATCTTGGGAATATCTGATAGATTTTATGGTCTTACATCCTAAATCTCAAAAGTTAGGATACCTAGTCATCTTAGGAAGACCCTGGTTAGCTATTGTTGTTGCATACATTGACTATAGGTCAGGAAAAATGACTATTTCAAATGGGAAAAAGCAAAGAATATTTCCCTTTATCCTCTACCCAGCCATATGTGGATGTTTGTGAACGTGTTTGGGTATATTTAGGATACTAACAACATGAGTTCTTCTTATCTAGCCACCATTGCAGTGAAAAATCATATGGAAGAAATTGTTGAGCCATACCCAATGTTTGATGAAGATGATATTATGGCTACAGAAACTAGAACTATGGCTACAAAAATCCAAACTATGGCTGGAAATGATTATTTAAAACTCGAAAAAACAACACCTTGGTAAGTGACATTTCTATTGAAGATTGTGAAGAGATCTATGGTTACCATGGAAATACAACCACTAATTTTCATTTTCCTTTAGCCAAGGTTGTATCCCTTGAAAACATGACTATTCTTCACATGCTACAGCCTCATGCTTGTCCCTTGAACTCTTTGATTGCTAAAACAAAACTTTCCATTTTGAAAGACACTAAACAAGTAACTATTGAGATAGGAAAAGAATTAACCATTGGTAACAATTTAGAAGACAACCAAGAGACTAGGGTTGTAGATATCTTGAGGAATCATTTGGGAATATATGAAAGGGATTTTTACTTGGGATTATACTAACATGAAAGGGATTCATCCAAACATCTACACTCATCATATTTACACTAAAGATGTTAAACAAGTCGACAACCACAACGTAGGATTAATCCAACACTTAGAGACATTGTCAAGAACAAAATAGAAAAATTGTTGAGGGTAGGATTTATCTATCGATATCGATAGTTATGGGTATCACCACTCATTATAGTTCCCAAGAAAAATGGTAAGTGGAGAATCTGTATAGATTATAGGGAGCTTAATAAAGCCACCAAGAAAGATTACTTTCCCTGCCCTTTATTGACTAGGTTTTGGACAATTTGGTAGGTAAGAAATACTTCTCCTTCTTGGATGGGTTCAATGGATATAACCAAATCAATATAACACCTGCTGATCAAGATAATACCACCTTCACTTGTCCTAGGGTACATTTGCATACAAATTTCTACCATTTGGACTTTGTAACGCACTGCCACCTTTCAGAGGTAGTTTTAGCTATTTTGTAGACCTCACCAATGACTGTTGAAGTTTATATGGATGATTTTACTGTCCATGGGTCTACTTTTGAAGAATCTTTGAGTAATCTTGAAAAAGTGTTAACCAGATGTGAGAAACACCAACTCCATTAAGTCATGAAATTGTTTGATAATGGTTGATCAGGGAGTTGTTTTGGGTCATCATATTTTTGCTAAGGGTATCCAAGTTGATCCTAAAAAGATAGAAGTCATTACTAAATTTCCTACACCAACAAATCAATGATATCAAAAGTTTCCTTGGACATGTAGGATATTATAGATGGTTCATCAAATATTTTAGTAATATTTTTGCACCCATGTTTCTCTTTTTGGAAAAAGATTGTGTTTTTGAATGGTCTCCTCAATGTCAACAAGCTTTTGAAGTTATAAAGGAGAAATTGACCATTGTATCCCGGTTTTGAGAGGACCCAATTGGGGACAACCTTTTCATATTCACATTGATGCTTCTAACACAACAATGGGATATGTTCTTGGATAGAAGGATGAGGAAGACCAAATGTATTCCATCTATTTCATCAGCAAAAATTTGACCCCACTTAGAGAAAACTACACCACTACAGAAAAGGAATTTCTAGTTGTTGTTTACTCTCTGAATAAATTCAAACACTACATTACTGGATATAAAATATTTGTGTATATTGACCATTCAACCATAAGATATTTGATGTCAAACCAGTAGTAGGGGAAAATTATTAATCAACTTATGCTTATTTAACTAGAATTTAACTTTAACTATTATTGATAATTCTGGAAAGGCCAATGTATAATTATTAATTGACTTCCTTTAAGATTGAATTTTCACACCTCCATGCATCCAAGATCACTTTATGGATGAGCACTTGTTTGGTAATATCAACACATCCTCCATGGTTTGTTAATCTTACCAAATATCTAACTTAGGAAGTTTCACTTACTTTACTAGTAAGAACGTAAAGATTAGTAAAATACTTCTTCATACAAATGTGTAATGGACCTTTTGTTTAAAATATTTCTCTGACATGACTTCTTTCTAAGTGTGTTTGAGAAGATGAAGTGTATGCCACATCTTGGAAGAGCTTGTCATGATGAACTGGAGGACTATTTCACTTAGTAAAAGAAAATTCACAAGGTCCTTTGGGCTGGGACATTACTAACCGCTCTCGATTTCCCAAATATGTCAAGAAATTTTACCCAAAATGTGATCATTTCAAAGAATGGGGAAGCCTGTTATTCTAATGAAATGCCATGGATCTCGAGCCATTGGTCATTAGGGCCATTTGACAATTGGAATTTCAAGGATTTTTTTAGGGATCATTAAAGCATTCTATGGAACACACATGTCGTACTACCTTGACACTAAACTAGCTACCACCTCACCAATGTTATAAAATGTAGGAGGTTCCATCCATAGCAACTCACAAAGATATTTGGAGCAGAAAGTAAGTAATGTTATCTTAATCATTTGTGCATACCTTCATATCATCTTTCCTTTATGGAGTCATTATAGTTTAGAGTTTATTGTTATCCGGATATGTCTCCATCTTATTGAACCAATCATCAAGAAAACCATATTCACCCCAATATCTTTCATATTTATGACCTCTCACTATGCTGTGTATTCCTAAGTCTTCTATGGTTATATTTGAACCTAACCACACCCTCCTAATTTTTGATTAGAATTTGGAGAATCCCAAAAACCATTTTATTAATTAGTTATAACATTTCAACTCTCCCGAAGTCATGATTTACCTTTTATAATGGTTTGATCCCTGAACCGACATTATCCATCATCAGTGATATTGGTTTCTTTGTCATTTTATGTCTAAGTAAGCCTTCCAATCAATCAACACCGAAATAGCAAAATCAACCTAGATCTTACCTAATCATTACCTCACCTTTATAAATAAAACCAGAATAACCTCAAATCTTTAGATCGACATGTAGGATTTCTCTATTAGATTAGATTTATTATCATTATTTGCACACAATTTTCTAAATCATATAAAGGGTATGATTTCTTTATTTCATGATACTTTATGCATGGTTTTGAATTTAAAGTGAGAAATTGACCATTGTCTTATAGTTTTGAGAAGGGACTCACTTTTCATATTCAGCATTGATGATTCTAACCTATATTATTAGGAGTGTGTGTTCTTGATATAAGAATGAGGAAGGGAAAAATGATCAGCCATGGATATTTCATACATTAAAACATTCTAACTTTCACCTTCAGAGAAACTATTCACTCCTACAAAAAGGAATTTTCCTTACCTTTTTACATAAATAATTGAACACTATTTTAATATATAAAAAATGACTATTCAACCATAAGATATTTGATGAAAAACCTAGTAGTAGGGGGTAGAATTATTAGGTGGTTACTTATTTTGCAAGAATTTAAAGTGAATATTATTGATAAGCCTAGAAAGGACGGTGGCATTGTTAACTTCCTTTTAAGATTGAATGTTTCAAGAGAAGATGAGGCAGTCCAAGATCACTTTCCTGATGAGTACTTGTTTGCAATATCAACACATCCTCTATGGTTTGTTGATCTTGCCAACTATCTAACTACATGGAATTTTCGAAACTTAGTTTATTAGTAAAGAAATGTAAAAGATAATTCAAAAATAGTGCTACATATAAATGGTGCAATGGAATTTATTTTAAATGTTTGTCTTAACATGATTCTTCACATATGCATTCGAGAAGATGAAGTGTATGACATACTGAGATCTTGCCATGATGAACTTGGAGGAAGACATTAACTCCATGAAAAGGACAATTCACAAGGTCCTTAGAGTTGGGTACTATTGTCCCTCTCTCCACAAATATATCAAGAAGTATGTATTGAAATGTGATGCATGTCAGAGAATGGGGAAGCCTATGTTGTCTACTGAAATGCCCCTTAATCCTTAGCTAGTCTTAGGGCCATTTGAGAAGTGGGGAATTTATTTCGTTAGACTTTTGACCCCCATCCTATGGAAAAGAGTACATGATGGTGTGCATCGAATATGTTAAAAAATGGTCTCGAGGTTCAAGCACTGGCGTCTATTAATGAGGATGTTATAGCTGAATTTTTGTACAACAGATTATGCTAAGATTTGGAGCTCCAGATCCATTGTATTTGATCAAGGACTCAGTTCGTGTCCAACATGATTGAAGCCTTCTGAAGATATACCAAATCAAGAATAGAAATCATCACCATACCACCCCCAATCCAATGGGAAGGTGGAGGTCATAAACATAGAATTGGAAACATTTTAACTAAGGTTTTCAATGCATATAGGAAAATTTGGGTGCCAAGATTGCTGAAGATGTTTGGGCATACAATACCACCTAGAAAACCACCACCGTTTTCCCCATATGAATTGGTATACAGGAAAAATCCATTGTTCCTATGGAATTTGAGTTACAAACTGGAGAACAACATAGAAGATTGGAATTGAGCTGGATGAAGCTCAACGTGAGAGAGTGATGTAATTGAATGAACTTGATGAAATGCGGATGGAGGCACAACAACAAACTGAAATCCTTCAACATCAGAAAACCTGATAGCATGACACTCATATCAAAAATAGAAGGTTCAATGAAGGAGATTGGGTCTTACTATTTGACTCAAAGTATCAACAATTCAAAGGAAAATTGAGAACAAGATGGTTGGGACCCTATCAAATTGAAAAATTTTATGATAATGGATCTGTGAGATTGTTACCAATTGATGGTGACATGAGAACTTTTCTTGGTGAATGTCCATAGACTGAGGATGTATCAACAACCCCAAGATAAGGAAACTTTCACTAAGGACATGTTGTTGTGTGAAGAATTTGATTCAATGGAAGACTCTAGCTCTTCCCACCATGAGTAGTTTGTTGGAAATTCAAATAAAGGGAGAAGATCATAGTTTCGATCCTCTTCCCCTATATCATAAAAATAAAAAAATATTTTTTTCATGCATTCAATAAAGGTTAGAAATGTTAATTATTAGAATGTGCATTAATCATAATTACTCTTCGAATGTAGGAGGTGGAGCACCAATGGTTAGGTAAAGTTGAGATGGCAAGGTGAAGTGTACTCATTTATCCTACTGAATATTAACTTTTTAGAACTCCCCAATGCATTTATTTAATACAAAAAAATCAAAATCCCATTCCCAATGCATTTATTAAGGATGTCAAATCAAATCTCATGGAGTAAAGTGGGGAATAAGGAGTAATAATGGATGAGTAAGTGGCATGTGTCACCTTTCTTGAGAAGGACAAGTGGCATGAGCATAGTTATGATGACAAGATGGGAAATGTGGAGAATTGAAATCTTTCCATCCCAATTAAGTACCATCAATCTTTTTTTGCCACCATTTTTGTGTTGACTCAATGCCATTATCAACTCAAAATATAGTTCAAACCTCCACTACTAACATTTCATGCAATTTATTTATTTCTCTCGCATAAACCTTCACCATTTTTCTATAACTCATCTATCCGGACCGTCGATCGATGGGACAAAAGAAGAAATCAGAACCAGAGTCTATGTTGAGCCTCTCCTACAAAATGTTGTCATTTCCCAAGTCTTCCATGATGCAGGTTGGTTGGACTTTATTCACAAATTTGAGGGTTATGATGAAGATTTAGTTGATGAATTTATATTGAACTTTGAGGCAACATGCTCTCGAATAGGAGGCAAGAGAATTGAAATAGATAGCCGCATTGTTGCTACTATATCGGCCTCCCATATTTTGGGCTTAAGGTTGTAACTAACTCCCCACTTAAGGATTTGATATCCCTGTTTCATGATGAAGGGGAAGCTCTGCCTGAAATAATCCTCAATCCCCATGGAATTCAAAAAGGTATTAAGAGGGAGAGTTTTATTAGGTCATTGGAAGGAAATTGCTACTTGGGTGAACATGTATCTTATCTATGATGGGAAACCATCGGTGTTAGGGGGTGACACATTGAAAATTATCACTCATTTGAAGAAGGGTAGAAAAACCCTGAGCTTAAGGTTAATATTCCAAAGTACCTTGCAGAGGTTGTCATTAAGGTGGGTCAAAATATAAAAATGGAGGTGGTAAAGCGCCCTAAAACACCCAGGGCTTATCTAGTTAATTTTTGCACATTAAGATTTCGTAGAACCCAAGAGAAAGGTAGAGAAGAAAACTACTTGGGAGAGTTCTAAATAGAAGAAAATCAAAAGGGTCTCTACACCAATTTCTTCATAACCACCTCTTAGTTATGAGCCTAATCTTGAATCGACTCCTCGGCCTTAGTGTGGTTATAGAAGAATATACAAGTGAGGATGATCAACCCTCTATGCCTCAGAGCTTCCAAGGAAAATATTACCCTACCATCCCCTATGTTATGTCATTGAGACCAAGAAGGTCTTGTACATCAATGAAACACTGAATTTTTTGCCTACATTGTTTAATGAGGGTTCAACCCCATTTTGGAAGAGATTTTCGAGGTTGGTACTTCATTTGCTCCTAGTGAACAATTGAAGATGATGAATTTATGATAAACCATTCCCAAATAATAGTTCCCTAATAATGATATGTCAGACATTACTGAAGCTCTAGAAATTTATTTTGTAGCTCAAAAATACCTAGTAGCAAAAAAACCCAAACTAGAGCTCAGAAACTACTATCAAGGGAGATTGGTCATCTGGGATCACATGAAGATGAAGTCCTAAAGTAAGTATCAGGATGAAATTTCCACTCTGAGGAGAAATTAAAAGGTATGGAAGAAACCCAATTGTCTATGCAAAATGAATTTGTACAAAGAACTATGGAGAAAGTTAAAGAAATAATTGTCTTAAAAGTAGAAGTTGATAGTTTAAAGAGGCAAAGGAATATTGGTTTGTAAGCATGGAATGATTTATCCTCTCGTTGTGACCAAATATCTCTTTGAAATAAAGAGTTGGTCTAGGAAAATAAGAAACTTAAAGAAGAGGTTGAGTCAAGTTCAAATGCTAAGAAGAAATTGGAATCAATTGTTGAATCTATTTGTCCTCTGGCTTACAAACTTCTAGCTTGTAGGAATCCCTCTTCAGTTTACAGTCTATTTCTTTAGGAACAATTTTATGCATGGAAATTACAAAGGATATGTTGTGGATAGCCCCATGAGGCTCTAGATGGGAAATTTTTTTATAAATTTATCAAGGGAGCACTCTAGAAATATAAAATTTGTTATGTGAATTCTACCTTCACAACATGTTGGTTTCATCGTCCTTGATTTCTTTATCAATTTGTCTATGGGGGAGTTCCAATTGAAATATTTTCAATCATTGGTTAGGAAACCAGATTGTGTGGGGTCAGCAAAAAAACTTTTTAATCAAGCATCCCGAACTTTTGGTTTCTATATTAGGCTACCCACCATAATGATGTCTCCATGAAAAAGGATTTTAGGTCCCTATATTATCAAGCTGGAATTGGAAGGAATACTTCAGAAATATTAGCCAAATGTGTTTAGGAATTTGAGATTTATTACAAAAAAACTTTGGTGAAGCTGACAACTTGTGATAAGAGGTGGGATACTCTAAGTTTTCCATTGAAAAGAAGGGAATTCATTTCCCCTCAAAACCTTAGTTGGAGTATGAGAAGAGGGGATGTAATTATAGCAATCATTCGACAGTTGGCAGAAAAGGGTGCAAAAAATATAGTAATGAATGGGTTGGCATGCAAGTAAGACCTCCCTTGTCCTCAGTCCCATGACCACTTGGTAGAATAATGCTTGCCCAATCTCATGATAGTTTCAAAGCATGGGAAAATGTTATCTTGGAAACCCAGGGGTGCAAAGGAACAAAGAAGCAATATGTAGACCAGTTTGAGGAGTATGACATGGCCAAACAACTTGAGCAAAGAGCAATTTACAGATAGTTTGCATGAGGACATGCAAAAGGTAAAGTTTAAGGGAAATGATGAGTGCATAAATTGACTTATTATATCATCCCTATAGCTATAGATTTTCTCCTAAATATGTTAATTAATGCATGGGGATGTTCTAGATAGTTGTATCCAAAGTAAGATTGATGCATTTCTCCTTATCTTGTTTCATGTGAACTAATGACCATAGGAATTCCCACTAATTACCTTTTTAGTGATGTGATGACATGTGCAAGTTGATAAAGTGCATTTTCTGCCAATTTTGATCAAGTCACAGTCAAGGAGACCGAGTCCTTTGCCACTATGCCATTCTGAAGGATTTTATCATAACATCCTACAAACGAGGACCTTGTTTTTAGCTATATTATAGGATGTCATTGAGACTTTATGACGTTGTTATTAGTTTAATACGTTGCCTACAATTGTGGCATATTATGCGTAACCAATTGTGTCTTTAAGACACCTCCTTGAATCTATTTAATAGTTAGTAGTTTTTCAACAAAAATGATTATCTAGTCCTATGCTAACATTTTCATGGGGTTTTAGGGAAAGAGATTTACTGAGAAATGAAACTATACTAGGGATGGTGATGCACCAAATAAAGGGTGTTTCAGGACTCGGGAAGGGTTAATTTGAAGAGGGTGTGTGCACCACGGAGTCAACTTCACCTCTACTGACTTAGAGAGGGTACAGATACCACAAACTAAGAGACACGCGTTCCCTTTGTTAAACTTTATCGGACCAGAAATATACATTTCCCAGTGAAGAAGGATGAACTCAAGAAGGGTGAAGCAGACACCACAACTCAAGCTGCATCATGATACTCCACCACTCGATAAGCAGAACTCCGAGAACTGATAGAAACTTAAACTTGCACACAGTGTGTACTGCAAGTATGAGAAAGGCACAAAGAAGCATAGAAGGATGAAAGGACCGAGATTAGTCACAAAACACACACTTTTATTGCTTGATAACATGCACTGATGCATCATACATTCGAGAAGAGGCAATAGTTGCCATTACGGTCTTGAAGAGGAGGCTTGAAAGTTCTCTCAACACACAAGAACAACTTGCGAGAGAGAGAGGATTCTTGAAAAGTATACACTACTTTGAGATATCTAAGCTTGTCAACTTATGCGAACTATTGGAACCCTTTGAAATGAGCTTCAACTTACATTTATAGAAGAATATGTGAGAAAGAAGAGGAAATGTCATAATTACATTCCTAAATTGAAGGCCCATGATGTATTTATTACGAGTTAGTTGAACCACACTGAGAAGGTTCCATCATGGGTCATTAATTGCACTGATGACCTAGTCTTCTCAATTAATTAAAAGAATATTTAAATAAAATATAAAAATAATAATAAAATATTATTATTAAAATATTTAAATAAAAATATTAATTTAATTAACATAATGTCGGGACCCCCCCGTTGACCCGTTTGACTTGAAGAGGAGGGGGGTCCATGTGGATAGAGTCTGCACAAATCTCAACTCGGTGAGTTTCGAATCCTCTAACTCGGTGTTGCAATCAATTTTGAACCCCACACTAACTCTTTCCTCGCTTTGGCAATCGGATTCTTTTGCATTGAGTCCTTCGGTATTTTGGCAGTGCACTCTGCAATCTCGGCTCCAATCAACAATTATGCCACTATTGGGATCTTAGTATGGCATAGGTAGCTGTGAGCTACACAATATACTCATTTTTCCAGAAACTAAAAAGATCCTTTATTATGTTCTGATTTTGACACATAAAATAAGCCTTTAAAAAAATATATTGAACAATTGGGGCAACAAAGGACCTTGGAAAAATGTATAGGTAATTGTGACCATATGAATTCTTCCTTAGTCGTGGATCAAAGCTAATAGAAATAAGCTAGCTAAAATTAGCTAGAAACTACAGTATAATCATCCATTTGTTAAAAACAAGTTTCTCTGAACTGAGTAAAGAATACTTTTTATTATCGATTGGACGTACATAATGGAAGGGTATAAATATTGCTTATTGGGAGTTTCTCAAAGAGACCATTTACTGAGTAACGAGGATGTAGCATGCAAAAGCGGCAAACGGGTATTTTGAGTTGACCTTCACATTGATTCATTTTAGGGAGAAATCATGTTGAGCAATATGAATCGTTTCATTACTGCACCGTAATAAACCTTCATCTCTGATTAGGGAAAATTTTATGAAGCCTTGAATAGCGTGACTCCAATCCATCGTACACGGTAGTGAATATTTGTTTCTTTGTAAGCTGCTATTCGATCTGAGTTCAGAATAAGGATAAGCCTATGAATTTGAGGATGCATTCGATCTTTGAGCAGATAACAACACACAGTTGGACAACTTTCTTCTTTGGAAGCGTTCAAGAAGGATTCTCTCTTGTCTTGCATGCATACATGCTCTTTGCTGTGCGTGGGATTTTGCCTCGCATGACCACGAATCTCAGAGAGCCTCGAACGGAGTTGGGAGAAGTATTTGGCATGAGTGGCATGATCAGGTCGGACATCTGTTTGTTGCTTCGTGAGGTTTCCTATGTCTTACATGGTTTGTGAGACAATTACGGTATTCCATGAGAAGGCGTTTCTTTCTTGTGAGCCTGAAACTGGATACTTTTTCAACGTCGACCCATCTTCAACCATCTCGCCATCATCCTCCCTTATCACTTGGAGGATTACTCACCACCCAATTTTCTACCACTTTAACTCTCCTTGACTGACTTCTGCACAGCGTGCTCAGATCCTGTTTACGGCCCCGTGCGGAAGTATCATGTTGGATAGCCATCGTAATATTTCCATGCTTGGTCAGTTTGATCGATTTCTCCCATTCACGGAAGTTTGATCATGGTTTACCAAACCAATATTTCCACTTGGCGGTGCTTTCCCTGAGTTCCCCTATTCCCATACCTCATACGGACTCAGCTGATTAACGACTTGGCAAGCTGCCATCATCAAATTTCCGACCTCGGCATACTAGCTCCAAATCCCGTAGTGAAATGGCTTGGACACATTAATCCACGGGCCATGGCCTCGATTTCAAACTTCGCATGCTGAAACTTTTGGCAAGCTTTCGTTCCTTATCTCCACAATTCCCTTATTTTCCGCGTGCGGGATCCCCATGATTTTTTTATCTGGCCTGATTTTTTCCTTCATTGATTTGAGGATAACATCAAACTCTCGGTGTAAACATTTGTTGTAGCTTGTAAGGTGTGATAATTCCAACGAAGCCTTTATGCTGCCATGACTTAGTGACTCGTTGAAGATGCTCATATAATTGCTGAAAAAAAATTGTGCCTCATATGAATATTACGATATGAAACAGTTCCACCTCTATGAGATTCTCTCATGAGTTACATCGTAAAACAAGTAAGGTCTCGATAGAGAATCTTTGTAATAAATTTCTCGGGTCTCAGTAACACTCTCACTTGTCACTTAATCGATTTTCATAAAAAATATCTTGAAGGAAAATCCGAATTTGAGGATGCATTCGATCTTTGAGCAGATAAAAACATAGTTGGACAACTGCTTGTTGGAAGTGCTCAAAAGAACTCTTACTATCTTTGCTGACATGCTTGCATTGCTGCTGTGCGAATACTTGGCCGAGGAAGGTCTGAACACCATTATAATTCATGACTCTTTTTAAGATGTCGGTTTGACTCAATTTTACATTGGTATTCTATGGTGCTTATACTATCTTCTGGGTCGATAGAAGTCCTTCCATTATGTAATTACAAACCCGAGATTGATGATGTTGAACCTCCCATATCTCGCATAATTTCATATCATCTCGGTCAAACAAGATAAATCTCTCCCAGTGGTTGGTGAAGCACCTTTGTCTTAATGGATTAAACACAGCATCATGTTGACTTTGACTCTCACGACTTGGCCTTTGAGATCTTTTTGCATCGATCTCTCCAGAGATCCTTGTGAGAGTTCCTTTCATTCGTCAATTTTCAACGAGCTATATTTTGCATTAACAAGACCATCGTCGAGCTCTTACAGTGAGAGTCTCTCTGAGATGATTTCGAGATGACTATCGATTTGACACGGATTCTCTATCGGCTCGACCCCGAACTCTTCTTTGAGTTGAGATAAATGGGTGCCTTTCGATCTTAGGTGATCTCTCATATGCAATTTAAGAATTATTTTTAATTTTTGTATCTTGATAAGCAGAAGATGGGTTCAGGACTATTATTTCATTTTGAACGTGATAGGACCCTGTTGTCCAATCTTGCCATGTGTGCAAAATTGGATAACATTTTTGGCGACCTCTCGGGGATGATTGCCTACTAAGCATGATTCCAGTAGCCTTAAGTCATCCATTGGGCATGGAGTCTATGTTGGAATCCTGAAAGTAGTATGATTTTCTTTGACACATCCCGGAATCTCCTTGAGCATTGCCGATATCCTGGACCTCCCTGGAATGCTAAGCATGAAGTATACTGAATCTATTGAATGCTTGACATCCATGGAACACTACAAAATTTTGAATGAAGCAGATTTTGAAACTCTTATGGAAACCTTGAACCTTTCTTCTCCTTGACACCTTCGATGATGAAACAATGTGCAGAACAACACAAAACACAACAACAAGGAAAGAAAAAAAACAACACACAACAATGTGCATAAGCACTTGGAGGAAAACACCTAATTTAACTGTACAAGGGGTGGAACGCTTCTCAAAAACAAGCTTTGAGATGTATCCCATTCACATGAATGGGAAGTTCTTCTCCATTGAGCCTAGATAGATGGAATGAATTTGCCTCTTTGCAACTTGTGATGATGTATGGCCCACTCCAGAGAGCGTCAAACTTGGCATGCACTGCTGGTTTGGCCCTGTCTTCATCCCATTTGAGAACTAAATCTCCCTCTTGAAAACACCTGTTGGACGCCTTCTTATCAAAATATTTCTTAACTTGAGCCTGATGTTGCTCCAAAGTTTTCATAGCCTTGTCTCGTACTTCCTCTAACTCCATGAGTTCAAGCAAACCTTATTGTCAGAGGATCACTCTCTATAACTTCAAGTTGATGAGCTAACTCCAAAGAAGGTAACTCCAATGAGAGTGGGAGTTTTGCCTCTCTTCCATATACCAAAATGAAAGGAGAATTTCTGATGGCCCTTTTAGGTGTGATCCGATCTGCCCATAAGGCGGTCTTAAGTTGTGTATGCCAAGTCCTCTTGTTAGTCTCCATTGTGCGCTTAATAATCCTTATGAGGTTTTTGTTGCTAGACTCAGCCAATCCGTTTCCTTGAGGATAGTAATTGGATGAAGTTTTGAGGTATACCCCATTTTTAACAGCCCATTCACTCAATTTCATACCAAGAAAAGCTAGCGCGTTGTCTGAAATAACTGTAAATGGAACACCGAACCTCGTCATTATACCCTCCAAAAAATCTAGAACTACCTTTTCATTGCTCTCTTTTAATGCTACCGCCTCTGTCCATCGAGTAAAATAGTCTGTTGCGGTAAGGACCCACTTATGTCCATCATTGGATGGAGGATTAATCATTCCGATGAAGTCCAACCCCCATTGAACAAAGGGTTGATCCACTTGAATTGGATGCAATGGAAGAGCTGCTACCGCTTTACTTACTATGAAAAAGGCACATTCCTTACATTTCCTTACCCAGAGATGGGCATCCTTGAATAAATCTAGCCAATAGTAGCCAGCTCGCATGATCTTGGTAGTTGTTGTTCGTGCGGAATAATGTCCTCCAGATAGGCCATTATGAAACTCTTCTAGTATCTTACTGACCTGTTCTGGTCCTATGCACTGAAGGAGGACGCCGTTCAAATCTTTTCGAAAGAGAATGCTATCTACCAAAACATATGGGATAGATTGAAGATGGAAAGTTCATCTTTGGTTTTTATCCATGTTTATCGGATATGCTCCTGAGAAGAGGAAACTCTTCATTTTGGATAACCAGTCAGCTTGATCAACATTCTCATCAGTATTTAGGAGTGTCACGTCCTCATTACCTTTTGATTCCATATACATTGCAAGTTCTTTGACATAAACCCTTACCTCGACAAGTTTAGTGACTTTGATGTGCACGTCATACTCCATTACCTTTGTGATCCATCGGCCACGCTTTTCATTCATTTCTTTGTTCAAGCAAAAACTCCTTGACACCTGGATGAGACACCATCAGATGAATCTTGTTGTTGGACAACATGTGCTTGAATTTCTTCAAAGCTCGAATAACCGCAAAGACTTGCTTTTGATGAATGAGTATTTGAACTCGTAGTCTTTGAGGATTAGTGAAGAAAGCAATTGGTTGCTCCATCAGGTTGTTGTTTTGTTGGGTGAGGATCCCTGAAATGCTCTCTTGACCTGCAAAAGCATAAAGGATAAAATCTTTGTCAAACCTAGGGTTCACCAGCGTGGGAGCTTGAGAAATGGCTGTTTTGATGGCTTAAAGCTTTCTCGTCCTTCCTTTGTCCATGAGAATGGCATGTTTTCTTTAGCATGGTTGTCGGTGGTTTAGCCAATGTCGCGAATTGAGGATGAATCTCGCATGAAATTTATGGTTCCCGAAAACTCTGGAGGCCCTTCTTGTGACTTGGGAGAGATAAGGACATAATTGAATGAATCTGGCTGGATCGATTGATAATCCTTCTGCTTTGAAACAACATGCCCCAACAATTTTCCCTCGTGTCTTTGTGAAAATACATTTCTTGGGGTTAAGTGAAACCCCAAATTCCCTACACCTTTGGAAAACTTTCCTTAGATGCGTGATGTGATCTTCTGCATGCTTAGAGTATACAGTTATATCATCAAGGTAAACCAAAATAATATCGTTGATTAGTCCCTTAAATGCCATGTCCATGGCTCTTTGGAAAGTAGCCCGGCATTGGACAATCGAATGGCATTTTATTGTAGGCATACGTGCCCCACTTGGTAGTGAAAGCCGTTTTGAATTGGTCGGATTCTTGGACTAGGATTTGATTGTAACCTGAATATCCATCGAGAAAAGAAAATATTTGAGCTCCTGCCACCGTTTGAAGGATCTGCTCCATCGATGGAAGAGGATAATGGTCTTTTAATGATGCACGATTCAAATCCTGAAATCTCGCATAATAGGATCTCTCGTTCTTCTTCCTCACGGGCACCAAATTGGCTACCCATGAGGAATGCTTGATGGGAAAAATTATACAGGCCTCGATGAGCTTGGTTAGCTCCTTTCTCATTAGTGGCTCAATTTTGGGATTAATTGGTCTCTGTTTTTGACGAACTGGCTTAGCATTAGGATCTAGTTCGATGGTATGTTGTGCTAGACCTGGATCAAAACCACGCAGATCTTTATAGCTCCATGCAAAGATGTCATGATACTCTTGACAAAGTTTGATGAAAGCTTCTTTCTCTTCAGAAGTACACACTTTTCTGATCTTAAGAAAATTTTCATTTGATACTTGACTTCCTCAAAATATTCTTCTTTGACCACCATGTTAGGGCTTTGTCTTGTGGCTTGGTCATCTGAATTGAAAATGGATTCCAAAGTGACTAAACCTTTTGGTAACTTGTTGCTTTTCAATTGGATAATTTTCTCACCATATGACTCCTGCAACTTATCTTGATTCTTTGTAGCAAACTCCGCCTCTTCTTGTAGGAAGAGGACAATTTGTTGTCACTATCAAACACTTGCCAACTACTCACATTATCAGGGACTGCTGGTCGAACCACCATTTTAACAAATTGCTGCCCTTCTTTCATGATATTTGGTATGTTGTATTGTGAACCAATTGTAGCAAGCCTATCTGCATCTTGATTTTGATCTCTAGGGATTGCATGGATTCCAAAAGCTTGAAATCTTCAATCAGGTCCCAGACTCGGTTCTTGTATGATCTTAAAAGATCATTTTTGGATGCACTACGTGCCGAAACTTGATGAACAACTAACTCACTATCTCCAAAAATAGTTAGGGCCTTGATTCCCTTCCTTTGGGCTATTTGAATTCCTTGCACAAGAGCCTCGTATTCAAGCAACATTGTTAGTGCAGCTGTTGAGCATGCAATTAGGAAAGATGAGAAGTACTTATCTCCCTCTGGAGAAATTAACATAACACCAGCACCGGATCCATTCTTACTTCTTGAGCCATCGAAGAACAATTGCCACAGTCCTTTAGAATCACTTGGTGTTTTGACAAGTTGTGGTATGATCGTATCTTCTTCATGGATACAGTAAGTACCTAATCCTGTTTCTTCCAAGACCAGCAAACCAGCTTCTTCTTCTACCAATACATCAGCGTAGGGATCGTACTGATGATCTCTACTTACTTCATCTAGCAAAGTATCAGGGACTTCTTCAACAAGGGTGGTTGGTTCATGATCGGCATCTTCCTCTTCTGGATCACCGATGGTGTAATTTCCATTTATGGGACTAGCAGTGTAGGGTTCTACATGATTATGGCAGATTGGTTCTGCCCTTATAGTTACTTTGGTTCCGTATCGAGTCCTGAGAATCATATGCGACCAATCGGCTGATAGGTAACCACCCATCTTGGCAGTGAAATCCCGTGATAGGCAGATGGAAAAGAGAGGAGGGAGATCGATGACCGATATGTCTTGGGTGAATGACAAACTTGGGCATGCATGAATGGTAAGTTGAAGTCCTTTGATAACCCCAACAGTCTTAATAGCTGTGCCATCCAGTTGAACAACCCCTCTTAACTGGCGCATATTGTATGCCTAGTACATCTGTAATTTGTTTAGGCATGTGAGCTCTGGCACCAGAATCGATCATGCAATTATGTACCGGTGGTCGCATGATGATCGGGAAATGTAGAATGGTGGTGGTTTTTTTGCCGTAGGAATGATTTTCCCTTCTGGTTGACACAAACTTGTAGCATTTGTCACTCCATGGCTTGGTGATCCACTGGTTGTACTAAAATTGTTCAGAGCTTCTCATGACGAGGTTTCTTTGGGAAGGGATCGAGAGTGCGTCCCACATGGTAATGCTCGAGTTGGTTTTCTTCATTTGTTCTACTATCTTTGAAGGAATTGCTCCAACTTTGATGACACTTTTTTGGGCATTGGGGTCCTCCTTTGGAAAATGTTTGTTGGGTACCGTGATGCTGGAGAACCATCCTTCCCTACGGCGTGGCTAGCCGGTGTTTCTAGTGATTTCTTTCCCGCATTTTTATCAACTGCCATTTGTAACCCAGGTTGAGAAGTGGATGCTAGATCAGCTTCGAGAGGTTGAGGCTCCATTGCTCTCTTTTTGGAATGAGTGTTTGCTGCCATTGATGAAGAATCTATATTCAACCCACAAAAATCTTCTGCTTGCAGTTTAGCAAAGTGGATTCTTCAGGTGCCTGCGGTTGATCTGCTGCTTCTTGCGTAGATGAATTGTTTGTTAACTCTGAAGGGGAAGATACACTTTGAACCATAAGGGCCTGGCTAAGAACCCCATTGGGACAAAGATTTTGATTGTGAGGTTGAGAGCAAGGATAACACCATTCGTAGTCTTGAACTAGATTATTTTGAGCAGTCTATAGCTCTAGATGAGCTAGCTGCTGCGAGAGGGTTACGAAAGTTCAAGGGCTTGACATTTGCAACTTGACTTGTAGTTTGATTTTGAGGCTGATTGTTCCCTTGAAAAGGAGAACGGTTAGCTTGATACTGCTGATTTTGTGGCTGATACGGACGATTGTATTGAAATTGTTGCCTTTTGAGTCTGATGAGCTCATTTCAAAATTTTGCGAGTAGTGACTTGACTTCAAATAGGTCATTTGAAGAGGCGGGGAAGATTGAGATGGTTCTTGGAGTCTCTTTGGAATAGGAGCAATGATAGGTGATGATTCGTAAGATCACGGAGAAAAGGGCATTGGTGGTGTGGAGCTATCTTTCGGCTGAATCAAAGAATTCTGCACTTATGGCAACTTCGTAAGCATCAGGAAGTGTAGTCCCTCCCATGGACTGGATCATAACTGCTACATCGCTATTCAAGGCTCACAAATAGTACAAGAATGCATTATGTGTAGAAGGCTTTACGAGTGTCGGAATCCTATTCCAAGTCTATGGAATCGGAAGTTGAAATCACTCATGTATTCTTGGGAAGCTCTCTTTATGGTAGTAAGTTGTTCCAAAAGTGATAGGTGATCACTTTTGTCTTCAAGTGTTTACATAGCTTTTCTCCCAACTCGTCCCAGTGGTTATAGTGCAACACCTAACCCATGAAACCATTGAAGTGCTTTTCCCTTGAAAGAGGTAGCAAGAAGTCTAAGCTATGACGTTGTCTTCGGTGATATTATGTACTTGTGAGATCTTTGGCTACATCAAAGATATGCTCCTTTGGAGTAACGTGAGTTTCCCCATGTAGAAGGGTAAACTTTTGAGTGCCGCAATACAGTATCGGGTCACGTTGAGCCAACATAAGAGGATTGCTTGCATTGAAAGGGGAAAAACTTGGTTCTCGCACATGCCATAGCAATGAAAGGTTGATTGTTCTGGGTGGAGAAACCTTCCAGTAAGGAGGAGTTGAATGACCCCTACTAGGTAAATCTCTAGTGTTGGGGATGTGGAAATGCCTCTTCTTCTTCTCTTTGGAGGAGACAAGGAAAGTTGATATCTTGATAATTTCCTTTCTTTGAAGAAGCTCTTGTCTGAATTCTTGCATAAGTTACTTTGCTTTGAGATTTGGAATCCAGAGATATAGAGTCGCCAGGTACTTTGACTTGTGTAAGTGAGAAGAGAAGTACCAACTCTGTCCCACCAGGCGTGCCAAAAACTGTTGTCGCCAAATCACTGCACCCTCCGAATGGCCAGGATGTGAATAGGACGTTCGGTGTGATTGGGACACATGGGATCCTCTCTCGAAGTTTGTGGGACTTGGGCTCGAGGTGAACCTCTGGAGAAGGCCGGCTTCCTCTTCCTAAACTAAGTGTTGTACTACTCCTAGTGTAACAAAAATGATTATCTAGTCCTATGCTAACATTTTCATGGGGTTTTAGGGAAAGAGATTTATAGAAATGAAACTATACTAGGGATGGTGATGCACCAAATAAAGGGTGTTTCCAGACTCAGGAAGGGTTAATTTGAAGAGGGTGTGTGCACCCGAGAGTCAACTTCACCTCTGCTGACTTAGAGAGGTACATGATACCACAAACTAAGAGACACGCGTTCCCTTTGTTAAACTTTATCGGGAGAAATATACCAGTTTCCAGTGAAGAAGGATGAACTCAAGAAGGGTGAAGCAGACACCACAACTCAAGCTGCATGCAATACTCCACCACTCGATAAGCTGAGAACTCCAAGAACTGCATGATAGAAACTTAAACTTGCACGGTGTACTGCGAGTATGAGAAAGGCACAAAGAAGCATAGAAGGATGAAAGGACCGAGATTAGTCACAAAACACACACTTTTATTGCTTGATAACATGCCTGATGCATCATACATTCGGAGAAGAGGCAATAGTTGCCATTACGGTCTTGAAGAGGAGGCTTGAAAGTTCTCTCAACACACAAGAACAACTTGCGAAGAGAGAGGATTCTTGAAAAGTATACACTACTTTGAGATATCTAGCTATCAACTTATGCAGAACTATTGGAACCCTTTGAAATGAGCTTCGACTTACATTTATAGAAGAATATGTGAGAAAGAAGAGGAAATGTCATAATTACATTCCTAAATTGAAGGCCCATGATGTATTTATTACAGTTAGTTGAACCACTTGAGAAGGTTCCATCATGGGTCATTAATTGCCTGATGACCTAGTCTTCTCAATTAATTAAAAGAATATTTAAATAAAATATTTAAATAATAATAATAAATATTATTATTAAAATATTTAAATAAAAATATTAATTTAATTAACATAATGTCGGGACCCCCGTTGACCCGTTTGACTTGAAGAGGAGGGGGGTCCATGTGGATAGAGTCTGCACAAATCTCAACTCGGTGAGTTTCGAATCCTCTAACTCGGTGTTGCAATCAATTTTGAACCCCACACTAACTCTTTCCTCGCTTTGGCAATCAGATTCTTTTGCATTGAGTCCTTCGGTATTTTGGCAGTGCACTCTGCAATCTCGGCTCCAATCAACAATTATGCCACTATTGGGATCTTAGTATGGCATAGGTAGCTGTGAGCTACACAATATACTCATTTTCCAAAAACTAAAAAGATCCTTTATGTTACAATTTGCAACACATAAAATAAGCCCTTCAAAAAATATATTGAACAACTGGGGCAACCAAGAGGACCTTGGAAAAATGTATAGGTAACAACCATATGAATTCTTCCTTAGTCGTGGATCAAAGCTAATAGAAATAAGCTAGCTAAAATTAGCTAGAAGCTACGAAATATAATCGTCCATTTAAAAAAACAAGTTTCTACTGAACTGGTAAAGAATACTTTTTATTATGCGATTGGCGTACATAATGGAAGGGTATAAATATTGCCTTATTGCCCTCGAGTTTCTCAAAGAGACCATTTCTAGAGTAACAAGGATGTAGCATGCAAAAGCGGCCAACCAGGTATTTTTGAGTTGACCTTCACATTCAATTCATTTTTAGGGAAAAATCTTTGAGCAATATGAATCGTTTCATTCGGCAGCGTAATAAACCTTCTCTCTGATTCGGGGAAATTTTATGAAGCCTTGAATAGCGTGACTCCAATCCATCATACACGGCAGTGAATATTTGTTTCCTGCCACTGCTATTCGATCTGAGTTCAGAATAAGGATAAGCCTACGAATTTGAGGATGCATTCGATACTGAACAGATAACAACACAGTTGGACAATTTTTTTGGAAGCGTTCGAAAAAAGAGGCTTCTACTATCTGCACATGCTACTTTGTGCGTGGGATTTTTTCATGACCGCGTCATGCTTGAGAAGCTCCCGAGAGCGGGAGTTGGGAGAAGTATCTTTGTGAAATTCCAAAGTGATGATCAGTCGGACATCATTTGTTGCTTCATGAGGAAACCTGTGTCTTCTGTAAGTGCAATTACGGTATTCCATGAGAAGGTGTTTCTTTCTTGTGAGCCTGAAACTGGATACTTTTTCAACGTCGACCCATCTTCAACCATCTCGCCATCATCCTCCCTTATCACTTGGAGGATTACTCGCCCAATTTGCAACTGCCACTTTAACTCTCCTTGTGACTCGCACAACGTGCTCCGATCCTGTTTACACGGCCCGTGCGGAAGTATCATGTTGGATAGCCATCGTAATATTTCCACGCTTGGCAGTTTGATCTGATTTCTCCCATTCACGGAAGTTTGATCATGGTTTACCAAACCAATATTTCCACTTGGCGGTGCTTGCCCTGAGTTCCCCTATTCATACCTCAGCGCGGGATTAACAGCTTGGCCTGCCATCATCAAATTTCTGACCTCGGCATACTAGCTCCAAATCCCCGCATGGCTTGGACACATTAATCCACCATGGCCTCGGCTTTCACCTCATTTCCTTGGCAAACTTGCAAGTTTCGGGGTTTCCTTATCTCCAATTTCCATTTTGGAATGGGATGGCCCATGATTTTTCTCTTGAGTTTTTCCTTCAGATTTGAGGATAACATCAAACTCTCGGTGTAAACATTTCAGCTGTAGCTTGTAAGGTGTGATAATTCCAACAGAAGCCTTTATGCCTGCCAACTTAGTGACTCGTTGAAGATGCTCATATAATTGCAAAGAAAATTGTGCCTCATGAATATTCTGATATGAAACAGTTCCACCTCTATGAGATTCTTCCATGAGTTACATCGTAAAACAAGTAAGGTCTCGATAGAGAATCTTTGTAATAAATTTCCTCAGGTCTCCGGTAACACTCTCACTGTCACTTAATCGATTTTCATAAAAATATCTTGAAGGAAAATCCCGAATTTGAGGATGCATTCGATGTTGAACAGATAAAAACATAGTTGGACAACCTGCTTGTTGGAAGTGCTCAAAAGAACTCTTACTATACTGCAACATGCTTACTGCTGCCTGTGCACCGAATACTCGGCCGAGGAAGGTCTGAACACCATTATAATTCACAGCTCTTTTTAAGATGTCGGTTTGACTCAATTTTACATTGGTATTCGATGGTGCTTATACTATCTTCCTGGGTCGATAGAAGTCCTTCCATTATGTAATTACAAACCCGAGATTCAATGATGTTGAACCTCCCATATCTGCATAATTTCATATCATCTCGGTCAAACAAGATAATTCTCCCAAGTGGTTGGTGAACCTTTGTCTTAATGGATTAAACTGGCATCATGTTGATTTTGACTCTCCCTGACTTGGCCTTGAGATCTTTTTGCATCGATCTCAGAGATCCTATGTAGAGTTCCTTTCATTCGTCAATTTTCAACGAGCTATATTTTGCATTAACAAGACCATCGTCGAGCTCTTACAATTGAGAGTCTCATAGAAATAAGAGAACAATACCAATTGAAACCCCCAAGGATAACTACCAAAACAATTGTGTTGCTTACAACTTCTCTTCATACATCCTTCAACAAAAACCTGGTTTAGAACAACACCAAAAATTTAATCTGTTAGTTAAATGATTGGAAATTACAACGACCCACCAATGGCCCCTGGTGTAAATGAGAAAAGAACTCAAGGAAAAATAAAACATGACATGGACATTTCAAAATCTTATAGTCAGCTCACAAAGTAACACTTATTAATGTGGTGTTACTTTATATGTTGATTTATAAAGGATGCAGTAAGTAACTCAATTTATTTCAAATGTAGAAAACCCTACTAATGACTTTACGCCAGATGAAATTCATAATCAGTAGAGTAATTCAATTCACATTGATAGTAGTGATAATCCCAATTTCCATCAAACTCAAACTTCAGATAAATATTCCAGAAACAGACATTAGAAACGTAAAAGTGGGAAGTGGACTTTAGGAAGGACTTATAAATTTACATGGTTAACTAAATATCCATTCATTGAACCTAATGAAATAGTAAACACTACTTTATGCAGCCTAGAATTTACGGATAACACCCTAGTTGCACTTTGGCACATCACTCGGCTCTAGACTATGCACTCACCAAAGCGCGCAAAGGTACCATGTCTCTCTTTAGGGTTGTTATAACAAGATGTTAACATGATGAAGGAAAAACATATATATTCATAACTAATTCATCATTCTACAATACATGCTACCCTTAGATCTATGAAAGAAAAATATTAAACAAGTAATCATGATTGAATTAATAACATGTACTATTCAACTACATGCGAGAATTACATGTAGATTCACCAATATCTTCCATCTATTAATAAATAAAGAAGCTCCTTACAGTATTGTCAATTTATACCAATGCGCGTATGGAACTAACACACCGATTCATCATATGCCTATACTTCACACTCACCAAATCATACATTCATACATCTCCTATGTACCTAGCATCATATATATAGGGTGGGACTTGCCCTTCACCACTTATCTATTCCATAAATAGGTCACATGCTACCGATAGTCACACGTCATTTACAAGCATAGCCACACATGCAAGTGTGCTATCTATAGTCTTGTTGTAGTTAAATGAAGTATCAATTCTATTCTTAGCTCATCTCCATGCATAAACACTTCGATCCACTTCTCCAAAGATAGAAAATGCATGGTGCACACGTATTCTGCATCGTTGGTGTGTTCACACACCATCTTCCAAAAATAAGTCTTTATGCTCAAAATCAGCTAAGTCCTGAAAGCTAAACTTTCCTTCCACACGCATGAGTTCTTCCTATCCTTCTGCGCCCTTGGTTCCAGGCCTCTTATCCCACACGGACTCCTTGTGTGATCTTTGATAAGTATTCTTTGATCAACATTACCCCACACTAATCTCATTGTCATCCCGATAATGGGTATCTCCAAAAATTGAAGGAAAGAATAGAAGAATGGAAAGAATAAGAATGAAATAATGTAGATAAATAAAGAATTTTTATGAGGTTATGAGGTAACTTCCTTTGTATCATTTTGGCAAAGATCAACTCTAGATACTCCTTTATTTTTGCCTCTAATACTTGCTAGTCAATGAGTGCTTTCTCTACTTTTTATGGGATATCCACAACAATGGATTCCAACTCATCCCTCACAATCTCTCCTTTCTCATTCTATAGAACCAACACAACACTAGAAATTGATGTCAACCTTCCTTCTAAAAGGTCCATCTTCTCGCGCAATTACCTTTTGCAAGCTCCTCTAACCAAGTCTTGTGTGGTTCTTGTCAAGCTATCGCTGCCAGGGGCCTCATGCTTCTATTTAACCATTGACAATATTTCTACGTGGCCCAATGTCTCATCTTTCATCACTTTCTATACCTCGTTGTTCTCTTTGAGGGTCTTGATGTTGATAAGCACCTCTAGAGCTGTGCATACATTTAAAGCTTGGTCTGCTTTCTTCAATACTTCTTGTAATGCTTGCAACAACCCTTCATAAGATGCAATTTTTCTCATCACTAATGATTTCTCAAGATTGGCATCTTGTTCTTAGAATTTGGGGATTTTATACGCAGAGTTTCATCTTCAAGTACCAAGTCCACCAACTTTCCCACATAGTGTATTTTGAAGGAAATGTCTGTGGTACCTTGGCCTCCAAGTGTGGCCTTGCTTTGATTACATTATCCCCAATCTCCTCTGCAATGCTTATAAACACCTCATTCTTATTCTGTGTGAAGTCCCTCTCCTGTGTTATGTGCACTATCTCTACATCCTTTGTCTTCAACTCCTCGCGTAACACTCTGATCATGGAAGCTTTGTCCATGTTTCTTCTAGCCACCTCAGCAGAAAATTTCACCAATGAATTATTGACTGCTCATCTGACATGACAGAGGATTTCTTGTCATGTGTCTAGCTTGAGGTGCCTTCTTCAGTCATCTCGAAACACATGACTCTTCGTACACATCAAATTCAAGCTCATCCATGTGGGTGTGCATTGACCATGATAGTTGCTTTCAAGTGCGCATAGTCGTCATATCCTCATCCATTAACTCCCAGCTGAATAAATCCTTCTATGCTATCATGCTCTGGAAGTGGGCATGGAAAATTTTTCCTACATCCTCTGCATACCCCATGGTTGGTGGAATGTTCTCTCCACTTGTTCTTCTAGACCTTTGCTACTTAGGAACTTTAGCTTCCAAATTTGGGACTTGTGTCTCCATGTCACGAAAATCCTCTACAACCGTCTCCCTTGGTATTTTCTCATCCTCTTCTTTTTCCTTTGATGCCTCACCTTTGTTCTTTCGTGTCCACTTTGGAAGTGTAGGAGAATTAGGCTCCCTTTCTCGACTCTTCCACCTCCTCATTCAACTTTAGTTTCCTCCTTCTCTGCATGGTCGCCTCCTTTTGTGGGGAGATTTTGGGTGATTTATGCATAATGGTTGGAGTAGCACCTTGGGTCCTTGTTCTCCTAAATACCCTTTTAAACATGTGCTCCCCTTGGACTGCATTCAAGTCCTCATCATCCCCCTCTTGTGGCTGAGGTGGTGTAACAGTGCACTCAACTTCACTCTTATTTGTAGGATGTCTCCTACCCCTATGCTCCAAACCACCACTATCTTCACACTCCTCCTCCTCATCCTACACTTCAATTGGCTCTGTGGGCTTAGGCACTAGGATGTTCTCCATTGTATGATTTCCCTTTGGTGGTGCTGGAAGTGCAAACTCACCTTCCACATATTTTTATTCTCCATCTTTGGCTTTAGCTAGAGATACACCAATGCTGCCCCACATCTGCTACAACCAAACTTATTGGTTTGATATTCAATACCTCTAAAATGATCCTCTCTATATAAGAACTTATGAGGATACACATACTTCTTCCTCAGTGTATGGTAGTCGCAGTCTACCTTATCTGCATTGAAGATCAGTCGGCGCGTGTCTGTAAATCTATGAATAGATGCTTGGAAATACCTTGTAGTGAATGTGTAAGGAAACTTGCACCAAGGGCTCTAGACTCCATCTTTCATTGGGAAGCGTGTGATGCAGAAATGCTGATATATAACAAACTGAACTTGTTTCCCTACCACTATTGGTAGGTCCTTTGGGATGCACCACTCTTCCCCAAATGTCACACGGAGCCTATCATACCACTTCTTTGCCCTTTGCTTTACGTCATCTGTCATGGCCCCTTTGCATAGGTACTTATTGAATATTTTAGCTAGGGATTTTTTCTCCAAGGGGTATTCCCATACTTTCTCCTTTGGCCCATCCGGTACTTTGATCTCCATGAATACCTAAAGTGATAGTAGAACATCCCTAAATATGATATTCTTCTTGTGTGCACTTCTTCGACTATTTTCTTTGCAATATAGCCTATAATGTTATAGATTGTCCCTTCTGACATCTTACGTGCCACATGTAACCACATAGTATTTACCTGTGACCATCGCTCTTGATCATTCAACTTGGTAACAAGGTGTGTTGTAGCTTGTACAATTGGACAATTCTTTAATTTATCTATGTCCATTTCACAGACCCTTCAGGTATCCCAACTCCTATTTGGTTTTTACAATTATGGTTTTATCTATGAGGTCACATTTTATGTCTTCTCCTGTGGCCGGACACATGTCGATGAGACAAGCGTAGATGAAATTCTAACTTTGCATCCTGCAAAGTAGAAGAAGTATTTGTGCACCCTGCTCATGAGCCACGATGCAAGGGCTCATACAATTGGTAGACCCCAATTATCTTCAAAAGCTTCTCACCCGCATTGTCATAAAATAGCATGTCATCCACCGTGCACTTGTTCATTCTAGCAGTGAGCAAGGAATCGAGCTCCTTCTTGTTCTCTGAAGTCCTATGATTATATTCACTTACTTTGCTCTTTCTGATGGGTGAATCCCATTCTTGGCTGATGATGAATCCTTCTGGATATTGCATCTCTGAAAAATGGCTTTCGGGTGCCATCTCTTCCTCCTCAATGACCACCTTCTTCTTTCCTTTTACTATTGTTGTAGATGCCTTCTTCGGTGCCATTTTTACCTTACAAATGTCTCCTCTTCAACTCTATAACTTTGTGAATCAAACCCTAGCTCGATTCAATCATGCCCTAGGTGGAAAATTCGTAACCTAACTCTTTTCTATCTCCCTGCTTCACTCAAACCCTTCACCACCGGGGACGCAAGCTTCTTGTCGCATAGATCTAGTTGTCACACTTGGTTTCACACCCTTCGCACCTTAACTCGATCACTCGGCTCTTCGCACTTGGCTCTTTTCTCAAATACTCTTAGTCACAATGGTAAAAATGAATCCGCATCCCATCCTTATATAAATTTTTCAAATTTTGATGCATTTATTACTCCTTCACCTACCAAATATCCCCTCATTCATTGACCAAATCCATTCATTCTATGCGAGTACATCTTCATGCCTAGCTATAACCTTCTAACGCACCTTCCTACCCTCTAGTCACAGAATTCTCTTCAGCATGCACTCCTACGCTTGAGTACCTCATCATTGTACCTTCTCCTAGTAGCTATCATGGCCTTTGCTTACCTCGCGTTATATTGTTCTTTCATTCATCTCCATCCTTGGTCACTTTTGAGAAGAAATATTATTTTGACTTAAAGCACACCTATAGCAGCTTATTCCTTTCACCTTTTAATTCCCATAGTATTTTTCTTGGATAACTACAACCACCCCACACTAAAAGTATGTGCAATCCTCTATGCATAAACATTATTCATATAGTAATTAGCTTCATGTGTGCAAGCATGCTTATTACACAAGAACAACAACTAAATTGACAAAGCATAGTGACAATGAAGGAAATACATTAAGGAAATACATAATTGAAAACCTAATCTAAATGGAAATACTACCTTATTACAAACACCAAGAAGACTTATTTATAGTAGGGCTTCACCTACTCCCGTTAAAGTAACCAGGGTAGCCGTGTTCCATCAAGTGCTTCTAAGTGAAAAGAACCTGATTCAAGTATAGAAGTGATAACATACAACCGCAACCAATGTACTTTGAGCTTTCCTAGATGGCGCAAGAGCTTTGAGTCATAAAGAATTACCATTTGTCCAATCTCAAACTTCTTATCCCTTATGTTTTGTCATGCAATGCTTTCTACCTAGCCTTTTCTGCTTCTCGAATCCATCATGCTATGGTTCGGTGCTCATCTAGTTGAATCACCTTTTTGATACGCTCTTCTAAAGACTGTTCATCGCCTAGACCTCCAAGCGCGCGTGTAATGCACAAAGAAGGTAACATAAATTCTATAGGAGAACAACTTCTGCGCCAAACACCAATCAAATAAAAGTGTGGCTTTGTTCAATATATTGTAAGTTATTCTATATGCCCAAAGAACATCCGAAACTTTATCATCCCAATCCTTTCTTCCAACATCACAATTTTTTTCAAAGTCTGGCTCAAAATCTTGTTGAATACCTCAAGCGAGTTTTGTTTGCTCGAGGATGATAAGGTGTAGTTTTATGGTGTGCAACCGTAAACTCATCTAATAGAATCGATTGTCTAATTCAAAAAGTGTGTACCTTATCGATCACTTGTCAAGATTAAGGGACATCCATATCTTGTAAGAACATTCTCCCATAGAAACCTATTTGTTGTAGCCATCGTACAATCCTTTTAGGTGTTGCTTCTGCCCACCGTGTGAGATAATATGTGCAAGTAATGATATAGCACGATCTAGTCCTCTGTGCGGTGGCGAAATAGGTCCTACAAAATCAATGGCCCATTTCTCAAATGGTTTAGCACTAGTAATCGGTCTCAAAGGCATCTCATCTCTTTGCCCTAGTTTTCCTAGGTGCTGACAATGATCACACACCTTACAATATTCTTTACAGTCCTTATACAATGTCTCCCACTATAATATAGTAAGTAGGATCTTCTGAAAAGTCGCATCACCTGCATAATGGCCTCCTGCAATACCACCATGAGTTTCTTCCACGATATCCTTATGCTCATGCTCTAATACACAATGGCGTAGTACTTCATCTCTTCCTAGCTTGTAGAGGCCACCACCGATTAAAATAAATGGTGCCACACGTATAGCAAGCTACTTCTTTTCTAATGCTTTCATTCCTTCTCGTGTCATGCCTATTTGTATAAAAACATCAATGTCCTCTAATTCAGTGGGCATGCATTTGAACCTATATAACAATGCATATGGCATTATTTCTTCATGTGTTTGTGCATCCTCTCCTGAATTGATTCTAGATAAATGATCTAGTCCAGAATTGCTTTTCCCTAGTTTCACCACAACTGTGAAGTCAAACTCTTGAAATAGAGCACCCATCTACATATGCACCACTTTAAGATGGGTTTTTTACTAAGTACTTCAATGCCATGTGATCTATATAAAACACAAATGGTGTTGCTAACAAGTACTATCAAAACTTGTAAAATGCGTATATCATTGACAAAGCTTCACGCTCTATAGTTGTATAGTTCCGTTCGGCAGAGAGTCAACATCCTACTAGCAAAAAAATTGGATGATCTATAATATCTTCACATAGTTGAGCTAAAAATCTCCAATGGCCATACTGTAAGGCGTCCACATGCACATGAAATTGCTTATTCCGTGAGGGAAAGTGTAGAATGGGTGTGGTAGTAAGTCTCTCTTTTAATATCTCAAATGTGCGTTGTTGTGGTTCTCCCTAATAAAATGTACCTTTCCCCTTGATAATTCTTCCAAGGGTGCACAATTTAGGCATACCCTTGTATGAATTTTCTATAATATCTTATATGACCTAAAAATCCGTGCACATCACTTTGACCGGTAGGCACTTCCACGCGTAAAATGAGTGGAACCTTGGCTAGATCAACTAAAGAACCCTTATTTGCAGATTATATGTCCTAGTAGTATCCCAAATGGTGTAGCAAATATACATTTCTTGATGTTCAAAGAGATACTCAATTGTCTGCACCATTCAAGCATTCTACATAGATTGTCACAATGATCTTTCAGAAGCCCATATACTATCCAATCATCTAGGTAGACCTGTAATAAGTTGTGAATAAAATATTTGAATTCTGAACAACTATGCGTGAGAATACAATAGGCACATTTTTCAATCCAAAGGGCATCACAGTATAGGAAAAATTGCCCCATTCAAGTAGTAAATGTTGTCTTTTCTTGATCCTCCTAAGCAATCCTAACCTGATGATACCTGAAAACCCATATGTGAAGGAATATATTTCGTGCCCTATAACTCCTAGTATTTCCTCAGTGAATGGCATAGGGAATGGATCTGTGATGCATGCAGCATTCATCTCCTGTAGTCCACACATATCCTAATCCATCCGTCCTTCTTGATACTAATCACCATTGGGCTAACCCATTCTAACTCATCAAGGGGCTTGATAATTCCATATTTCAACATTTTATCAATTTCTTCCTTTACCTTTTCACGCAAATTAGGATTCATTCTGTAAGGCCTCTTTCTAACTGGTTGTGCACCATCCTTAAGTTTTATCTTCATTTCCCCAAGTGATTCGTGTACGCCTTTAAGTTCATGATATCCTCTAGGGAATAAGTCCTGATAGTCCCTGAGTAACTCGATGATCTTTGTTACCTCTGAGTCGACTAGTAGTATTCAATTATGGCCTCCTTAGGCCCAGCCTCCGAACCTATATTAACCTTCTTTATCTTCATGGGTTTGTGGTAGAGAACGCGTATCCTTGTTTTCACCGTCTAATACCTCGCGCACCTTATGTGAATGTTCAATATCCAAGTTCTCAACTTCCTTGTCATCCACAACGTAAACCATATTTTCTTTCTCTTTCTCAAGGAAAGCGCGTTCAAGTAGTAAGGAGTCCATTTCTTCTTCCTTTTCAAAACATTATCTAAACTCTACCTCACCAAATAGTTCCTGAATATGCTCTTCTGATTTTGCACTATCTCCCATAGTTAAGCACTTAACAAATTTTAATGCCTCTTCTATAGGAGGTTTAGTCGAGAAGTAGTCAAAATTATGGATCATTCCTGCAATCAAATCTTGCTAGTTCCCATTTTCTCGATGTAGTTCTGCATATACATACCAAGCATGTGTGCATCCTTGTAGCATATAATACAGTCGATGCACCTAGAGTGAAGGTGGTAATACTTCATGTCCTACTGTCTAGAGTCTCTCACACTGCTGAATGTGATTTTGAACAGGTTGATCACCATGATAAGTGCAGATCTTGCATAGGTGCATTGTTCCTTATAAACCTAGTAGACAAAGCGACTCCAATCGCTTCCCATTTTATAATATTATCTCTATGGACTACCCCCAACACGCTGATGTCCCGCGTAGTGTATATACTAACATATCTCTCCTTTTAATTTGATCTGTCCACTATGTTTTTATGGCCTTAAAAAATACAGGAAGATCTTCTATCCCTATATACCAAGGTATTGTGCTACCTATCCATTGAATCAAATGAAGTCCATTCTTGTGAGCAACCATGATTTTCACCTTGCGTCCTACTAATTCATATGTACCATGAGCCCAATTGTTGCAAGCAATACTCAAGTAGTATCACTAATAGAATGGAAATCCTCCCACACAGGATGCCTTCTTTTGATGGCTTATTGACCTCTCGGTCCCGAATAACGTGTACATAGAATTTTTTAAATCCTCCTCACTTAGAGGCTCAACATATGGTGTAGAATTCCCATATGTCAAAGGTATCACAACCCTTTCCTCCTTATTTTTAAATCCGATATACCCCTTATTGAATCTCAAGTCAGCATTATTCGTATAACTTACCTCAAAATCCCAAGGTGAACTTGGCCCCTTGTATAATTATATATGCATATTTCAAAATTCCTATGGGAGCAGCCTTAGTCTAGTTTTCCATAAATAAAACATTAGATGATGGCTACAATGGTGGCCTCCCCATTTGTACCCATGCATCTAATATAAGCACATTTACTTCTACACCTATATCAATCAATATGTTGCTCAACAACCACCCATCCACAACAACATTTGAGTAATTTATTTGTCATAGTCAATGCTATCAAGGGGAATATTTGCATGTAGAATTTTCCATTCGGTCTCAAGACTTGCATGCGGAGTTTTCCCTTTTAACCAACTTCCTAATAGTGGAATAATGTTCTCTGGCGTAACATCTTGCACACCTCTCGCAGATCATCGATATTAGTTTGGATTGTCTCTGATGCTTTCTTTTGCTCCTTTAGGTATTGTATCTCACCCTAAATATTCCTTAGCACTTCCATGGTATCTGGTAAACTTCCTTCTGATGAGCAGGATCTGGGTACCTTGCATGCAAAACATCCTCCTTAGTGATCGTAGGCTTACAGTGCAATTCCTCTCTTACGCGCGCCGCTTCGGTGCGTGTAGTAATATTCACTATTAATGCCTTAGGTCCTTCTTATCTTGGGCATCCACTGATCTTCTATCATGCACTGGATTCTAACCATCCTAACACCTTTGTTTTCTTGCTTATGCTGCTTACTCAAATGCTCATATAAGTCCTGGGAACTCTTCATAGCTATGGTTCTTTCTACAAAAAGAACATGCAATATTCTGAGGAAATTCATGCCTATAGTGGTTAGGAGATCCACACATATAACATGTTCCACGAGGGAACTCTCCTCTCTAACTCTAACATGACCTCATCCTCCATATCCACCATGATATCCACGTCCCCTTCCACGACCTCCTTCAAAACACCCCTCATTCCTGTCATAGCGTGTTTGATTATGATCTCGATCTGGTGCTCATTCTTACCCTTAAAATTATCTGTTATACTTTTCTGTCATACCCCAAGGTCTATAACATCCTGGATCTGACCAATCAGCCGACAATCCTCAGTATCATGGGTCGTGGACCTGTAAATTTTGTAAAAGAAAGATACATTCTTCCTTATCACATGTTGTAACAAAGGACAATGACTAGCATCATGATTCAAATGACAGATCTCACAATCTAATAGTAATGAGTGTACAGATTTGTGAGGGAAACTATCCTTGGTGTGACCTTCCACTTCACAATCTATACACCAAATTCTTGAGCGCATTTCATGGGATGAATTTGCTGATAGCTTCTCTAACTACTTTTCCATAGCCTGTAATCTATGCCTCTAGAATGGAATAAAACCAAAGTGCAATACTTCTAATTGCCTCAAGCATGCAAATCTACTTCCGAGTTCTTTGCACGGATCAATGTATGTCTTATGTGACAGTGCCCTTCTAAAAGGTGTAATCAATCCTCCAACGAACCACTGTGCATGTTGGATAGTGTGAATATCATAAGATAACTTAGATAGAAGTGTCTTAAAATGAGCATCATACTCACGTACACTCTCAGTAGTGCCTTGTTTGATATCCTTGAGCGCACTTATACTCTTACGCTCAAACTCATGGATATGGAACTCTTTCAAGAAAGCATCTCTCAATGCTGCATAATCCACGCAAGTTTAATTAGGTCAAAATTCCTATACCAGTTTGTGTGCACACCCCTGTAATGTGTGGCGAATTGACATTCCTTTCACTCAAGTAGTTGTGATCCCTTTAGTGTGCCAAAATATTTCACACATATGTACATGTTCGGTAGCATCTTATATACCTCTATACTCGGGAGATGAAGAGACGTGTCCATATAGATATTTTGTGGTTGTTGCGGAACTTGACCACATTATCCAGAACCTCTGTGTTCCCTCTACCTCTAGAACTGCGAGATCCACTAGAACTAGAACCACCTATACCTCCTGATCCACCACCTGTAGTTGGAATAGGGCTCGTAGATGTACTCCCCCTGCTCCGACAATAGTACTATACCGAACCCTACTACTGTGAGGTAGTTCCACTTCCAGAGGTGAATCCAACATTTTGTGCGGATGATGCACCTAAGAATGCTCCTCCAAATGACATTGAATTCATTTGTCCTACCATTGATGTAATTGATCCCTAACTTACTCCTACTCTCCTACTTCCCAAGTTATTTTTTTGGTTACTTGTTGTATTAGATACTAAAAACCAAGTGCAAGAGGTTAGGTCACTGGGTGGATTAAGATGCACGCCCGCGGTCAGGTAGTCTATGTTGGCGCACTTTTGTGTGAGGATGAGGGGCATCTCTATCATGCTTTCCAAGATCGGGAGTTCTGATGCTCGCTCCATGTCTTCTACATGAGTTGTAAATCCTTCATGAGACATCTCTCTCCTCCATGTCATACTCTCTGCAATGGAACATTACTTCTCTATCTCCCTCTCACGCACCTCATTATACTTAACCCGCATTTCCTCTCTCTTCCTTTCGCCACTAGGTCTTCCATCTTAAAACAAACCTATTCCTTTCCTCACACGTGGCGAAGTTTAGTTCGCCATTGGTTTACTCTCTAGGTTCAAAGTTACCATTAAGATATTGATCGCTAGTGGAATACCTTGCAAATATGTTTCTCTTAGATACCACAAAAATTGGAATTCAACTATCTCCGGAAAGAGTACTTCAAAATTGAATATTCTAAAATATAACTATTTAGAACACCACGAAACCATGTATCCACTGAGCGAGTCTAGATGGATCAACATCATAAAGGGCCTAAAATTCTTCCCTGTCTAGGCAAGTGCGCAATACCTCCAATTCTACTGATATGCATAAGCGATAAACCACTCGTATAGTTATCTGGAAAGATAACGGAAAGATCTCATATAATTTGTCATACGATTTTTGTTCTACCCAAGTGCGTGCATTAAACTCAGATCCACTATTGAACTGTCGTGCATATTCTTCCTCTAGATCATGTATCCATTCCTCAATACTTGCTAGAGTTAACCGGTACATCTTCATCGCAAACCATCCTAAAAACAACTAAAAAAGAGGTCCCATCAAAGCCTAGAATTTGAGATAACACCCTAGTCGTGGTACATCACTCATCCTAGATCGAGTGCTCACCCAAGCACACAAAGGTACCTGGTCCCTCTTTAGGTTTGTTGTAATAGGATGTTATAATCCATCATTCTACAATGCATGTTACCCTCAGATCTATGAAAGAACAAGCTTAAATAGTAATCATGATTGATTTAATAACATGCACTATTCAATTACACACAAAATGACACTTAGATTTCGCTAATATCTTCCATCTATTTAAAAATACAAAATCTCCTTACATTATTATCAATTTATACCAATGCGCGTATGGAATCGATACATTGATTCAGTCATATGTGTATACTTCACACTCACCCACTCATACATTGATACATCTCCTATGTACCTAACATCATATATATAGGGTGGGGAATTACCCTTCACCGCTTATCTATTCCATAAATAGGCAAAGCATGCTATTGATATCCACACGTCATTTATACGCATAGCCACACATGCAAGTGCGTTGTCTATAGTCCTCTTGTAGTTAATCTGAAGTGTAAATTCTATTCTTATCTCATATCCATGCATAAACAATTCGATCCGCTTCTCCAAATATCGATAATGCATGGCACACACGTCTCTGCATCGTTGGTGTGTTCCGCATGCCATCTTCTAAAAATAGGTCTTCATGCTCAAAATCAACTAAGTCTTGAAAGATGAACATACCTTCCACGCATGGGTCCTTCCTATCTTTCGTGCCCTTGGTTTCAGGCCTTCTATCCCACACGGACTCCTTGTGTGATCTTTGACAAGTATTATTTGATCAACACTACTAATATTTAGTTGGAAACTAGGAAAACACCAAAAATGTAATTGAAGTTGGACACAATAGAGAAGCGTTGTGGGAAAGTATATGAGTCTAAAAAGAAATATGATGGAACAATAATAAAAAACAAATAGATGGAAAATCGAGGAAGATTGTTTACATATGAGATATGCAACAGAATATGAAAATCATCATAAAAACCTTCAAAACCTTGTTAAGAAAGGTGAAACAATAAAGGTTAAATTTGTAAAAGCTACTTAATGTAACTCTTCGTGCAAAACTTATACAATTCAGAACAATATTTCACATTTAAAAAAATGGCACACCAATTTCATATCTCATTGATTATAAGATATTATTTTAATGTAATGGGTTTCCAAACATTCCAACAACATATTGGTCATATACCAGTGCATGGGAAATGACAAAGTGTATGGTAGAAATTGAAATCAATAATTTGAGATAATCTAAAAATGCAAATGTTATCATATTGTCGAGTTGATTAAATTACAATAGTAGAAAATACATGTGGGTTTGCATGTATGTCTACACATTCAATATCAACCATTTAATGGAAAATCATTTACTAGTTATGTGTAAAATGATGGAGAATTATAATTATGAGAACCTCTCAAACTTGTTATTAATTTTTTGAAAAAATAACTAGTATGGATTATCATTCAATCTCTACAAACTTGATATGTGTTAGAGATGGGGATAAAGCTATCATGTAAGGTCACAAAACTAGGCTTTTTATTCACCTTCAAACAATTGTTTCCTGTACATGATACATTCAATTCATGGATCATAGAATGAATATCTCATACAAGATTGTAAGTAATTTTGAAAATGATGCTAAAGTGGAGGAGCTTATACATGATTTTCACTCATACATGTCAAGTAGTCCTATAAGATTTTGGATTTTCATAAATTTTTGTTTAGAAGTAAAATGGTAAAAAATTGTTGAAATATGTTGACACAAGATGGATATCGTTGTATGATCAACTTGTAGATTTTGTGAGGAATACATGTCATTTAGCAAGGTATATGTTCAAGAAATGTATAGAAGTTGACAAGGAGAAAAATATTTGTTATATCGCTTGACTAATTTAGAGACCTTATTAACATTATTGGTCTTTTTCTAATGTTGAAGGAAATAAAAAGCTTGGTAAAACAAGCTTAGGAAATATCTATATACATTGTTGATTTTATCAAATAATGAAACATGTATGTATGATTTTGGATAGCTTATATTCCAACCAAGACTAGTTTTAGAATTAATATTAGTAGTTGGAAGTTTTTAATAGATAAAAATATCCCAACATCTATTTGAATATTAATATCAAGCGGTCATCTCTAGATCTTAGTTGATGGGAAAAAATATACCAATGCAAACTTTCCAAAGAGATCCTTATGTCCTAGGTTCTAATATTGAGGAAGTACCAGTGATAAGCCTTCTTTTTGATGTTGCAGTGTTTTGATACATAGAAAAAATTGATGAAGATATCTGAAACATTATCTTCTGAGATTAGATAATGATTTAAGAATAGTGATCTTCTTGAGGCCATGGGAGTTGTAAATCCCAATTTCTGGAATCCAAATCATTGGTGAAGAACAAAGATCTCAACTTTTTATGGGAAATACATGTCTAGACTAATGGATCAATTTTGTAAATATTCATATGTTAATGGAGGAGAATTGAATGGTATATTGAATATAAAATTACTCATATCACAGTCAACACATTTTGCATTGATAATGAGTGATCAATATAAGACTCTTATTGAACCAATAGAAATTGGAGCTATCACACTATTAGAGAAAATTTTATTATAGTAGTATTCTGAGAGAAACTATAAGTGAATATTTCAAAATGAATGAACTCATACAAACAATGATTCTAGGGTCATTTGAATATGAGAGGGTTTTTAACACATTAACATTTGTTAAATCAAAACTTTACAACATATTGGACAAAAATAGAAAACTTGTTTAATACTATATGTTTCAAGATATGGAGTGGACACATTTCCATATGAAAGAACATTATCTAATTGGACATATCTTGCAAAGGAGAGAGTTGTTAATCAAATAACCAATGGAGACTCATATTATGGTGAAATTGACTTAGAGTTTAGCGGACTGCGGTGGAACATCAACTTCAAAAGATAAAATAAGTGATGAAGGACCATTAAGGATAGGGTTGTTTTAGTTACCATACAATTGAATGTATTCATTTTCTGAAATATATATATATATATATATTTATATATATATATATATATATATATTGTGACTCTTCATTTTCATATAATTTTTTATTAGATAAGGTAAAAATAGGGATTAGAAATCCTGTGGGCCTTACAAACTAGGAGGGAAAAAAATAAAGGAGTAAAAAAACACCTGCAAAAAAAAGATTTAAAACATTCTAGGAAAGTAGAGTTAAATATTAACTCTTACAATGAAAATCAGACACGTATGACCAAAATATATTAGGTATAAAATCCATATACCCCCATCGAGAAAGTTCACAAAAATTCCACCAATAAAAGTGACTAGAAGATCAATTAACTATTTAGGTAAACTTCAAAAACTTTGAAAATAGGACTATAATTTAATCTATTCCCTCCATTTTCTCATCTCATTCATATCTTCTTCCAATTCTTCATTAGATAGTTTTGATACACAAGTCCATGAACTTCCATTTTCATGCTTTCCTCCATCAAATCCATCCTATCATTCAAATCATGATTATACGTGTCTCCAACACAATATTTTTTATTTGGGCTTCACCGTTGAACAATTTTTTTGAAGATCGAATGACTTCCATCATGGTTTTTGATAGCCAACATTTGTCTCCTCCATCACCCGAATAACCCTTCTATAAATATTGAACCTTTTTTATGAATTCCCTCAAGAAATTTATCACCATAGTCAATACATCTTGTTCCCGAAGTGCTCACTTAACCTTTTCCTTCCACATTTTTTTCTTCAACCTTCTTCCTCCACATCATTCCTATACCCAAACATTTTACCGATGCCCTTTGTCATGCTTGGTGAGGCACAAGTTTAGGGTTATGTCCTCCTCCTCTTCCTTATCTTTCAGTGGAAATGTCAAGGTGGGTTTCCCATTCTCATATAATACCTATCGAACTTTAGCCCTTCATGTATGGCATTTCTACACATAAAACTATCATATTTAGAAAGTAGAGAACACCTTCAAAGAAGTAGTAAACATATAATGAAAAAATATAATGCTTACCTTGATTTTGTGTCTAAACATGTTAAGGAAAGACAGATGATGTGTGTAAATTTTATGGTATTTTCCTTCCAAATTAATGTACTTCATTATTTGGAGGCACACCTCTTTATGCCTGTAATACAAGATGCCTATGCCTGTTGAAAAGGGAGCACCTTTCCTTACCCATAAAAACATTCATATTTAAAACATTACGGGTTCATTTCTATAAAAATTTTGGAGCCCTACCGATTTACATCTCCATAGTAAATCATCTCATAACTGAATTCAATTTCCATACCTCTCACAATGGAAAAATAATTCCTCTTTCAAAGCCATACCAAAATCCTTTAACATCGAAGGATCATTAAACATGAAATTTGGAGATCAAAAGATGCCATACCCCCAATTAATATCAAGAGATTTTTCCACAAAGGCCGATGTAAATTCAATGATCCGACTCATGAGAATATCGACTTAACCATGATTTTTTTTCGCCATCCCATATTCACAATGGAAGGAACCTATCCCACCCACTCTCACTTCTAAATTTCATAACCCCTTTCAAACATCGAGACAATTGAACTTTTCCCTTAAGTAAGTCTATATTATTTAAAATGATAGTGCGATGGTCACTCTGCAAGAATCATCAATTTTAGTGCATTATATCTATACCAATTGCTTCATTAATTATTGGGGAAATCATCACATTTATTCCCAGATTTTGTAATCATGGCTTTTCACGGGAAATTTTCCAACTTATCCCCCATCGTATTAGGTGGAAGGGAGGTATGGGCATAATCAAACTTTTCAAAACTTTTAAAATTTCTATGACATCACTAAGAACATTTCTTAAGGTCTAATTAATAATTTTTTTGTAAGAGCATTAAATAATTTGAGGGAATAATCTAGATATTTGATGCCTCTATCTTTGCAAATGAACCCAAAAGAGCAAATCATCATTATATTATAGATGTTTGTCTCTAACAACCAACATGGTAAAAATCCAAACACCATCATCGCTTCTAATGATCCCTTATTAGGTTGTAGGATGTATAAACAAAATGTAACTCGGATTATAAAGACACCCCATCAAAATTTATCTTAACCACATTGTTTCTGGTGTCCATCTAGTTATATATTTTGTATATAATGTTTGGAAATTTGTGAGCTTCTATGTTTTTATAATGTTTTAAAATAAAAAATAGTAAATAGTGAGGGTACATATAAATTTGATGATGTAAGTTTACCAGAAAGTATGTTCAATCTTTAATTTCTTAATACCGAATATCATGCATTCAAAGTTTATTATAATCCATATACCCCATGAGATATTTTGCACATTAATGAAAAAACATAGGAGTGAGATATTTTTTTGTATTTAATTCAACAAATTTGAAAATACACTATAATTATATATATATATATACATGAAGAATCAACTTTCAAGATTCACATGAAAATTTACATCCAAGTTTTTAATATGAGTCCATACATTTTGAAACTAAATTTCTTTTAATGTAAATCCATGATTTTGTATTCAGGGAACTATGATGTGATTTTTAGGGAAATTGTGCAACGAGCTTAAAAATATATAATTTTTTCATTTGAAATGACATGAGAGAAATACAATGATTGTGACATTAGGATAATGTTTTCATTTGACAAATACAATGATTTACATCAATATTTTCCTTCACTTGGATTATAGTCCTAGGGAACATTAATGAGTGTAACCTCAAATTTAACCTTGTTAGTTGAATGGACTAATGCTTTTTTGTGCTACATATTTTCAATATTTTGTCTATATTTATGAGCACATGCATCTCCTACGGAAAAAGAAGAAGGATTCTCAAGATTTTTATTTTGACAAAATATTTGGATCTAGTCCATGCTCATTTATAATGCCTTTTTGTATTTTTCTTCTTGTTTAACACACCAAACTTTTTTTATAAGGTGATTAAGCTCTACACTTTATTTCACTATTTTGAGAAGGGAATGGTGTTTATCTAACACCCGCACTTCAATCTTCAATGTTTGGTACTTGAAAATTGGAAGAAATACCATAGTTAGAAAGTAGATAAATGATAACAACATAAATTATAATCTTAAAAATATTAAGTACTTACAAGGCCAAGTCTTTCTTTACATTTACCATAGGGACAATTTTTTTGTCTCTAAAACTTATTTAAAAAAATGCACCCATAGATTCAAATTTTAAAAAATGCCCTAATTATAGTCAAAAATTATCATTATTGAGAATATTGAATGGATAAATATGCAATTACGAGATTGTCCTTGACAAGTAAACATAGTCATCAAGGTCATTTTTTTATTAATGAAAAAAAGTGAATAGGGATAACTTTCATTAATTTATTTGATCATATATTTCATTCGATCTTCATATATTCAATTCCTTAATATAAATAGTTTTTTCCATCACAAGTCTCTAACATTGGGACTATTATCGTGATCTTAAGAACAAGGATGTCTATTGACAAGATAGAAAAAAATGTGATCATCATAGAAATTTTGTGATTGGGGAAGGATTTTTGAATATGATTATTGTTGTGGCATGGTTAGATCCTTCTAAGCAGTTGACTAAAAGGAAAAATTCACATGTTTGACAAAGGCTTCTTCCATGTTGAGAATGTTGTTAAAACCAAGGATACTCCCCATACATATCTTTATTATTTGAGAATATTTGATAATGCCTCTGCACTCTTGTGCTACCAATTAAAGACATTAGGGAACTCGAGGTATAAAATGTGCATCCCCTACTCGTTGTTTAGAACACTATACTATTTCTACTTAAATCAAGAATGAAGGGGATGTGGGCATTTTGGCTTGTGAAAGATCCTCAAAGCATAGAAGTTGGGGTGTTTGAGTCGAACATCTTGATTGAGGTTGCATGAAAATTCTTAAACCTCAATAATTTAATAATATCAAGTAAGATGTATTTATGAATTCAAACAAGATGAAGAGGAACTCTAATATCATAAAAATAATGAAATTAATATAGATTTCTTATGTTGTGAATTTTTTTGTCTATAATCATATAGAGTGTGGTAATTTGGATGGAAGGGGTGTGGTGGCATTGCAAGAATTGATTTTAAGGAAAACTAGTTAAATTGAATGATAAAATCTTAAAAGAAATACTAATATTAATTAAATTTAAATTCATGATTTATTCATACCTAAACTTGAAGGGTGAAGAACTTGTGTACAAACCGAATCTCTTGTTTCTCGAAGTATAACTAGTATCTACAACCATAAACACATGTGTCTCGGTGATGTGTTAAAAAAGGTTGCACATTAAGAAAATGACATATGTCATTTTTATGACTTGGATTATCATTATTCTATAAACAAACATTAATCAAAATTAACATGATTGTGCATTATGGATTAATTAAAACCTGGATTAGCCTCAATACGAGTTCTTTCTTAGTTGTGGGATGATTCAGAAGAAATGCACATCTATTTGCTTCTACTTATAGGTTGTTGGGTGCTAGTGACAACCATAGAGTCATCGATCATGGTGAGATCAACATTGTCACTGAGATCCGAAGCCATGGTTATGTGTAAAAACCCAGCAACACGTCGAGCCATTGTTTCACTTGATTTGACATGTTGAAAATACAATTTATATTTTGAAAATTTGAGTTCTAAATGATAATTTTTATGAAAAGAATCAAGATAGAATGCTTTTAAAACAAAATACTCACCAACTGTCGGTCCATAGAAATTACATATTTTCTATCTTCTCATGTAGAGTAGTTGGAATATTTGTTGATTTGAGTACATGAAAACCCTCATAATAGAAATTGGCAATAAAATATGGATAAGAAATAATTACACCAGGATTCACAATGGCTTTTCAAGGTAATAGTGAATCCTTGTTGAAATATGTGTACACCAATCAAATCTAACATTAGAAATGGTTTGGAGAATGTATTACACTACCCACTTGTAGTATTTTATTTCCACTTAATTTCAATGCACACGACACCTCATTGGATGGATCCGAATGCTCACTCAAAGTGCATAAAGCTACCAAGTTCATCCTTTGTATTATCTTGTCAAGATGTTAGCATACATATTCATAATAACCAATATCAAAAAATACATTCAAGTACATGAGGGATCGTCGCATACATCATATCATGATCTAGATATAACCAAAATCATAACAAATCATATAATAATTGATATCAATTACACATTGTATTCACCAAAATACATAAATCACCAAAATCAGTCCTCCATAATCCATTATATTAAAGTATTACATAATATAATACAAATATATCTTCATAACTAGGCAATGGAACAAGAGTAAATATCAAACCCTAAGCCATAACTACATACAGATACTCTCAGACTCGAGACATGAAAGTGGTGGTACATGATCCCAAAAAAATGACATACAATAGATATATCTAGGGGTGGGGATTTTCCCTTCACTACCTATGAACCTTCTTAACAATGGCGTGCTCAAAATAGACTACTTGCATGCTTTTGACATCAACTAATAATAGATCATCTTATAAATAAGTTTGCTTTAATACTATTATTAAGATCCATACGTGTGCTTTATATGCATGTTCATTCCCCAAAATAGCCTTCTCTCGCCACCAAGTCACCATGTTTTTAGCCATTTCTTGAGTCGGCACTCCATCTTACTTTTCTATTTTTAGCTGCAATCGATCGCAATTTTTTTTTATTATTGGCAAATAGTTTTTTGAAAGGGACTATACCCTTGAGTACAAAAGATGGCCTAGGAGCCAGAATAGGAATGAGAACCAGAGAGAAAAGGATCAGAATCCAAATGTGACAATGAAGCTCAAAGTAGCCAAAAAACAGCTACCCAAACAAGACAAAACAACAAAAATACTGCAAAAAAGTAGTAGAGAGACCGCAAAAACAACATAAAAACATACAAGAACAACTAAAGCATCTACAACTACTTTTTGGCAGCTTTGTCTATGCTGGTCTTGATATTCTTCCAGGAATGGAACATACCCAAAGTTGTCATGTGGGCAGCGTCAGTATTATCCAGCTGCTCAATGGTCCTTTTTCTTTCCTTATCATTACCCCAAAGTGTTGCCGGAACTCCGCTGAGGTTGGAGACACTTTTGACATGTTGCTCAATGAACTCCTCAATCACCCTAAAGATGGCCATGTTGTAATCATGTCAAGTTTTGGCCTTCCCTAAATGGGAGTCTAAGGAGTTCAGCTTCTTGTAGATATCATCAATCTGGCTGCTATCAATATCCACCTCCTCCTTTTTCCTCTTACCTTTCTATTTTTCCAAGTTCTTAACCTCATCCTTCAACAGTTTCATATCAGCCTCTAAGGCTTCCAGCCTTTTTGAAGAGCTTTCCATATGCACATCCCAGGACTGGCACTGCTAATATTCAGGAGGTCATGTGCAATTTCAATTTCATGAGGACCCTTCTCCACAGCAAGAGTCTCAAGGTTAAGCTTTCTAGAAGCCCTGGTAACCGGTCTGTTCGAGGTGGAGGCGAAGTGGGGGGTGGGAGCAGCAGTAGGGGGAATGGAAGAAGAAGCCTGGATGCTGGCAGGGGGTGACAACAGCGGTGGTAGGGGGCAGAGAATGGAGAAACAGGCTGGGCTAGCAGAGAACCCGGCAGAGGGGGAACCGAGCTAGGAGAGGATGGGAGACCAGGATACTTAAGAAGACAACATTTATGTAGCAGCAAAATAAGCCCCTGGTGTAAAGGAACCGCCCAGGTATGCTTTTGAAACTCCAAAATGGAGCGCTCAAGAGAGTTCAGCAAGTAATGGGGAAAACAAACCATGCGATTCCTACGGAAGTGGTTAAGAAAGATAAGGTGCTTAGCAGGTACAGTGACAAACCTTCCTTCCAAGGAGATGAACCGTATCATCATGCGAGTAACCTCATCATAAGGTGGAGGGATCGAGCTAACAAGTAGGCCCGCTGTAACGTAGATCAGCTTCTCAGATCCCTCCACAAATCTCCTCTCTTCAACATCTCTGTCGACCCTTTTGTTAAAGAAATGGTAGCCCTCCAAGCCAAGGGTCACTTCAGCAATAAGTTCTTCATTGACCAAGATCTTCTGCCCCCCATATTCTATAGTCTGCTCCTTCCAATCCTTCGCAAAACGCACAGAGATGCTTTGATCATGCCCCTGAACCTTCTCCATGAAGTTGGTGATGCCACCCTTGCTGAGTATGCTCCATAGCTCAATATTATCCTTCCAGTCCGGGTCCGCACTAGGCTCAATTTGGCAAGGGGGACACCCCATCTTCTGTGCTTAACTGTTTGAAACAAATTCCCAAATTCTTGTGAGTGCTGAAGCCAGTCCGCTTTTTGCTATTGTAATCCGCACAATATTGGAAATGAGAGCCGTTGCTTTTCCCACGAACGGCTGCGTGTCTGCTGATCTGAGCCTACGGAAAATCGCATGTGGGAATAGCCTGCTCCTTGTCATCAATCACACATTGTTGTCTTCGGGCCTCCGTGGAGCTTTATATCCGGCTTTTCAAATCAATGTAACTCCACTTGGAATTCCCCATATATTTCACACTATCTTGTTTATTTGACATGATTTGCATCATCATATTCTTTAAGTCAACACATGTGGGAGTATTATTGATGCTGATCCACACCCAAAAATCATAACTCAGCTCTAGATATTGCTTGCGTATAGAAATCTGCATGAATGTTGTTTTGAAGCTGCTTAGGGATGCTATTATTATCCCAAACAGTGAGGTTAACATTAATGCCATAATTAGCCAGTGCATCCGCCAATTTATTACCCTCCTAGTAAGTATGCATGATCCTGATGTTATTGAAAGTATGACTAATACTTATGGACTCTGAGATAAAATCCTTGATGCTCCAACTTGGAGATGAGCACTGTTTAAGAAGATTAATGATATTCAGGGAGTCCCCTTCAATAATGAGGTTCTGAATATTTTGAGTCTGGGAAATTCTCAGGCCCCATAGAGCAGATAATGCTTCGGCAAAATGATTAGTTTGAATTCCCATTTTCCCAGCATACGCAGCAATCAAATTACCTTTATGATCCCGTATCACTCCTCCCCCTGCCGCAATCCCAGGGTTTCCCTTAGTGGTCGACTGCAAAATTGGCTAAGTCATGGGTTTTTTCTAACTATGTGTGAGCCTTCCACACACCATTTTACATATCCTCACACGCATTCATGTACCTCACTTGCACATCACATTCCTCTCGCACACTCTTCATACTTAGCTATTTTTTCATTCCAACACCACTAAGGAATTTTAGTGTATCTTCCCGTAAATGATGTGGGCTTGGGAGAATTCCACCATAGCCAAGAGAAAGGGTCTTTTCTTAATTGTCTATTAATCCTCTTTTGGAGGGATTTTAACCTCACCATCAATAGAAAAATCGTAAAGAGCGTAAAAAATGATTCTTATTAGGTAGAATGGTTTTTGTGGATACATGAAAAGCATTTTTATGGGGTATCCTTGTTAGATGATAAATTTCATTAGGGGTTATCCTGATGAAAAATTGTGGGATGGTAATGCAACAATGAAAGATCCATCATTACTATTATAAATTTACACTAAATTATCTAAAATTTGTATTATGTCTCATACTCGAGACATGTAAAGAAGTCCATGGAACCTCGAGTTTCGATCTAATCAGATTGACTCTTAGTTTCAGGGGTCTTCCAAAGTAGTAATAGGTTTATATAAAAATATTAATTACAAGAAGAGGCATTTTTCGGGTTTTTCTCTCCAAATCCATCAAGAGCTTCAAAATGACCCTTGTAATATTATAGATAATTTCACCAGTATTTCCATTTATATAAAGAACGTGAAAAATGGGCTAGCCTAGGATCGAAAGTTATGGCTTATTTGAAAATTTAGTGGCAAAAGCGATGGAGGCCAAATGTCCAAGGCATTGGGCCAAAAATTTAGATTTTTACCTTTTGGGTCATTTGGAAAATTTTCCAAAATTTCCCACACCCTGCCCCTTCTAGGTGCCATGTGGCATGTTCTTAGCTGGGTGTGGGCCCCATCCCGCGAGAAAGTTCTCCTTTGTTTCGCTTCGCTTGAAAAATTTTCCCCAAAATTCCTCGTCAAAGCCGACGAGGCGAGGACACGTGGGCGAGCGCTCGAACGGACGCGTCTGCCCTTCCTAAATTTTCCCGTGGGTCTCTCTCGAGCAATTCTTGTGACTCGATATTTATCAAAACCTCATTCGATGTGGGCTCTGACCTTTCTAAAACTTCCTCATGGGCATTTCGATTTTCGCACCCTCCTGGACACGTGGGCAAGATTCTATCAAGCTCGTAGATAGGTGGGGGCCTTCTCTCTAAATTTTCCTCTTATTTTTTCCTTTCAGGAAATTTCCTAAATTCCCTTGTCTCGTCTCTCCGTGACATGTGGCTACATATAACTCACTACACCCTTGGGGCAAATATTTCATACTGGCTACACTTGGGAAAAGTTCCCAACTTCATCCTCAAGCAAATGGGCTAAAAATATTACTCTTTGGAAATTTTTTGAAGTAAACATCGGTAAAAACCAAGCTTTCCTCCTGACCTCCGCCTACCTCCTAATAAATGCACAAGCATTAATGACACGTGGCATGTCCTTATTGGGCGCGGGCCCTTCCTTCAAAATTTTCCATGTGCCAACACTTAGCCAAAAGTTTCCAAATTACCTCCCTGACACCGTGGCGTGCACTTCATCTTTACCTCACAGGCTCTGGTGGGATAAAAATGCTCTCCATTTGAAATTTCCAACCAAACACTTGGTGAAAATTCCAAATCTTCCTCCCGACCTCGCTTACCTCCAATGACACGTGGCAGCATCTCTTATCAGTCAGTGGGCCTTTAGGCAAAAGGTCTTCCCCAAAAAGCTCCCACTTGTTACAACTTCAAAAATACACGGAGTTGGGAGGAAAAATTTACCTTGGGAAAGTTTCGAGAAAGAGATCTATCCAATGGTGCCATTTTAAGGCTTTGAGTGCCTAAAAAGCAAAAATTATGACTGAGGCACAAGAGAGGGGAGAATGGAAGGAGTTAGCCAGCACAAAAATGAAAGTTAGGCACATATTTTGGGATAACACTAATTTAATTAATTCAAAATGCATAAGATAATTAAATTATTTAATTCTAGGTGGGAATGTGACCCAGGAATATAATTAATTTTAGAGGGGGTTTTAATTGATGGAATTATAATGCTTAATTAATTCCAAAAGTGGTATAAGTCATGTACTAGATATAATTAATTTAATTAATTATAATTCGCTACAAAGTGGGATAAATATGTATGTATTTTAGGGTGTCTACATTTTCCCTCTTTTAAAGTGTTATTGTAGAAGTAATAGTGCTTTTTTAAATATAGTAAAAGTATGTAGATTAACGGCAAGTGGAAAGTAGTGAGGAATTTGGATGCCCAAAACAGTAGGATGAGCAGGGGGAATTACCCTCAAGAGGGTGGGCGATGTACTACAAAGAATGGTGAATAACCGCTTTCGATAGAGGAAAACGTAAGGAGTGAACAAGGATAGTGGTGAAGTAGTGGTCTCAGTAGCGTGAATTTTATCATTTAGAGAATGTGAATATAAGAGAAACCTTTATTTTGTTGTTACACAATAGATTTTCATACCATGATTAGGAAGGAATCAAGATGGTTAACCCAAATGCGTGTAAAAAAACACACAAAAAGCAAAGAAAAGATAAAAAATGAAAATAAAAACAATATGAACAATTAGGTGTCAAGCATCGAATGATTATAAAGGAACTAAAATGTTAACACACTACCTATAATTAGGTAGCAAAATAGAATGTCAAAAGTGTGACACAATATTGTAAAGAAGTATGAAAATTAAGTCATGCGCCCTTGAATGTGCCACAATGAAAAACAAGCAGATGCAAATTCTCTCAAACACTAAAATTATGAAATGATTGAGAATATGGTTAGTTCAAGAGGGGTAGCATCGCTTAGAAACTCCTCGTGACACTCTTATAGACCCATAATGTAAAGTAATCTGAGTATATATTTTCCCAAGGTGAAGCTATATCGTGAAGGGAATAATAAGTTAGTGATAATCGTAAGATTGGGATGGGAAAATAGGGTAGAGATAAAAAAATCATCAAATTGAGTGATAAGGGTGTGATGAAAATGTGCAATTTTAGGTTTTTGATAAATTATGAGTCAAATATGTGATTTTTTTATAAAATATTTGAATTTTTTTGAACTTATGAAATTGGTGTAAGAACAGTGGGTGGTAGGGAGGAAAAATGGTGTAAGGAGCACCAAATTTTCCTATGTAGAAACATTATATGCCACTACAAGAAGAAATAAGGGTATAAAAAGGATTGTTTAAATAAACGAGCCATCACAATGAAACACAAGCAATGTGTGGGAGCAAAAACACTTAAAAAGGAATGACAGAGAAAAAATAGTAATCAACACCATATGGATGACAAAACAAGTGATTAAGGTGAGAGAGGTGTATATAGAGAGAGGGTCTTGGAGTTTCAAAATCATCGGCAATACTCATTGAACGTATTAGACTCTTTCCATTTGTGAGAGTGATTTGAGCTCGAGTTCCGAGAGAGATGACACCGATTACAACGAGAGGAAACATCACATATTGGTTTCTTGGTGAGTTTGGGTAGAGTCTGACGGTCGATGGTGCAGTGGCGAGGACTTCAATGTTTTTTTTGGGGTGCATTTATTACATTTTTTAGCTAGAAGAAATTCAAATTTTAATGCTAGAGCATGCACTTGTATGCACTAGTGTATCGCATAAAAATGTGCTAGCATGTAAGTGCATGTGCTTAGGTTAGTGTTAGAAGCAAGAGCATTAAGTTAGTTTGTACGCACCTGGCACCTTCCATGCACTAGCGTAAAAGTAGAAGTGTTAGCTTGAAATTACATGCATTAGCGTTCACGCACCATCATTTAATTGAGAGTGTTAGTGTTGAATGTGCTAGAGCACAAGCTTCAATGTAGGATGCGCTAACGTTCAAAAATGCATATGCTTTAGTGTATGCAAAGGGTGCACTAGTTGTCATTCAAGTATTTTATGAAGAATCGATATTTTTATTAAAGAATAAGTGAGCGTTATATGATGGTTTTGATTAATTTTCAAGGAGACCACTAGCGTTAGATGTGTAAAGAGGCTAAGTGTGGTTGAGAACATTTCATAGAACTTCCTATGGTGCAAGAGGAGAGGGTATTAATAGATTTAGTTTAGAGGTGAAGAGGTTATCCTATATAACGAAGATCTTCCCACAGTATGCCTTGGATTACGACTGGCGACTTCTCCGGGCAGGGAGCGATGACATAGTGAGAGCCGGACATTCCGACTTGAAACTAGGGGAGATGACAAGGACTTCGGGAAATCGGTATAAGATCCAGTAGGGTACTAATATATGTGGGATTTTATCGAGTTCGATGGGGAATGAAGGACCCATATACATATACATATTTAGGACATTTGCAATTGTGAGAGGATGGTGGTACACTTATACCATTGCTTTTAGTGATAGGAGGATATGGTGACTACCCATATATCCAGATGGCTCTTATTAGCAACTACTTTCATACCTAATAAGACTAGTACCCATTTTTAGTTGGGTTCTATAGGAGTAGTGGAAATATTGATGGAGGGAGAGGTTTTCGTGATGGGATCGGTGTATGTCATGCGACACATTTGTACAGGATCTCCACTTGAGCCTTCCTCTTACGAGGGGATGAGGAGCTTGAGTCATGTGACTCACGGTAAAAATATGGTCATGGGACCACACTGCTGTTATTGGTGTAAAAATAGGTGTGTCTGAGATCCGAGATAGTCTAAACGAGCCATCTTCACAGCTGAGGATGGGAGATTTTGGGGAAAACAACAAAAGCCATATGGGAGATATCACCTTTTATAGGTGATATTTTGATGATTTATAGCTATGGATGGTTACATGGAGGCCATACGACGTGCTTGTACCAATAGCCAATATATGCATTTAAGCTGAAAGCATGATAGAGGTTGAAACCATTTTACCATAGGAAACCACAATCACATTATGGAGGTATGATGTGATGAAGGTAGCAACATATCTGTACCGCCTCAGTACCGTGTTATACTTTTTGATACCTAATGATCAGCATTACTATGTCGCTACATGCAACGCATGAGAATTTTAAATTTAGGCCATAAATTAGGAGTTCTTGCTGCAGTGATATTTTTGGATTCATCCCATGGTTAGGAGTCAAACGCCAAGAGAAGGTGGTAGATTTAGGTACTAATGTAGAGTATGTTGCATGGTATTTAACAATCATGCCTACATCTAGGATTGATATTCCCAAGAATCTAAAGAGTAGGTATACTAGCAGAAATAGTTAGGGGCATGGACAAAGGTTGAGAGATATGGCCAAAATTGGCTAAAATTATGTTGAGGCATGTGACGCGTGAGGTGGTAGGGATGTTTGCGCAAGGGTGAGGTCCACGAGTTCAGAAGCAGCTTGGGGGCCACAAATTCCAAACAACATGTGGGTCACCTTCAAGAGGGTGATGTGATTCTAGTAGCACATGCAAGCACCGATGTATGTCACATAGGTTTTAGTACAACATATAGTTTAGTAGGTACTACCAGTAATATGTGCCTCAATATGTAACACAACAAGGATTAGTTTTCATAGAGAGACATGTATCACAATAAGCATACCGATATAGATACCACCATGCACACCGAGGCTAGTTTTGAAAAAAATTTCATTGATATCAAACAATTTTAAACATGGGATCTCAGTGAGGGTATCTCACTCTTCATGAGTTCTGGTTGAAGTGTGTTATATTTCTTGTGTCTTACTTTGTTTAAAAGTGGTCTTGCCATTGTTCAAGGTCTTAACATGGAATCATCATGGTGTCATTGCGTCCATCTCGTAGTATAATGTGTGTATCAAGGAGTAAAGGATGGTCATTAAGTTTTCCTTGTGTCTATATCAGTGTCTATATCATACCTCTTGAAGTCATAAATATATGTATCATTTTTAGGTGTCTCCACTAGTCAAGTAGTGTTTGGTTTAGGAGTATGTCGATGTATTTCTTAGGCGTGTCTTAAGGTCCCAAGGTAGAACTTGAGCTTGTAAAACTTCTTGGTGCTTGATATGGAGGAAAAATATCTCCAAAGTGTCTCCTAAGGTGTCTCATAGGTGTGAGAGTGGGAACTTAGTTCTCATCGTGCCACATCTAGTGTCAAGGTAGAAATCAAGATAAACTATGCCTAGTGTGTAAAGGCATATCCCTACAGATCATGGTGTATGATGTCTGACAGGTATGATATGGATGTTCAAATTTTTTTGAAGTATGGAGAACTCCTCATACAAGGCATATGAAAGTGTAAAATGTCAGTCATCAGGTATTCAAATATTGAAGGATACCTAGTGCAAATGAAGGCTTGAGAACATGCCTAGTAGTCATAGGAAAATGAGATGGGACAAGAAAATTCAAAGGGACGGGCTCAGAAGAGAAAGGATTCGCGAGAACTGATGTCGAAAAGCGATGCACCAAAATGAAGTTGCACTCCGATGGTAACCTCAAGCCAACGAATATGGAAGATTTGAAACAATGGAAAGAAGATCGCAAGTAAGAAGAATGGGTCCGCTCATACGTTTCACAGATCGAAAAATAGGAAGTACAACAGGGTACGTGGTAACCCTATGCCTAAACATGGAAAGAAATCAATGACGCCATGACGCATATAACGTTGACTAACACATATGATGCCACTTTAGAAGAGGAGTTACAATTCCAAATAAGGAATGTTACTCCTATGACGCATTGACGAATGACAAATGTCGATTCTAACAGAATCCGACACTTGTCATTTGACTTCCTAAGACCTATGACTTGCAGAAGGTGAGATGACTCACCTAGGTGACGTGGATGATGACCTGGACAACACACACACCAACACCCCTTCATCGAAGCCGAGGAAGAGGTCAAAGTAAGAAAGCATGTAATAGAAAAAGAAGACTCCCCTGACAACTAAGCAAAAGATGTGTCAATAGGCCCAAAGACTAAGTAAAGGCCCGATAAGGTGCCCATGTGACAAACAACATCTTTCCTCGGAAAAGAAGAAGAGGACAAAGAAGGACTATATAGCCCGAAGAAGATGGATCATTGCAGCAGCCTCACCTCAAGAAGAGACCGCAGTGAAGAAACTTCACCTCGCTGAAGGGTTTGGGTGGAAAACGCCTCGCAACCCGATCACCGGAGTCCCGAACATACCGTATGTCGATGATGTTTTCATGTATCAGCTCCCGTATGAAGTGCATATGAATCCCAATGTGCTTCTTCCACTCGATGCTGAACTAGATTTCTACAAATCGAGATAGTGCTCATGTTGACTGGAGAATGAGGAACTCTTTTAAGAACACAAGCCACAAGTAGAAATATAAAACTTCCTTTTCGAAGGTGGTCGGGCCTCGCTAATATGAATTAACACAAAAGACCTCAAGAAAGTATCAATTAAATTGTTTCGTTGAATCGGGTAGGGAAAGGCTCAAGTTTTCTCGGTTTTGATCGTGAGGAACCGATGGCGGTTAAATCGATGGAGCAAACCGATGCTTAATGATAAATCGATAACCGATACCGGTGGGTTCTAGGATCTTCTTAGTAGCTATGGTGTTTCAGTAAGGCTGGTTTATGGATGATATTAGGAAATGGGATGATTAGAAGCAAAAGAATAATAAAGCTAGATGCAATGACACGTTGGGTAGTAGATTCAGAGATGGATTTAGGAGGACCGAAATTCACAGAGCATAAGAAATGTTATAATGAGGACATGCAAGATGTGACTTACCTGGTTTTGACAAAGATGCAAGTTGATCTCCTGGTCAGCAAACACTTCGGTATTTCCACTGTCTCTCGCTCGTCAAGTGAAGATCTCGACTCGCTCGCTACTCGCTCGCAATGCCTCGCTGATCAAAACTTCGACCGATCTCCAAAATGAAATTCGATCCGTTGTTTTGCTTTGGGGGAGCCCATTTACAGGAACCGATGGCATGGTTACGAACCGACGGCGGTCGAGCCAGAACCGCATCAGAAGGAAAAAGTAGGCTATTTTTAGTAAAATAGCCCACCTTCCCCGCTTTTCTCCCGAGAGATCGGGCCATGGGCTTGGTCAAGTGGCTAGAAGGTCGGCTTGGGTGAGTAAGGAGGCATTAGTTATGGATGTGAGTCTGACCAAGTCATGGGTCTTAATTAGGTTAGTTTAGGTTAGGGCTAGGTCATGATGAGGTGGCAAAGTGAGGTGGCGGGTAAGGTGATGTGGATTTATCAATTATAAGGTAATTAATAAATAATTGTGTAAGGTTTAGGTGATGAGGTTAGATCATGTAGATGAGATGCGGGTCACAAGGGGTCGTAAGACACAAATTTGGTGTCTACATTAGCCCTTTATTGTGTGGTAGCTTTTTGTAAAGTCGCACTGACAATAATATGAAGTGGTTACTCCATGTTAAGGGTATAGGTAATCCCTCAAATCTATCAGATTGAGTGAACGAGAAATCGTGGATAGGGTGATAAGGGTAAATGGGGTAGAGGGGATGGTAAGATGGTGGGGTAGGTTCAAGGAAGCAGACGATATCAAATGCCATAAGACGACTAGGGTACATGATTGACGAGCAAACCAAGAAGGCAGAGGCAAAGGTCGATAGTTTATCCAAACAAGGGTGATATAATCCGGTATCCAAGGCATGGGAAGTAGCCCTGTGGTATATAACGTAAGGTACAGAACGCTTAGGCATGTTCGGCAGCACTCAAAAGGTTGGTTTGGTCGAGATAAACGCCACGGTTCAGGTCCTGGGCAAAGTTGGTCGACAGATCAAGTCAAGGACCCTAATCATGCTAAAACACGAACAGTGAGCTCGATCAACAAAAAACTACCTGATGGGTGGATAAAAGTGTATGGTGTTGATTTTGGGTAAGGGATGGAAGTGGTGCGCCGTGGGTCGGGCCAAGTTGTTGGGTCATGCCTGGGTCGGGCCGTAAGGGTAAAGGAGGCCTCTGGGTCGGGCCAAATAAAGTGAGGGCGAGGCCTCGGGGTCGGGCCAATGGGTAGGCCGAGGCCTCGGGTCGGGCCAAATGGGTAGGCGAGGCCTGGGTCGGGCCAAATGGGTAGGCGAGGCCTTGGGTCGGGCCGAATAGGTAGGCGAGGCCTGGGTCTGGCCAAATGGGTAGGCCGAGGCCTGGGCCGGGCCAAATCAGTGGCCGAGGTCAGGTAGGCCGAGGCCAGGCCGGGCCGAACAGGTAGGCCGAGGCCTCAGGTCGGGCCAAATGGTAGGGCGAGGCCTTGGGTCGGGCAAATGGGGAGGCGAGGCCTGGTCCGGCCGAAAGCAGGCCGAGGCCTGGGTCGGGCCAAATGGGTAGGCCGAGGCCTCGAGGTCGGGCCAAATGGGTAGGGCGAGGCCCTGTGGGTCGGGCCGACTGGGTAGGCCGAGGCCTCGGGTCGGGCCAAATGGTAGGCGAGGCCTTGGTCGGCCAAATGGGTAGGTCGAGGCCTGGTCCGGCCGGGCCAAATGGTCAGTAGGCGAGCCCTGGTCGGGCCAATAGGTAGGTCGAGGCCTTAGGTCAGCCGACAAGTGAACAAATGGTGTGCAAAGAAAGGTGGATAGAGGCGATATTGGTGAAAAAGAGGCAAGGAGTAAATAAGGGCAAAGAATGGGGTGAAAGTCAGTAGAGAACCGATGTCGATTTCGCATGACCGATATCGTTAAGGGACCGATACCGGTTCCTTAGGGCAAAATGAAACCGATATCTATGAAAGGTAAAAACCTATAAAAAGAAAAATACGGCTTGTCATTATTGTCACTTTTGTTATTCGCAAACCAAATCGACTTGTTCGACGTGGAGAGTTGAGATTAGAGGCTTGATTGAGTGAGGTGGAGCTATCAGACAAGCGGAGAGAGCGATAGTGGGCCCGATTAAGGAGGAGGCAAGAGCAGCTTGATGGTCGGGGACCCAAAGCAGATCGTGATCGGGAGCCATGGCACATGTGCAGAGGAGCCGGAGGGGTCGGACCACCGGACCGCTACCACCCATCCCACCACGACGACGTGTCGTCGCTCGGTAGATTCGAAACTCTTTAATTTGGTGATTGGTCAGATTATGCTAAATTGGGGGTTTGGGAAGAATTAATTTTTTAGGAAATAATGAGAAAATGGAAATGATTTGAAAAAGGGAGAGGGCAGATAGTAAGATAGGCTAAGGTGGTAGGAGGGTAGAATTTTTAGGTATTTGGGTGGGTAAATGGGTAGAAATAGGTAAAAATGGGTTTTGGGGGCCGCATGGGGTTCGGCTCGGAGAAGACAAGGACCGATGTCGGTCACTGTCGACCAGATCGGCCGCAAAATTTTATGGAAAGGGAGGTTGGGAAAGGGACCGGCGCGCACGTGCATCGGCCCGCCCGCTCGGCCTTTGTGGTGGTTCACAGGTGGTCAGGTGGGGTGGGTCAGGTGTTTTTTTGTGGGTTGGGTCAGGGGTGGCTTGTTTTGGGTGGGGTGGGTTTGGGTGTGGGGTGGGTGGGGTGGGGTGGGGGTGGGTTGGGGCTTTTGGGTGGGTTGGGTCAGGGGTGGAGAAGGGCTTGGGGTGGGTTGGGTCAGGGTGGAGAAGGGTGGAGAAGGGTTTGGGTGTTGGGTTGGTCAGAGGTGGAGAAGGGCTCTGTGTAGGGTCAGGTCTGGGTCAGGGTGGGTTGGGTGGGAAGGGTTTGGGTCAGGGCTGGGGTTGGGCTCTGAGGTGGAGGTGGGAGAAGGGTTGGGTTGGGTCAGCATGTGTTTTGTTTGGGTTTTGTTTTTGCTGGTTTTGGGTGGGATGGTTTTGGGTTTTAGGTGGTAGGTCACAGCAGAGGGGGTGGTAGAGAGTCGTGGCATGGTCTGGGGATAAAAAGGGTGCAAAGTTTAGATAGATGATAAAGTAGATGTTGTAATAAAGAGTAGGTCTAAGGATGTGGGTTGGGTTTTACAGCACGCGCCAGCTGACGATGCGGATAGATGCCCCGCCTGTTGGTGCGGATGAGGCCACACGATCCGCGGCTCATGGGCCATCATGCGCGAGGTGGGACTCGGTGGAGTCCAGAGGCACAGAGCGATAGAGAGAGATCACACCGATGGTCGCCCTCATCGAGAGATGGATCCCGCGACCAATGTGTTCCATCTCCCGACCGGGAGATGACCGTCACATCTGGAGGATGTGTATCGCATCCTTCGGTTACCTATCGAGGGAGAGGCGCTTCCTGTGTAGATTCAGAGATCGCACATGGACAAAGATACCGCAGGTTTTTGGGGATGCAGCCCAGCCACGACCTACCATAACGAGTATCGGACGCACGGTGACACGTACCAGCGCATCGACACGAGACACGACCGGGTCGTGTCAGGCCGATGATGGTTCGGGATCACCCGCTTCGCCTCCCGGACTCGCAGGGAGGCCGCTCTCCCACGAGCACGATGGGGGTGCTGCTTGAGATGGTGGAGGAGCACACCTGTTACGCCCGGGCACCAAAGATATCCGGTGCAATCAGACAGGAGCTATGGGGCTATCGCCGAGGAGGCGATTCGGTATTTGCTCTACATTTTGTCAGATTGTTGGGCATACGAGCACATCGTATGTATCAAAGCCAAGAGGGTTACCCAAGCAGCCTGTGGCCACAGTCATATACCGATATGGCTTTCAGAGGTGGTTGGGGTCGTGGGCCACCACGAGCAAATATGTTGCAGGTCGGGATGTGGCATACTATATGACATTTCACAGAGGGCCTTACAAAAGCAAAGAGACATCAGATGGAGACCCCACAGAGGTCACCACCCCGGCAGAGGAGCCCGCTTACAACTGCGCCTAATCCAAGACACATTCTCGGATAAAGCAGGACTGAGGCCAGAGAGTACGAGCGATACCCCTGAGAGGGCACGCAGCAGATGGGGCCGCGACAGACGAGCCACCTCCCTTCCCCAAGACAGAGGGATGATGTAGAGGCCCCACCGCCCGCACCACACCCTCTGGATCCAGATTGGGCAGTAATGAGAGGTCACAGTGAGGGTGTAGATGATGCCGGGTGCACGGAGCATACAGTGGTGTGGTGGGTCAAGGCAGGGCAGCCAGATAGTATCGCCCGCACAACACCTGCACTTGGCTGCAGCTTATAGGAGAGAGAGATCAGCCTGTGGGTCAAAAAGCAGCTCTTACAGGCAGAAGCTAGCATGCACAGCAGTACGATAGGTGTCTTACAGGGCAGCTAGCCCAGCTCAGCTCAAAGCACAGTGCAAAGCAAAGACCACCACCAAAGACCACACCCACAAAGCGCAGTGCAACAGCAAAGAAGATTGTACGCACCACCGCGCCACAGTGCACCACCAAAGAAGACTCAAAGACATGTGCTCTGGGGCATTGGTCAGAGGTGCAGGGACCAGCCCCAGCCTCCGCACAAGCTGGCTCGAGAGCGCTATATGGAGGTTAGAGCAGAGGCCCGATATTATCGTGGATATTCTGATGGTACCTGAGTCGAGCATCGTGCTTATGCAACAGCATAAAGGCGTAGACCTCTCACACCCAGAGATCTCAGTGGAGGCGCAGCCACACTGGCGTGTCCGTGACGGGCAGGAGGCGAGAGGCACCACAGGACCAGCGGGGAGAGGTGCCGAGGGCGTGGGGAGAGCCGAGAGATCCTGCACATGGTTGTTGTATTTTAGAGATGGGCACCGGTCTCGCGAACCGGTGTATTGACAGAGGCTCTCGTGCCTATGTATTATTCATGTATTCATTCATTCATTTATCAGATAATGCTCATGAGCCGAGTAGGGGTCAGATAGTGGATACCGGTCTCATGAGCCGAGTATATAGCTATTTTTGATACGAGGGACCGGCCCGCATGAGCCGAGCCGAGATTTTTTTGACAGCTTATTATCGGCCTCGCGTGCGGCTTGGCATTCAGATGATGAGATCACAGAGGCCCCATGTAGGGCACATTGTATTTTTGAAAACTATATATATATATATATATATAGAGACGATGTTTTGATCCACATGCAAAGGTTCAAAATGTGTTTAAATATTTGGTTAATGGCTGGTAATATATAGAATGTGTGATGAGTTTAATCGACATGTTGATAGATGGATGATGCCGATGTTTTTGTTTTTTTTTTTTTGACGTATATATGAATGTCATGTTATGTGATGAATTGGTGGTTTTGTGACATTGTGATATATGTAATCGATGAGTTGGATCCAAATGATGTATAGATTGATAGTTTCTCGATATCCGTAGTCGATGGTTTGTGTATTTGTATAAAATAAATGATGTTAATGAAATTGTAATGCTATGTGTGGTGGATGAACAAATGTGGTAAATTGTGTTGTTTATGCAGAAAAGAGGTGGGCGCGACGATAAAAATTTAGGTGAGAAATGAAGAAAAGAACGTCGTTGAGAAAAGATAGTGTGTAACCGATATCGTTAAGGAACCGATATCGTAGAATGATAGACCGATATCGCTAAGTAACCGATACCGGTTATTTAGGTATGAGCTTTTCTAAAAATAGAAAAGCTAGGGTGGCAACTTAAGTTTTAATTTTAGAGCCATGCAAGAGGTTAAATACGCGAACGCGACGCTTTTGACGACCGAGACAAAGTTTTTGATGAGAGATTTGAGTGATAAGGAGAAAAGAGACAAGGAAAGTGAATGTGATCCGAGATTCAAGGCGTAAAGACAAAGTTGAAAAGGGTGGTGATCATGGCGTAACGAGGAGAAGCATCCAAAGAAAGCAGTGGACAAGAGGGAAGACAAGGGCCACTCTCAAGCTCGCCGCAACCCAAGAGGTATCACTTGTTTGTGATTTAACTACCGCATGTTTTGGGAATGAGCTAGAGGAGAATAGGTAAGTAGATATGAGAAAGACAACATGATAGCTGTGGGTATAGATGAGGTGAGTGTTATGGGGTAGGTAATTCGGGTTTTGGGTATGTCTCGTGTATATAAAGGAATAAACGATCAATTTATGTCGAGGTGGTTGTGTTTTAGGAAGGTGTATGTAATCGATAAGGAAGTGACCGTAGCGTTAGGGAGAACCGGTATCGCCATCGAACCGATACGTTATGTATAACCGATAATTTAAGCATCGGAGGAATTTAATGTTCAAAAACCCTGACGGATCAATGGTTGTTTGTTGTTTTGGTGTACGCAGCAGAGGCGGTGGTCGAGGATGAATGATAGTGCCGCCGCTGTTGTCATTTAATCCGAGCGGATGTAACACCAATGAATGGACATTGATAAATCGCTTGGGGTTAAGTGGAATCCGTTATTATTCACTTAATCGCACGTAACCATGGTATGTTACAAAGTTGATCGAGAGATGGAATCCCGAGACAAATACCTTTATCCGCCAACAGGGAGATGACAAGAATATCGAAGATGTGTTCCGTATTTGAGACTCCATTACAGAGAACCAAGATATCGTGCACTACCTAGCGCGGCACTGGGAGCGATAACCGCAAGATTTGGTCCATACGCACGAGATTTAACACAAATGAGGTTTATCATTTACATATGGGGTAATGTATGCAAAGACATCCCGAGGAGACAAGGTTAAAGTGATATTAATGATAATGTAGGGTATTATGCATTACCGAGGGTGGAAGGGGGAAGATTTCCAAAGGCATTGATGTGTGTTATCCGGGGAGATGATAGAAAGGAACGTGACTTTGCATGGGCACCGCATATTCGCGGAGCTATACAGGGTTTATGGGCTTCAGTAGGTGAAATCACAGATTACACTCGGATTGTTCATACTTATTACATCGTTGGGCCTATGAGCACATTGTTTGTGTGCGATCAATAGGCCAATCCCTCCATGTGCAGAGAGACCGGAGTACGAGGTCGGGATTCGACGATGGGTCCGATGACATGTAACAAGAGGCAAGATCTCGTGCCGTGACGGTGATATTGTGTATTACAAAAGTGTGTATGGGAGAGGGTGACGGTCATGACATCTGGTTGGAGGCCTTACGGTAACTATATGGTAACAGAGAGCATAGCCGAGGAGTTAAGGGGTGTAGAGCGAATGAGGTGGATCGGGCACAAAGCCTGTGTGAATATGAGAGGATTCCTATAGATCGTGCGGTGACAATTTGATTTGTGCAGATATACCCCGGCTTATAGACCATATATGAGGATCGACGCAGAGGCAAGATTCTCACCTCCCCACCCAACACCTCCGTAAGGTCCTCAAGAGGTAAAGCATGATCGCAGGTAATGGACGCAGAACGACAGAGGCCTATAGATTATGGTGGGCAATGAGCCGCGAGGTATACGTGATTGTCCCGACATAGCCGTGATTACAAGCAGAGAGGGATCGTCGCAATGTTTAGTTCAAAGCAGCTCCAAACGCAGTGAATGAGACAAGAGGATTGTTAGCAGTCATGAGTCACTAAGTGGGGAGACTAGAGGTCGGAGTCCTCCATGCGAGAGGGCGTATTCATATGTTACAGAGAGATCGGGCAGATCGCTGGGCGGTACCAATAGCCGTGGTACCTTTGAGGACGAGAGGCCCGGCGAGAGGGGTCGACGATCACGATCATCACCTAGTTCGGGATGAGGCGTGAGGGTCCGAGTAAATGTTAGCAAGGTATAAGAATAAATAAGGATGCCGACTCGCGTGTGTCGATGATAGAGAAGATGTATTTGTTTAACATCTAAATAAATGAATATGTATGGTGATTTGAGTTATGATAATAATAAGAATGTTTGCGTTGTGACTTTTGGTGTTTTGAAAAAGGATAAAGAGGAATGTGATTAAATAGAAATACACAGAAATATTTATTATACCACACATGATAGATTATGGTAGGGGATGGTCGAGCTAACCTTGGGAGACCCCATGTCTCCGAAGTGCTGCCTACATAGCCCATTGCACAAAGCAAGGAGGGGCCTCAGACCGATGTAGTTCTCCTCAGGATCGTGGAGAGGCGAATCTGTGCAATTTGGTACGGTTTAGGCAATTGGTTGGTTGGTAAAAATATTAAGATTGGTAAAGGTAAGGTTGATGGTGTTGGTAATGAATTGGTGATGTTGTCAGAAAAGGTATAAGGGAAGCGAAAGTTAGCCTACCCAAGCAGAAGGGAACCATGTCCCGATTAAGGTCAACACACAATCCTAGATGCGAGGCAAAGCAGAAAGAGTGCTCCGTAGGTGAAAAGAGCTAAACAAACCACACAACGTAGAACGAGCTGGAGCCCTGTGTACCGTGCATAGACGAGAAGTCAATAGGTGAAAAGAGTTGTGTGATCACAATATATCGAGCGTACATTACGCCCTCGAGTCAAAACAAATGGTGAGGTGAGGTGGATGGTATAGCTGAGGTGCAGAGAACTTATTACAAAGTGAGTGTTCTGACGAAAGAGAACCTACCCTAAATAGACAAGTCCATGACTCAAAAGTCCTTTTGAATGAGGCTTTTATTTTATCAATGTAGACTCGATCGACGCGGAAGTCTACAAGGGATATTGATTGTATTATTCTTGAGGTCTTCACGGTCGATCGATGCGAGAAGCTTCGCTAGAGGTCGACCGTGTATAGCTGTCCTTCGAGGGAGCAACCATTTATAGAAAGCAGATATGATTTTAGTGCATAGTCTGTCTTCAGGGAGCAAGCCTATAGAGAAAAAGATCAATAATTTGGCATATAGCCGTCCTTCGAGGGAGCAAGCCTATATTTAATTTAGATGACTAGATGTTCTTTTTTAGCGTGAAGCATCTAGTTTAGTAGGAAGTTTGACTCAAGAAAATCCCATAAGAATACGGCTTATTTTAATACGTTGAAGTCATGGACTAGACTAAAAAGGGGAAGGCATCGTTAAGGGGAGGTGAGAGGTGAGCTTGATTTTATTTCGAGATGTAGGAAACAAGTGCATGTGGTGGTATGGGAGCTCAAGGGACGAGCAAAGAGGTGGATAAGAAGTGATATAACACTAATTTCAACAATAGAATGGTCGAAGATGCAAGGCATTATGGGCTCAGCTCAGTTTACCATTGCTTAAGCTAAACGATAAGTACTGATCCATAGGTGTGAGTGATTATATAAGGCCCAATCCAATCGGGAGCAAATTTTCCACGCTTGCTCTTTTCTAGTTTGGTTACATGTTGATTCTCTTTGAGGACAAGATCACCAACCTTAAAGGTACGCTCATGAAGTCGCTTATCATAAGCACGTTTAATGCGTTTTTGATAGATTTGAAGGTGATCAAGAGTCGAAGACGACGCTCACAAGAAGCTCCAATGGGCTAACCGCCTGACGGAAATCATCGCTGTGAGAATATCCCCAAGAGATATTCTAAGGGAGGGTATTTGTATTTCGAGAGGCAAAACAGCCTGCACCGTATACCAAAGAAAAAGGTGTGGCATTAGTGGAGGTACGAATACTAGTGCGATAAGCCCAAAGGGCAAAGGGGATGTGATCGTGCCAATTTCTTCCGGATTCATCGACAACTTTCATGAGGATTTTGGTTAGTGTTTTATTAGAAGATTCAAATTCCACCATTGGCCTTGTGGATAGTAAGGTGATGAGAAACTAAGTTTGATACCAAAGTTGTCACAAAGGTCTCAGAACAACTTGTTTTTAAAGATTTACCATTATCTCGTTATTAAAGCGATGAGGAATACCAAAACGATGATAATGTGATGGTTAATGAATTGATAATTTTTTTTTTTTTTTGATTGAAATGAGTGGAATAGCCTCCACCCATTTTGTGTAATATTCGGTCGCCGTGATTATCCAACGGTGACGTTGTGAAGAGGTCGGGTGAATCTCACCAATAAGGTCTAAACCCCATCAGAGAAGGGCCAAAGATCTCGAGCGACTCCTGGAGCGGGTGGCTAGGAGTATGTCAAGGTTGGCATGTTGTCGACACATAACACAACGCTTAACATATTCGTAGCAGAAAATGTTATCGAGAGTAGGCCAATAATAACCAAGGCGAAGGATTGCTTGGCCACGGCAAGGCCGCTAAAATGTCCACCACAAATACCGTCATGGACCCGCTGGATGGTATGAGTGGCCTCCGCGCCGCTAGACAAACGAAGGAGGATGCCATCAAAGCCACGCTTATAGAGGAGTCCCCCATGACAACATAACGCGAAACACTTTTAAGAAAAGCACGCTTCATTGCTACTAGTAAGGTCGTGGGAGGACAGAGATTGTAAGGTAGTCGTGAAATGGTGGTACTGTATCCCGCGAACTAAGACACAACGTGATTTATCATACAAACTACCGGGGTGAAAGGATGGGACAAAAAGTTGTTGGACCATGACGAATAATTCAGAGTCAACATGGCAAGCGGAATTTATGAGGCTAAGCAAGCCATAGTGTCCGCAAATTTGTTAGTGGAGCGTGGAATGGTTTCAGATAGAATAAAGTGAGTAAATAAGGCTAGAAGTGAATCCACGTAGTGTTTGTATTTTGAAGTTCCTCATTTTGCATGGTAGATGCCCATAACTTGATTGACTACCAATCGAGAGTCGCCAAAAATGTTGATAGATTTGATGCCTAAGTGTAACGCAACTCGAGACCCGTAACAAGGGCCTCGATTCCGCCGTATTATTAGTGCAAGGGAAATCAAGCCGAATGAAAGAGGCATAGGTTCAAATGGCCGAGAGGAATGAGAACAACGCCGCTCCTCCGCCGCGCCTGGCATTTAGATCCATCAAGAAGAGGGTCATTTGATACAACTCTTCCCTGAGTGAAAGAGTGGCGATGAGTTCGTCTTGGGAAGGTAAAATTGGTAAATTGTTCCTGTAAAGGGGCCTCCGCAAGTTGGTCGCAAGAGTTTGTCCTTCGATTGACTTCTGCACGAATTCAAGGTCAAGGTCAGCGAGGAGCATAAGCCATCGAGCGATACGTTGGTTTAGATGCGGTTTGGCATGCATATAATGAATGGGGTCCGTGTTGGTGATGACAAAAGTTTTGTGATTCAGAGGTAATGTCGAGTTTGGTGGCTACAAATGATAGTGGCAAGGCACAATTTTTCTACATGTGTATACCTAGTCTCATAATCCACGAGGGTACGACTTATATAATAAACGGCCTGTTCTCGCCGTGCCGAATCCCGATGTGCGAGCATAAAGACCTATAAAGATGGTCATGGGCCAAGTGGAAAGATAAAGGTAGAAAGGGCGGTCGTCCCGGGGTGGGATAAGCACGGTGGTCGCAAGAGATAGGATTTGAGAGCTTCAAGGCTTGGTGACACTCCCCTCACCCATCAAAGGCAATGTCCTTTTAAGAAGGTGATGAAAAGGTCGACACCGATCCGAGAGTCGGGAGATGAAACGTCGGATAGATCGAGCTTACCTTGTAAACTACGCAATTGTTTGAGATTTTGGGTGGGGGCATTTCTAGGATAGCTTTGACTTTAGATGGATCGACCTCAATGCCACGCAAAGAGACGATAAAGCCAAGAAGTTTTCTCAAAGAACACCAAAGACACATTTTTGGTCAAGGCGATGTAATATCAGAACAAAGCATCAAAAATAATGGTTAAAACATCGAGATGTTCACTACGATGTTTAGACTTACGAGAAGATCGCCGACATAATCTTCAAGGATAGTGTGCATAATGTCATGAAAATGTAGGTCATAGCCCGCCGATAGGTAAAGACCAAAGATTCTTAAGGCCAAATGGCATGACACACGATAATGTAAGGTTCCCAAGGAGTTATGAAGGCAAGCTTTGTGTTGATCGGCGGGGCAACCAAAATTTGGTCAGATCTCGAAAAGCCATCCATGAGAGAGAGCATCTCATGACCTGCAGCTAGATCAACAAGTTGGTCAATGCTAGGTAAGGGGAAGTCATCCTTGGGCAAGCGAGGTTAAGATCCTGAAATCAGGCATATCCGAAGTCCCCCGTCGCTTTTAGTGACAGTGTACGATGTTAGAAATCCATGAGGATAGTCAATAGCAAGATGAAGGAAACAGTAAAGGAGTCATTGAGCTCCTTCGACCAAGAGAGCAATGCGTGGATGCATTTTTCTCAATTTCGTTTGATCGGTCTGGAATCGGGTTTAGGGTGATGTTATGGATGGCAATGGTAGGATCAATTCCCTCGGCATGTCGCCGTAAGACCATGCGAAAGCTTGGTCATGAAAGCACGGAGAAAGGTAGTAAAGGCGGCTTGCTCGATGTGTTAAGGGATTGTCCAATCTTCACAATGTGAGGATCCTCCTCCGTGTGGATGTTGATTTCTATAGTAGATCTGCTCAAAGATGGTTTGGGTTTCGAGATGGTAAGGCTCATTGAATATAAGAATCATCCGCGCCAAGGTAAGTGAGGATGGAGTCATCATCCCGGCATTCAACAACATTAATCAAAGGTGAATCCTCTTCGATCATGTCCGGATACGTAGGAAGAGAAGATGGGTCCTCATTATCGCGCTGATAAGTGAGAGGACCTATGAAGATAGCATTTATGAAAAAAAGTTAGGAGGGATGGATTCAGTGGTCTATAGATTCTCAGGTGATGATGGCAAAGTGGGTGATGATGGTTTGGTAGGGGCGACGCCTTCTTCTTCCAGATATAATTGACAGAGGTGTCTCCCGTGTAGGTGTTTCGGGAAAACCGAGACCACCGCGATCATTATGTTTACGGGCAGTCACGGGAATGAGTGTATGTCGGCCTTGTTCGTAAAGGCCAAAACTAAAGCCTTCCACGCACAAATGAGTCAAGAAGGTGAGGGATAAACGACGATTTGTCAAGTATTGAAAATCGGATCGAAGGGAACCACACCAAGAGGAGGTTCAGGGTAATGGAGGATGCGCCAACACCCCATACGTTAGGTTAGTGCGGCAAATGGGGTGGTCCGTAAGAGATTACCTCCCACGCGACGGCCGAGGTGGGATGTGCATGTAATTGTCCGTACTCTCGCGGGTAGGGAAAGAACTAACGTTATAGCAGCGGTACTTCAAACAGTAAGGCGCTGAAAACATCTACTAAGGGGCCTGAGGTTGGAATGTTAGTCATGGAAGGGAAGTGGTTTTGCGATGGTGGTTTCATCACCAAGGCGAGGTATTGAGGTGGATGGTTGAGGTACATTCAAGAGGATGGTGGGTTGAATGTATGGGTGTCTTGATTGGTATAAGCACATCGTTAGGCGGTATAACATATCATGCAGGTTTTAAAGGGGGAGGGTCAGCTTTTACGGTGCAGGACTTCCTCGTACTCAAATTTTATGCATCTATGTAATGTCGAGGGAACGCATCCCATGGCTCGGATCCAAGGACGACCCAAAGAATATATTATATCGAACTCTCCCTCCAAGACATAGAAGAGTTCGTAAAGTACGTGGTCCTACCCGAATGTTGAGGATCACGGTGCCTAAGGTAGAAGTAATAGCGCTATTGAATGACCGCAACATGATGGGGTCGGGTACACATACGCAACTAGTGGGATATTCATTTGTGGAAGGCTTTTCAAGAGATGATGTTTAGGCTAAGACCCCGCCAATCATAACACGACGATGCACCAAATGTCCCGGATGTAAGTTTCGAGATGAAAAGAGCAGGTCGATCTTCGTACCAAAGTCAACAATTTCGCCTTCGGAGAAACCGATCGCAGCAGCTTGTTGTATGCAGACGTAAGTGGGTGGGGCAGTGGGTTGTTTGGGTGAGAGAAGCAATGATCGGGTGTTAGAATGGAGGCGACAAAGGTGGTTTCATTAGGTAAAACCTCTATCCTCAAGGATCTCAACGAGAGCTTTCGATGAGATTCGTAAGTCCAATGAGATCATACAAAGGTCATTTTTACTGTGATCGTGAAGTCGCTTAATCATATTTCGTGGGCAATGCCATTAGAGACTGGATAAGTGTGGTCCGCGAATGACCACTTTAGGTGGTGGTGCAATCTGGATGTTTGACTTGAGAAAGAGATGCCGCAGTGTGTTTTCTTTTGCTTTCCCATTGTTTTTCTCGCCTCTCGTAGTAATGACACTAATCATATTAACTCGCAGACCGAGATAAGGAAGATGGTGGGATAACTCATGGTCTTCAAGAGGTGGGGTCAGAATAATGATAGATCTTGGTGAGGCGGGATGATGGTATAGAGAGGGAATGGAAACTAAAGGTCTCTCCCTTCGTAAGTTGTCTTTCTTAATCTTTCTATCCGGAGAGGTGACTCGATTTAAGGATGGTTTTTAGAGCTTGATCCTCCACATCATGTCCTCGTGTGTGTGATAAGCGCAGATTTTAGACTCATCGTAACCCATGGGTCGGGTTTAGACGGGTCATAAGGTCTAAGTGGAGGTAGGGAAATGGTCGCATTCTCCACCAACATAGCAAGGATTTTGGCGTAAGATCCTTCGAGTGGGTCAAAATCGAAGAGGATGAGGGTATTGGTCAGTGCGGGTTTTGGCAATGTTTGGGCGTGGTTGGTTCGCACGGGTGGTGGTTTAGCCGAGGGGTGTCGATACATGGTTTTCACTAAACGTGATTTCTTTCGCAGGTTATGTTGGATGATGAGGCCGCAGATGATGTGGTATCGTAAAACAACCACTTGGGAAATAGGAGGACCAAAACAAATCTTTGATGATGGAATTTGTTTAGGTTGATAGTGGACAGATACGCTGAGTGACGGTGTTGCTATACCGAATTTTCGTATGGGTGTGGAAGGCGAGGTTGTTTTTGAAGAAAACGCAGGAGGTATGATATATTGATGTAAGGTAGAGGGATGGGGTCCCAATATGGAAGGTAGGTATGACGATGATGGTTTTGATTGTGATAGGGGCACGGATTGAGTTTGTCTCTCAGGCGGGGATGGATTTATTTTTGGATAGATCGAGTCGCTTAGCGGGGCGCTAGACCGGGCATTGGTGAGGTCCCAAGCCGTAGGGGAAGATCTCGGTTAAGTCGATAGAAGTGGACGGGGCATTGGGTAGAGGTGAGGGGGTGAAGGTGAGAACAGGGGCATTTTAAGCTTCGTAAACACTTCCGGGTATATGGTGGAGACATCAGATCACCATTTGCATTTGAGTAGAAAAAGGGGTACTCAAACGCTCCCATAGGGCCTGCTCTATCTTCTCGTGGAATGACAAATCCTCACGTGTGAATATGAACTTTGTGATACGGAAGAACGACGGGTGTGATTCCAATTCCACCGTGGGTGTGACACAGAGGTAGATGAGGCAATCGTATCAATAGATGTTAAGAGGTCAACCGGTCATTGAAAAGATTTAGGCGATGAGGGACTAATAGGTAGGAGGGCGTGCTGAGGGATCCGTCATGTTTAAAGAATGTGGTGATGTCGGTGTAAGAGATTTCTGCTCAAGGATGTCAAAAGGAGTGGCGAGCCTTCCTCTGTGCGTTGCAGCAAGAGTGGTAGAAGGGGACGTTTGGGAAATAGATAAATTAGATAACATCCACTCACACCAGAGGGATGTGGTGTAAGAAGACTCATCGATGAGAAGAGAAGTCCGGGAAGTTAACTCTTTTATGGGTAAAGGAATGATTTCACTGGCTTGATGGTGGTGAAGGAGGTTCAGACTGTGGTGGAGAGGCTTGATTCAAAAAAATTTTCAATAGAGGCTTTTGGCCGAGAATCAAGACCGCATGGATCTCATGAACACTCTCTCACAAGATATCTTGGTTTACGTTATCGTTGGACGAGTGATTCGGGAATGGCTTGTTGAAAATTTTTAGATTTCAGTTAGCAACAGGGCGTTAGATTATCGAGGGCTATATCCCCTGTGTCAACCATTTCCCGCACTATGTTTTTCAACATCTGCAGCTTTCATGACTATGTCCTTTTACGCGGTGAAAGTTACAAAAGTCATTTTCTTTGTATTTGTCAGAAGGTATTTACATGGGTGGAGTCAAACCCAGAGTGAGGTTTAACAGGGGCAAGGTGATAGCCCCGCTTTGAGCAATTTCTCCAGATGAAGCCATAAGTTTCTCCCAGGGAGTGTAATCGATGGGCCTCGGCTTTGTACTTATAAGTGGTTTTCGCAGAGTATTGGACGGTGTTTGAGATTTGACCATTACCGCAAGTGGGATGACAGCTCCTTTTGATTTAGAAGAAGTGGACACGTGAGGAGTGGTGGTGTTTCGCTTGTTGTAGAATCCCGGAGTTCGAAATTGGGGTTTTTTTACGCAACCGCAATTTCTCTTCTTCTAAGGCTCGAACTTCTAATTTCGAGCCATGGTAAAGGCCTCGTTGAATGTGCTGGAAAGTTTGAATTGAAGAGTAGGAGAAATGAGAGTGCTTAAGCACAGCAGCTCGCGTAAACAGCCTGATAAGTTCGGTTTGAGGTAAGGCATACGTAAGTTGGTTTCGATAAGGCCCCGCCATCGTCCAACTAAATCTACGATAGATTCGTCCCTCAAATTGTTTGATGGGGCATAGAGGTTTCGGTGATAGATACTTTCTGGCAATGTTAATGGAGAAATGATCCAAGAAAGATCGGGCTATGTTGGTTAAAAGAAAAGATCGAGGTCAAGTTAAAGCATTGTACCATTCCAAGGCGGGTCTTGATAAGGACATGGGAAAGGTGCGAGTAACAAGGCATCATCATGGGCTTATCAAATAACAAGTGTGTCTAAATGATCGCAAAGTGTTGTTGAGGATCCTCTTTCATCATAAAACGAGTAAATTTTGGCAACTCCATCAAGTGAGGATATGAATGAAGGGGAATGGTAGGGTGAATAAAGCTCCCGACAAACTTGTTCGTATGTCGTAAGCGCGCTACGACTTCCCAAACCGAAGCCTCCGTGATTTTGCATTTTGTCCATCATTTGTTTGATGAAATGCGTGGTCGGGATGAGATGATGATGCGCGTTGTGGTAAACGCGAGGCAAGTCGGACCAAGGGCTTCCACTGGACAATGGGGGCTAAGTGTTGATAAGGTAATGGAGGATGAGTATGTTTGAGCAACAGGTAATAGTGATGTCCCATATAAGGTGTCAATGAAAAAGGTAGGTGAGCTGAGAAGGGAAAGCTCGCGGTGAAAGCAATA